>CM071913.1:29852583-30317583 GCA_036785865.1 Coffea canephora
ATTTGTTCAGCAATGAACCAATTAGTACATATAAAGCTGAAACCAAAACGCTAGTATACAATTGCTGGAATTTTCGTTGAGACAGCCGAGAATTTGATTGAAATTTGCTTGGTTCTTGGAAATTTTTCTTGAAAAATGATGCTTGGAATATGTTGTTTTGGAGCCCTATAAGAATTGTACGATGGTTTGAATAAAAACTTTTGGTGTGAAAAGAAAAGAAAAAGGAGTTTTCATAAGTGAAAAAAAAAAAATGAAACTCCGATTTTCGGAAGTCCCTGACCAGTCTCGATAAAACGGTTATAACTTGGTGTAGGAAAATCCGTTTAAGGCGCCGTCAGCGGCATTTGAAACTAGAATCATAGATCTTCGCCCTGTAGAAATCTCGTATTTTTTACTCCAGGTGTACTACTGTCGGTAAATTTTCAAAGTAAACTGTTTAGCATGAATGACCTGTCTCATTTTAAATCTCAACTTGAATTCGGATTGAGACCTTATATTACTAGTGGTTCAAACTCTTGACTGAATTGTGGTTGACTAGGGTGTTCCTGAATTTTACAAAGAATTAGAGGGTGAGAAGGTACTTGCTAAACGTATGCTTAAGCCTGGCTAGTGAAGCAATTTCTACTCGTATTCCAATGTTCGCAAAGCTAATGGTCGACATTATTTTCATTGGAGCATAATGTGTCGAAATTGTTGACGGTGGGCTCTACGAATTCCCACTTTTTGAATTGATGGTTGATTTATTGGAAAATTGGTTGGTGGTGGGCTCTATGAATTCCCACCCGCATGGATAACTGAATTGCTGAACTTGTTTAGAAATCTGTGCTACTACTTTGTGAAACTGTGAGTTGATATAGTACGATTACCAAGTGCTAAGTATTGACGAAGCCTTGGTAAATTTTCCTGCTTATGCTTAGAATAAATTTGTTGGAACACAGGGCTAAGAATTGACGAGCCTAGTGTTATTACTGTTTAAATTCTAATTGCGCGATATTTGAGGAAATGAGATTTTGGATTGGATTCGAAAATGTGAGAAATTGTACCGACCTGGTGACTCCAAGTAAACGCTTGACTAAGTAAATGAAAAATATTTTGCTTTAAGTCTCGAACGGTACAGATTTAGCATCGTATTGCTAAACATAGTGTCTACTATTTTTGCCTTAGAAACTTGGGCAACATGACTTTTATCCCTTAAGTTAGACTAGCCTTATCAATTTGGGAAAATGATTCTCCCAGACTCAAAACCTTAGTTTTGTTCCAAATTCCTTCCTTCTTTATAAATATTTAAGGCTAGTCGGAACTAAGGAAAATTTAAAAGGTGAAACTCGATCACTTTTGTTTTAAACGTAGAAACTTGCTTGGCAAGAAGAAAAGAAAAACCTTATTCTAGCAACATTTTTCAATAGACCTTACCCTAAAGCCTTAGCAAAGATTTTGCAAGCACCGCCACTCAAAGGAACTTTTTCTCAAGGTATACTCTTAGCCTCGATATTAAATAGCTTGCCGACTTATTTTAAGAAAATAATAGTAGTATCTTTTCTTTAAGGAAAAGTAATTCAGGAGAACGACGAGAGATATGGTACTGATCTCACAAGCTCGATTCCAAGTAGAATATTTTGAGAAAAAGTAAACTAGCAACATGCTAGAAAACTCTACGTGTGCAAGCCAACAGTTCCAATAGAAAACTTATGGCTTAAATTCTGATATTCTAGGATTTTACGAGGACGCGGAACTCGATCCTCAATCCAATATCTGAACTTCACTCTTGGTGAGTGTCCCTGCTTGTTCTATGTTATGTGTTAAGCGCTTTATCAATCCGCTATGTGATAATTGTCAAAATGCAATAAATGATTTTGATCCATCGAAGTGAGCAGTGTGTACTTTATCGCACTAGCCGTTCGAGAGGTGCTGTGTGTGAAATATTTTCTATGAATCTAAATGTAGTTACGTTGTGGGTGAATCCCTCGACGCATGAATCTGACTACTATGAAGCTAAATGTAGTTACGTTGATGGGTGAATCCCTCGACGCATGAATCTGACTACTATGAAGCTAAATGTAGTTACGTTGTTGGGTGAATCCCTCGACGCATGAATCTGACTACTATGAATCTAAATGTAGTTACGTTGTTGGGTGAATCCCTCGACGCATGAATCTGACTACTATGAATCTAAATGTAGTTACGTTGTTGGGTGAATCCCTCGACGCATGAATCAAACTACAATTTGTCGTTGGGTGAATCCTCGACAAATTTATTACGGGTATATCTCGAGTATACTGCGTCGGTAGATGAAGTTTGGGCCCAACAGAGGTATGAAGGTGACGGGTTAGGTTTAAAATAAGTGTATCTACATGGAAATTAAGTAGGGAAAGTTGACGGAGGGTCAACTACGACGGTATCTGATCAAGCGTGGAAAATGGCTCCTGAGAGCCCTTGTATCCTATCTTGTGTTGTTACACGCTTTCCTAACTGTTTCAATTTGATTCAAATTATTACCCGCTGTTTGATTTATGTGATTGCATGTTTTGGGCACCACTGAGCTTTAGCTCACCACACGATATTTGTTTTCCTTAACAGGTTCTGGAAACTGAAAGCTGGATGCTTACTTATGTTTCCCTTTTTGGAATGTATTTGAAGATTATAACTTATTATGTGGGCTGTAATGTGTTATTTGAAATAATGCACTTTTCCTTTGGATTGTCACTTGAAGTTGGAAAATGTGTAACCTTAATTCGAATACTTAGCTTGTAAGCTGTATTATGGATTTATGAATTTCATCTATACGGTCTGTGATGACTTTGTACTTTGATAAGTAGCACGTAGGACGTTTAAGGGCCTCGACGGGCGAGTTTATCATTGCTATCTTTGAAGATGTTGTGGCTTTAAGGATGATTCCATTCGAGAAAACTTGTTTTTGTAATAAATTAAGTTACCCTTGAAAGGATTTGGGCTAGAATGCTTGCGTGAGTCCTGGCGAGAGTTGGGAGACGGCCCGCCAACCCTTTGGTTCGCCTCAGGGGGAAGTGGGTCGCCACAGGTGGTATCAGAGCCTAGGTTAGAAAAGTATTCAAAGACTTAATAGATGTGTTAGAAACCTAATCCTCTCTAGAAATAAGAATGGAGACCTTAGTTATACGTTAAGTGATATCCGATCCAATTAGCTATTTAAGTTCTAACCTTTAAGTTTTGATCATTTTGTAGGTATGGAAAATGGAAACGGACATGCTAACGGGGTAGTGCGGCTAATGGACATGCGGAGCCGCTTAGATCCATCTCCTACAGGCCACGAGGTGGAGGAGCTCATATACGTTACTCACCTGCTGACAGGCACCCTAGGTGCCAGTGCCAGCCATGTACGCGTATCCCAATGAGTTAGTGTTATCCTTAGACGATGAGCCCACCACTTGAGGGACGCTAACTCCATCCTGATCCAGGACGTGGAGGAGCTGGGTATAATGGTGGATACTCAGTTTGACCGCATAGCTGATTTAGAGGTTAGGCTCACTGCTGAGCATCATCTACTGGAGGCTGCCCGCCTGGAGATAGAGCGGCAAAAGGCTAGGGCGACTCGATTAGCAGAGAGGATGCGTGATAGGAGCGCAGGCATCAGGGCTGATGCTGCGATGATGATGGATGAGGCCACTAGCTTTATTCAGGGTGGTGAGCAGGCAGGGATAGAGGAGGATCCGGAGGAGGACCCAGAGGAGGACCCGGAGGAGGATCCGGAGGAGGACATTGCTCCTGATAGCCCTGCTCAGGGTTAGATTAGGACTCACCTGGTTACACTAGATATAGAAGGCTAGGCAAGGGACATTAGTTATGTCATCAAGTTTTGTCTAGGTGGATGACTTACCTCTGAGGCACAATATCCCTAATTTTTGTATAAGGGATTATCTGTATGTATTTTGCTAGTCTATGTGCCTTACTTCTGGAAATGTTCCAACTTGTTATTTATATGAATTTTATGTGGAATTATATGTTCAGTGTTTTATTTATCTTTCTCTATGTCCATATTGATTTTATTTATCAAAAAGAATGGTAATAATCATAAATAAATAATACTCTTGCCTATTTGACCTATCCTTCCGTAATAGGCATATTTAGAAATGGATCGCCAAGTAATGGAAGGAGCCGGGGAAGACCCACTAGACACACCCGGAAGCGGGTAGTGATAGGGAACCCGAGGTCGAACAAGACCAAGGGCAGGAAGGCGTGGCCGGAGACCGGGTGGCCACCGCGATTGACCGTATTACTGAAGTTCTCGAGCGATTGACTGATCGCCAAACCACTGAACCAGTGCATCAACTAGGAGGCCCAGTTGACTCCGATGATCGGGCACTGGAAAGATTTCTGAAATTTGGACCCCCCAAATTTTATGGAGGACCCGAGCCGGAAGTGGCCGAAGGCTGGTGGGAGAGAATCACTGAGATTTTCGCCGCTTTGAACTATACTGAGGAGCGAAAAGTGACTTTTGCTACCTTCCAGTTTGAGGAAGCTGCCCGCTCCTGGTGGAATCTAGTAAGGGTTACTTGGGAGACTAACCATACGCCAAGGACTTGGCGAACTTCACAAGGGAGTTCAATGCCAAATTCCTTCCACCTCTCATTCAGGAGAAGAGAGAGGATGATTTCATTAGATGCAAACAAGGGGCGATGAGTGTCGCCGAATATAAGTCCAGTTCACAAAGCTGTCACGCTTTGCACCTGAGCTGATAGCCACCGAGCAAAGGCGTGTTCGGAGGTTTGTGCAGGGTTTGAATGTGGAACTACAGGAAAGCTTAGCCGCTATAAAATAGATACCTTCGCTGAGGCTGTTGAAAGAGCGCAGCGAGTTGAAGTAGCCAGAGCTCAAGTGAAGTCTTTTCAGTCCAAGAAAAGATTTGCTCCTAGCAGTAATCGGGAGCCGACTTTTGGAAATGCTCCACGCCAAAGTGGCCGAGGAACTAGTGGAGTGAATAGTTCTGGAGCACCACGAGGCACCCAAGTAAGAGGAAATGGGGCCAGGAATGCAGGGGACGAAATAATGGAGCTAGAGTGGGACCGATTGGGAAGGGCAATCTAGGAATAACTCGCAGGGAGGACGAGCCATAATTCCTCGATTGACCTGCACTTATTGCAAGAAAACCGGTCATACTATGGATGGATGCTGGAAGAAACAAGGAAGGTGTTTGAGATGCGGAAGTAGTGACACCAAATCTCAGGAGTCCAAAGTGCAGGAAGGAACTCCTCAGAACGCTAGACAAAACACTGCTGGAGGAGCCGGCCAACAGTTCCTGCCAGAGTGTATGCTATAGATGATCAACCCCGTACCTGATTCCTCGGAAGTTGTGGAAGGTACACTTCCAATTTTTCATAGATTAGCTAAAGTGTTAATTGACCCTGGTGCAACGCATTCATTTGTAAATCCATCTTTTATGTCCGGAATAGAAGTGCAACCTGTTAGATTACCCTACGATCTTGAGATTAGGACACCAATGGGTAATAAGAAGGTAATCACTAGCTTGACTTATAGGAATTGGCGAATTCTGGGTTGGAGAGCGAAAAAATGTTAGTGGATCTGATCAGTTTGGATATAAAAGGTTACGATGTTATCATAGGAATGGATTTCCTAGGTCACCATCATGCTAAGCTTGATTCCGAGCGAAAGTAGTGGAGTTTTGTATACCTGGAGAAGCAACCCTGAGGTTAGATGTTAAGAGTAGGTTAGCATCTTCTGCTATGGTCTCGGGAATACGGGCAAGGAAAATGTTATCTAAAGGAGCTCAAGGTTTCATAGCCTTCTTGATCAATACTCCCAGTGATCAAGTAAGATTAGAAGATGTGCTAGTGGTACGGGAATTTTCGGATGTTTTCCCTGAAGAATTAACGACTCTACCGCCGGAGAGAGAAGTGGAGTTTAAAATCGACTTGGTGCCTGGGACGGCTCCAATTTCCAAGACTCCGTACCGAATGGCTCCTGCCGAGCTTAAAGGAGTTGAAAATCCAATTACAAGACCTGTTGGAGAAAGGTTTCGTAAAGGAAAGTGACTCACCGTGGGGAGCACCCGTTCTATTTGTTAAGAAAAAGGACGGGAGTTTGAGGCTATGTATCGATTACCGAGGGTTAAATGAGGTTACTATTAAGAATAAATACCCCTCTACCGTTGATTGATAGTTTGTTCGACCAACTGCAAGGATCAGTGGTCTTCTCTAAGTTGGATTTAAGGCAAGGGTATTACCAGCTGAAGATTAAGAAGGAAGACATACCCAAGACTGCTTTTAGTACAAGATATGGACATTTTGAGTTCGCAGTCATGCCTTTTTGGTTTAACTAATGCACCAGCTGCATTTATGGATTTGATGCAGAGAATTTTTTAAGAAATACCTGGACCAATTTGTAGTAGTTTTTCATAGATGATATTTTGATATACTCCAAGACTCAGGAGGAACACGTTAAGCACTTGGAGATAGTATTGCAGATACTAAGAGAGCATAAGTTGTATGCAAAATTCAGCAAGTGCGAGTTTTGGTTAGAGGAGATTTCCTTTTTAGGGCATAAGGTTTCCAAAGATGGAATTGCCGTGGATCCGGCAAAAGTTGAAGCCGTTATGAATTGGAAGCGGCCAGAAACTCCAACTGAAATCAGAAGTTTCTTGGGTTTAGCAGGTTATTATAGGCGATTTATCCAGGATTTTTCGAAGATTGCAGGACCTATGACCGAGTTAACCAAGAAAGGAAATAAGTTTATCTGGGCTCCAAAATGCGAGTCAAGTTTTCAGGAGTTAAAGAGGCGTTTAACATCCGCTCCTGTTTTGGTGTTACCTGATGGAGACGAAGGTTATGCCGTGTACTCCGATGCCTCTGGAGAAGGTCTCGGATGTGTTTTTAATGCAAAAGGGTAAAGTAATTGCTTATGCTTCCAGGAGGTTGAAGCCTCATGAACAGAACTACCCAACTCATGACCTAGAGTTAGCAGCAGTGATTTTCGCCTTAAAGAAATGGAGACACTACTTGTATGGCGTGACTTTTGAGGTTTTTACAGATCATAAGAGCCTCAAGTATTTGTTCTCCCAAAAGGAACTGAATTTGAGACAAAGGCGATGGGTAGAATTTTTGGAAGATTATGATTGTTCGATCAACTACCATCCAGGAAAAGCAAATGTGGTAGCTGACGCTTTAAGTAGAAAGGCCCAAATAGCGGGGTTGATGGTTAAAGAATGGGACATGCTAGAAGAAATAAGTAATTGGAACCCTCGCTTGGAGAAATTGAAGATATTATTTGGGAATCTATCTCTGAAATCACCATTACTAGAGCGTATTAAGGAGGCTCAGGAATCGGACCCGGTGATTCAGAAGAATTTGGAGAAAGTGCAAAAAGGGGAAATTCTAGATTTTAAATTGGGATCTGAAGGTGTATTGAGGTTCCGAGATCGTATTGTGATTCCGGCAGATGAAGAGATCAGAAAAGAAATTTTGGAAGAATCACATCGATCAAAGTATACCATACATCCGGGAGTGACCAAGATGTATCATGATGTGAAGAGTTTATATTGGTGGGAAGGTTTGAAAAAGGATGTGGCAGAGTATGTACAGAAATGTCTAACTTGTCAACAAGTAAAAGCAGAGCATCAGAAGCCCTCTGGTTTGTTGCAACCGTTAGAAATCCCTGAATGGAAATGGGAACACATCACCATGGATTTTGTAACGGGACTGCCTAAAAGTCAAAAAGGATTCGATGCAATTTGGGTAATAGTCGATCGACTCACTAAGTCTGCACATTTCCTACCTGTGAGCATGAATTTTTCATTGGAGAAATTGGTCAAGTTGTACACAGAAGAGATCCTAAGGCTACATGGTATTCCAGTGAGTATCGTGTCCGACCGAGATCCAAGGTTTGTCTCACGTTTTTGGCAAAAATTTCAAGAGTCTTTGGGGACCAAGTTGCAATTTAGTACTGCGTACCATCCCCAAACCGACGGGCAATCGGAAAGGACAATCCAAACTTTGGAGGACCTGCTGAGATCGTGTATATTGGATTTTGGAGGTAAATGGAATAAATATATGACCTTGGTAGAATTTGCATATAATAATAGCTATCAGGCTTCGATTCAAATGGCACCTTATGAAGCTTTGTACGGGAGAAGGTGTCGATCTCCGATTCATTGGGATGAAGTTGGAGAAAAGAAGATTTTAGATCCTACAGCCATACCTTGGATAGAAGAAGCCCAGGAGAAGGTGAAACTAATTAGAGAAAGGCTTCAAATTGCCCAAAATAGACAAAAGAGCTACGCCGACACAAGGAGGAAAGACTTGGAGTTTGAAATAGGGGACAAGGTTTTCCTAAGAGTTAAACCCTTGAAGAGCAGAGTAGTACCTAAGAAAGGTAAGAAGCTGAAGCCAAGGTATATTGGACCTTTCGAAATTTTGAAGAAAGTTGGGTCAGTAGCGTACCAACTGAAGTTGCCTGCAAGCATGGCTAAGATCCACGATGTATTCCATGTATCCATGCTTAGGAAATACTATTCTGATCCAAGTCACGTGTTGCCACTAGAAGAGATTGAAGTGGATGAGGCGTTAACATATGAAGAAGGACCGGTCAGGATTCTGGAAAGAGAAATAAAAGAGCTTAGAAATAAGAAAATTCCTCTGGTAAAGATTTTGTGGAAGAATCACGGGCTTGAAGAAGCAACTTGGGAGTTAGAGGAAGAAATGCAAGAAAAATACCCTGATTTGTTTATTCAGAATGCGTGAATTTTGAGGACAAAATTCTTCGTAAGGAGGGGAGGATGTGAGAACCCTGAAAATACTTTTATAAATAATTTTTCATGTGTCAATTGCACCTTATTTACTCTTTAATATTTCCTAGCACTACATTGATTTATTGGCAATTATTTACGTAAAACATGTCTACATGGAAGTTATACAATTTTCCTAAGTAATGAATTTCTTGGTTTCGCTAAACTAAGTTAAGGCTCATAGAGCTCGATTAAATTTTCTTCTTGTATTAACATAGATGATAGATGTTTTTTTTATATAATTGGTCAAACTTGATTTTAATAGTTTAACTAACCAACCAAGATTATTATAGGGAGCTTTATACTAATTTGCAATCAATAAATTTCTAGATTAAATTAATACAAGTGCTATAACTATATTCAAAACCTAAATTTTCTATAATCATAGTCTTGAAAGATTAGCGATTCAATTAAGCATTCAAAGCATTTTGGGGACAATTTTGGAGCTTAATTAGGACCAAGGACCGGAGTGGCTAATTGGAGAATTAGTAGAAAGACTAAAATACCCCACAAATTCACAAGAAACCATTCACGGCCATGACTAATTTCTGCAACCAAACAATTCCCGGACACCATGATCACCAGCCTTCCAAGCTGGCCAACCGAAGCTCCACCAACCCTGCCGGCCAATCCCTCATTTCACCACTGCAGCACACCACCTCCATCAACACTTTACCACCCTCAAATCAGCAGCACCATTCCCCAACCTTGCACGCTACCTCTTCAATCGGCCAGTGAGAAACTTATCCAATTCAATACTCAAACACCTTATACACTCAACCGAGCTCCATTTCCCTTCTCTGCACCACTACACCTCAGACCACAACCACAAGCCGCACCCCAATCCACACTGCATCGTTAGTATCGACTGAGAGGAGAGGGAGTCCCTGCTGTGACCGAGAGCAAGAAGAAAAAAAAAAAAAGAATCAGCGAGCAGAAAAAATTCTCTGGTCTGTCCGCGAGCTGAGGATAGGAATTTCGAATCTCTTGCGTGAGGGCTTATCTTGTTTTTGAGGTAATTTTTGGATCATTTTAGGATTTGTCAGAAGTAGATTGAGACCTATATGGGCATGCATGTACTGTGGTATAGCCGGATGATGAAATCAGAGTTTAGAAAATCTGTTTGATGAAATGGAATTACCGTGAGCTGGAAATTTTGTATTGCAGTCTAGTGTAATTAAATGTGATAATTTGAGTTGATATCCATGTTTGTCTAGCTAACAACATGACGTTTGAGGCTGGAATGAGGATGATTAACTCGGCTAACCAAGAAAACAAAACGAAAACAGAAAATCTGTTTCTGCCGTGAGCTTGATGCACTTGTTTTATTTTGGTTGCTGAATGGGTCTGAATTTGGACAATCTGAGCATGAATGATGTTTATCTAACTGGATTTTGGATGATTATCAGGATTAGAGTCTTGCATGTGTTAAATTTCGCAATCAAATGGTGAAAACAAAGCTGTGGAAAATTCTGTCTTGACTAGAAAATTTTGCCGTGAGCTTGCTTGGGGTAGTGCAGCTTAAACTGGTTTTGATTTTTGTAATTTGGGCTTATAATCATAATTATATAGCTAATAAAGAGTACTTAGGCCCTGCATGTAGCTAATTAGTTGTTAAAGCAGAGGAATAAAAATTCAAAAGTGCAATCTGCCTTAAGGCAAGATCATCCGGACCAAACAGAAAAATTTCTGGAAATTTTGATGGTTATGGATATTATTTGAACTTGATTTCTGAGCTGGAAATATTCATATGCTAGCTTGATACGTGCATAAGGAATTTGAGAGTTTTAAAGCATGTTTTAGCCAGAAAAAAAAAATAAAATGATTACCGAACATTTTTTTTTCATGCATGTTCATTCGTGGCTGTTGGATAAAAGCTCTGAATTTTCTGGATGATCTTAATTGCTGAATGAATCTGATTTTGAAGTGGAAAATTTTAATAGCAAGCTAAGTGTTTAACTGCTGAAATTGAGTACCTAAAACCCTGTTTAAACTAAGGAAAACTTGGATTTTTGTAAACCTTTAGCTGCTGGAAATTTTGTTGATATCCAAGTGGTACGAACCAGAATTTCAGTTGTCCTTGGAAATTGCAATTAGTTTTTGGAAATTTATTTTATTTCCCTTGGATTATGATGGGTCAGAACTGCATATGAGATGTAAATTTTAAGATATACAATTTGTTCAGCAATGAACCAATTAGTACATATAAAGCTGAAACCAAAAACGCTAGTATACAATTGCTGGAATTTTCGTTGAGACAGCCGAGAATTGAGTTGAACAATTTGCTTGGTTCTTGGAAATTTTTCTTGAAAAATGATGCTTGGAATATGTTGTTTTGGAGCCCTATAAGAATTGTACGATGGTTTGAATAAAACTTTTGGTGTGAAAAGAAAAGAAAAAGGAGTTTTCATAAGTGAAAAAAAAAAAATGAAACTCCAGATTTTCGGAAGTCCCTGACCAGTCTCGATAAAACGGTTATAACTTGGTGTAGGAAAATCCGTTTAAGGCGCCGTCAGCGGCATTTGAAACTAGAATCATAGATCTTCGCCCTGTAGAAATCTCGTATTTTTTTACTCCAGGTGTACTACTGTCGGTAAATTTTCAAAGTAAACTGTTTAGCATGAATGACCTGTCTCATTTTAAATCTCAACTTGAATTCGGATTGAGACCTTATATTACTAGTGGTTCAAACTCTTGACTGAATTGTGGTTGGACCTAGGGTGTTCCTGAATTTTACAAAGAATTAGAGGGTGAAAAGGTACTTGCTAAACGTATGCTTAAGCCTGGCTAGTGAAGCAATTTCTACTCGTATTCCAATGTTCGCAAAGCTAATGGTCGACATTATTTTCATTGGAGCATAATGTGTCGAAATTGTTGACGGTGGGCTCTACGAATTCCCACTTTTGAATTGATGGTTGATTTATTGGAAAATTGGTTGGTGGTGGGCTCTATGAATTCCCACCCTGCATGGATAACTGAATTGCTGAACTTGTTTAGAAATCTGTGCTACTACTTTGTGAAACTGTGAGTTGATATGAGTACTGATTACCAAGTGCTAAGTATTGACGAAGCCTTGGTAAATTTTCCTGCTTATGCTTAGATATAAATTTGTTGGAACACAGGGCTAAGAATTGACGAGCCTAGTGTTATTACTGTTTAAATTCTAATTGCGCGATATTGAGGAAATGAGATTTTGGATTGGATTCGAAAATGTGAGAAATTGTACCGACCTGGTGACTCCAAGTAAACGCTTGACTAAGTAAATGAAAAATATTTTGCTTTAAGTCTCGAACGGTACAGATTTAGCATCGTATTGCTAAACATAGTGTCTACTATTTTTGCCTTAGAAACTTGGGCAACATGACTTTTATCCCTTAAGTTAGACTAGCCTTATCAATTTGGGAAAATGATTCTCCCAGACTCAAAACCTTAGTTTTGTTCCAAATTCCTTCCTTCTTTATAAATCATTTAAGGCTAGTCGGAACTAAGGAAAATTTAAAAGGTGAAACTCGATCACTTTTGTTTTAAACGTAGAAACTTGCTTGGCAAGAAGAAAAGAAAAACCTTATTCTAGCAACATTTTTCAATAGACCTTACCCTAAAGCCTTAGCAAAGATTTTGCAAGCACCGCCACTCAAAGGAACTTTTTCTCAAGGTATACTCTTAGCCTCGATATTAAATAGCTTGCCGACTTATTTTAAGAAAATAATAGTAGTATCTTTTCTTTAAGGAAAAGTAATTCAGGAGAACGACGAGAGATATGGTACTGATCTCACAAGCTCGATTCCAAGTAGAATATTTTGAGAAAAAGTAAACTAGCAACATGCTAGAAAACTCTACGTGTGCAAGCCAACAGTTCCAATAGAAAACTTATGGCTTAAATTCTGATATTCTAGGATTTTACGAGGACGCGGAACTCGATCCTCAATCCAATATCTGAACTTCACTCTTGGTGAGTGTCCCTGCTTGTTCTATGTTATGTGGTTAAGCGCTTTATCAATCCGCTATGTGATAATTGTCAACATGCAATAAATGATTTTGATCCATCGAAGTGAGCAGTGTGTACTTTATCGCACTAGCCGTTCGAGTGGTGCTGTGTGTGAAATATTTTCTATGAATCTAAATGTAGTTACGTTGTTGGGTGAATCCCTCGACGCATGAATCTGACTACTATGAAGCTAAATGTAGTTACGTTGATGGGTGAATCCCTCGACGCATGAATCTGACTACTATGAAGCTAAATGTAGTTACGTTGTTGGGTGAATCCCTCGACGCATGAATCTGACTACTATGAATCTAAATGTAGTTACGTTGTTGGGTGAATCCCTCGACGCATGAATCTGACTACTATGAATCTAAATGTAGTTACGTTGTTGGGTGAATCCCTCGACGCATGAATCAAACTACAATTTCGTCGTTGGGTGAATCCCTCGACAAATTTATTACGGGTATATCTCGAGTATACTGCGTCGGTAGATGAAGTTTGGGCCCAAAGCAGAGGTATGAACGGTGACGGGTTAGGTTTAAAATAAGTGTATCTACATGGAAATTAAGTAGGGAAAGTTGACGGAGGGTCAACTACGACGGTATCTGATCAAGCGTGGAAAATGGCTCCTGAGAGCCCTTGTATCCTATCTTGTGTTGTTACACGCTTTCCTAACTGTTTCAATTTGATTCAAATTATTACCCGCTGTTTGATTTATGTGATTGCATGTTTTGGGGCACCACTGAGCTTTAGCTCACCACACGATATTTGTTTTCCTTAACAGGTTCTGGAAACTGAAAGCTGGATGCTTACTTATGTTTCCCTTTTTGGAATGTATTTGAAGATTATAACTTATTATGTGGGCTGTAATGTGTTATTTGAAATAATGCACTTTTCCTTTGGATTGTCACTTGAAGCTGGAAAATGTGTAACCTTAATTCGAATACTTAGCTTGTAAGCTGTATTATGGATTTATGAATTTCATCTATACGGTCTGTGATGACTTTGTACTTTGATAAGTAGCACGTAGGACGTTTAAGGGCCTCGACGGGCGAGTTTATCATTGCTATCTTTGAAGATGTTGTGGCTTTAAGGATGATTCCATTCGAGAAAACTTGTTTTTGTAATAAATTAAGTTACCCTTGAAAGGATTTGGGCTAGAATGCTTGCGTGAGTCCTGGCGAGAGCTGGGCAGACGGCCCGCCAACCCTTTGGTTCGCCTCAGGGGGAAGTGGGGTCGCCACAATGGTTATCTGTCCAACTTGATATGTATTTCTGTATTTGCTTATCCGTCATCTTGGTATGGCGTATTATGTGGGTATATGTTTATTTGAATATTTGGTGCCCTCAATAGTTACTTTAGTAACCTTATCGTGTTGATTTACTAAATTACCTTTTGGGGGAAAAGAAAAGAGAGGGAAAACATATATATGGACGGGAGACGTAGCCGTGGACGTGGACGTGGCCGTGGGAATGAACGAGCTCAAGAGCCAAGAGAGGAAAGAGAAACAACATCTGCACAAGAGCAAAGAACAAGGGTTGAAGCCGAAGACCAAATGGCAACGGTAATGCAACAAATGACAGATATCTTGGCAAGACTGGTGGATCAACAAGGCCAAATGGCCGTGAATCAACCCCGGAACCCTGAAATCGGAGAAGATAAGGCTCTTGAGAGGTTTCAGAAATTTACTCCTCCGAAATTCCTTGGAGGATCTGATCCGGATATAGCCGAACAATGGTTAGAGGCCATGATTAATATTTTCACCGTCTTGAACTACACCGAGCAAAGACAAGTAAACTTTGCGGTGTTCCAATTTGAAGGATCGGCCCGAGCGTGGTGGAACGTTATTAAAGCAAAATGGGAAAGAGAACAGACCGTATGGACATGGACGAATTTCATAAGGGAATTTAACGAGAAATACCTCCCTCCTTTAGTTCAAGAGAGGAGAGAGGAAGAGTTTATTGGACTACGCCAGGGAACGCTAAGTGTGGCCGAATATGAAACAAAATTTACGAAACTATCCAAGTTTGCTTCTGAATTGGTGGCCACAGAGCGGCGAAGAGTAAGACGGTTTATACAGGGATTAAATTTGGAACTCCAAGAAGCATTAGCGGCAGTACAAGTGAATACGTTTACGGAGGCCCTTGAGAAAGCTCAAAGAATCGAGACTGCAAAGGCACAGATAAAAGCTTCCCAGACCCAGAAAAGGAGTGCATCGAGTAGTGTAGCGGAGGAATTAAGTGAAGCGAGAGTCCCTTCCAAAGTGCAAAAAGTGAACTTTTTGTCCCACCCACCATGGACATTAGGGGCGATAGGTGAAGGATCTACAAAAGAAAGCCAAATCAGATTTGGGAAAAGTTTTCAAGAAAGCCAAAAGATGGCTTCTCACGTGGTCTGTGGGTACTGTGGAAAGGCAAACATGTCGAAAGCGATTGTTGGAGAAAGGGGCGGAAATGTTTAATCTGCGGAAGTGGCGATCATCAAGTTAGCAACTGTCCGAGGAGACAGTCACGTGAAAGCAATACTCTGCAACTGGATGGAGCTAAATCACAAGTGAATGAAGGAGGGAAACGAACTAGCGGACCGGCAAAGGTTTATGCTTTAGACAACCGACAAGTTCCGGACTCGTCTGAGGCAACTGAAGGTAAAATTTCGAGGACGAAATTTTTTTAAGGGGGAGAGAATGTGAGGACTCGCAAATTCCTTGTATTTTTCCTCAAAAATACCCTTTTATTTGAAAATTAGTATTTATCAAAGGCCACTATCCAAATATTTCACATTAAGTGTAGATAAACCTAGAAAATAGGGTTTTACGCTTCGGTTTCAAGTTTGGAGCGAAATTAGGGTTTTCGCGATTTTTCGCCGGATGAATTTTCGGTACAGAGTAAGGATTAAATTTGAGGATTAAAAGTGACTTTTAAGTGAGAAATAATATGTGATTGGTAGCAATGATATAAGGTTAGTGAATGGGAAGTAAAAACCCTAGTACGTGAGTTTTTAAGAAAAACGGCGCGAACCGGCGGGTCCCGCGCACTACCGTTTGAACGCACCACTTGACCACCATTTTTTCTTACCAAACAAATTTATTGAACTTGAGCAAAATATCTTCTCTCTTGGCAGCAAGCTTGACCGAAATTTGTGGCTCATAAGCAAGGGAAAGAAAGAGAAAAATTAGTGGCCAAGATTAGGCCAAGTGTTGGGCAATTTGTGGACACCATTAGTTCTAATCCTTTTGGCTTTAATATAAGACAACTTAGCTTCATACCTCTTCATATTTCTGCCAAGGGAGCTGAGAGAGAGAGAGGAGAAGAACAAGAGTGAACTTTCTTCATTTCTTCTTGATTCAAGCTACAAAGTGAGAAATCAAAAGAACTAAACCGATTAAACTTCTCCTTGAGTGATTAGCTAGTGTTTGGTGGTGAAATTTTGGAAAGAGAAGGCTTGGGCTACACTTGGAGAACTCATATTAAGGTAAGGAAGATGATATCTCTCTAAATTTTTCTTTCAATCTTGGTTAAATTAAGTCTAGTAACTTGAGTAGTAGTGGAATCATGGATGCTAGCATGTTTGGAAGTTTTTCCCCTCTTTATATGATGAACTAGGGTTTGGGAAATTCTGCCCAACTTGTTGTATGATGCTTGTATGTTACAATTAATGTTGTATAAGATGTTTCGGTAGTGTGAGAAGTGAGAAATTGGGGAAAGTTGCACTAGAAACTACAAATTCCAGATTTCTGGAAATTCTTGCTTCCTTTCTGTCCGAATTTGTATCTGTGTGTTAGAGGCCGAATTGGCCTTAAGTCAAAGAAGAAAAGTTGTAGAGAATGGCATTTTGTAGGTTCCTATAAAATTTCAGCTCAATCGGAGCAACGTAGGTCGTGAAAAGTCCAAAATACCCTTACTGTTTTAAGTTTTTCCCCAGCAGTCCGTTTCATCAGTTTGTCCAGTTTATCACGTTTTTTCACTAGGGTCCGTACTGATTTAGCTTTTTGCCAAAACATGAAAGTTGTAGTATTCTGAATTAGCTTTCAAATGCCTCTAAGAACACCTGATTCGGACTTGTGTACTCTGAGGTATGTCCATTACAGTGTTCTGCGTTTAAACAGCCGACGAATTGGTTTCTGGTTTAGTAATTCGAGAATTTGACCAAGTTACATTAGAAACTGGACTAAGTGACCTTCATGAACATTGTATCCCTGAGTCTTAGCTTCGAAACGGCATAGGTTTCGTCTTAATCTGATAAGCATAGCCTCGGATAGGTTATTTCCGCTTTCATACGTCAAATCTGTCTTTTGCTAAATTGAATTTCTGCACTTGTTATTACTGTATTTCTTATTCTTATGATATTGTGAGCCTATGGAACGGCTCTTGACTTGAATTGCTTATGTGTGATGTTGGGTTGTGGTTGAGGAAAAATAATGAAGCCAAAATGGCTGGAAAATTAGGTAAACACAAAGGGCGTGCTGCCCAAATTTTCGCCCAAGGGCTAGGTTTCTATTTGAACTTGTATACTTTTGTTAGGCCAATACCATGACCGGTTTTCCATTTTAAAACATGATTTTTCATCCTGGGGTTCAAACAACCCTCTTCTTACTTGAAAGTCATCTTTACACGTTTTATTCCTAATTAGTCGGGTTTCTTTGTTTCCCTTAAATGTTTTGCTCAATAAACTGTAATATGTTCTCTTGTTCAACCTTAGGTTTTATTGGTGACTAAGGGTAATATCCGGAAGGATATTTTGCACGTTATTTTGCATATCTAGGTGAGTGTTCCTTATTTGACTTTATGGCTTGTTGTTATCATTTGCTAATGTGTTAATTGCTTTTAATGATTTCCAAAACGAGCTTTCTAGGCGAGTGTGTACTTTATCGCACTCGACCTAAATAACCGTGCAATTTTCAAGGATTTAATGATTGAAATGTTACTTGCGCATGAATGTAAGCCTTTTGGGCTGAACTGGCCATTGCCCCTTGTTACCGGTCGTCTCGAGCCAGAAGCGGACTCGGTCGGGCGATTAGGGACTTGGGTGAACGTTTGGTATACTCGAGTATTACCCTGTAGGTTGGTGGAGACTGGCCAACGGCCAGGACGGGGGTGAATGAACGAACGAACGAACGAACGAACGAGGGTTTATTGATAAACGAAAAATGTATTTTCAAATGATTGGAGGAATAAGCGGAAATGTCAGGAGAACGGATGAACGAATGAACGAATTGCTCCTTGTGAGCCGTATCCTTTTAATGAATGTTACTATTGCTTTCCATTGTAAATGTTTCTTGAATTATTGATACTCCATGTTTAATGTATTGAATTGATTGTTTGATTGTTTGATTATCTGTTTGGAACCTCACTGAGCTTTTAGCTCATTCCTTTAGTTTTGTTTCTTTTGTTTCTTTTGTAGTGGTTCTCGCCTAGTGCTTGGCACGAGCTGGACGTATGAAGGATTGAGAACCCTTGTATATTTGATGTTTATATTCTCTTTTGGGTTGGCAATGTATATAAGTTTCGCTTTAAGTTTGGATCAATGCCCTATTTATTCTTGTGATTTATTTCAATTTTAATTGAGGACTGTAGCGAACGACTGAGTCCCGGCGAGAGCTGGGCAGGCGGCCCGCCGAACCCTCTGGTACGCCTTAGGGGGAGGTGGGGTCGTTACATATTCTCTAGCCACCTTTCGGCGACATCCGGATCGGGCACGCCAATGAACTTTGGTGGGGAAAACTTCTGGAATCTCTCGAGAGCCCTATCCTCGCTCTCCACGTGATTACCGGGGTTCCCAGGGTTGGGGTTAGGGTTTTGACCCTGTTGTTGCACCACTTGGGCTAGTAAATTAGTCATTTGCTGCATGGCAGCAGCTATTTGAACATTAGGGTCAACCCTGGGTTCAGGGTTTGGTCCAGACGATATTTCCCCAGAGCCCCTTTCCGATGTGGATTGCCTATTCCCGCATCCACGTCTTCGACTACTACGGGTGCCCTCCATCGATCTAAGTCAATCTAAGGTCAAAAGATAAGTATAATGTTAAAGGGTACATAACCCCTTTTTCGTAACACTAAACATGAACAATCAGGCAAAACAACTACCGCATAAGGCATTTAAGCACATAACACATATACATAGAACATATAACAGGATCAAGCAATCATACAAAAACAATCAATCAAGTACATACAAAAGTCATCCCATGAAACAAAAGGGGTCCTTCAAAACAATATACAAAGTTAGGCCAAAACGGCTAACTAAGAGCCTTTCCTAACTATTCCCTTCATGGAATCAAAAGCGATTCAAAAGTTCTAGCCTAGTTCCCTACGGAGGCCACAGACTCTCCCCCTTGGCTAGAACTAGGAGTACTCCCCTCACTAGGTGAGTCGCCATTAGGAGCCACCACCTGCACGTTGGCGCCAATCACACCTTGGTTCAGTGCCTCACACTCATTAATAATGCCTCCAGAACGGTCTCTATCCTCCCGGACGACATTAGTAAGGTGGGTGTTCACCGCCTGCAACTGCTCCCTGAGAGCATTCGTTCGCTCCTGCTCCATAGCTATATCTCCTTGGAGCTCTGCAATCCGGTCAGCCTGCATCCTTAGGATGCCCCTCAATCAAAGCGCCTCAGTATGATCCCTGGCGATGGCACTCCTCAGCCTCCTCCTCTCATCCAGCCCCGCCATGACTACGTGGTCAGCATAAGAGTAATACTGGCAACGCCTACAGCGGCGGGTCCGGCTGACAGTATACCAAAGCCGGATCGGCCCTCCCGGTCTCTCCTGATAGTCAATGACTCGTGGGCGTCTCTGAGGTGACGCACCTCCACCCTCACCGCTGGTTCCAGCCATAACCTACAAAGATAATAAAAGGGTTCTTATCTTAGACAACATAAGCATAATCGCACTTATCAGTACCCTAACACTTCCCTCACAGGTACCAAGGAACAAAATTCACACTTGCCTAGGTCATTTCTAACCTAGGCTCTGATACCACCTGTGACAGCCCCACCGCCCCCTAAGGCGTACCAGAGGGGTTAGCGGACTGCTTGTCCAACTGTCGCCAGGACTAACGAGGCAGTTAAATACATACAAAGATGTTCCAGAATAAAGTAGCGTGCTTACACGAGTCAAAATCGCAAAATGAAAAATAAAAAAAAATGAAACTGCCAATGAATAGTGACTGCCACGTCACCAACCAGACCGAATCCAATCAACTACCAATAACGTTACATAACTCTAGAGAATGAACATTTCCAAACCAAACAGGATACATGAACAGGGGTAAATAGTTTTATACACATATGTTTGAAATTTACAATAAAAGGAAAATATTTGCATCCAAGTACATCTAACGTTTCCAAGTATCGAGGAGCTTTACAAAAGAATATGTATTAAAACTAGTTCAGCTCGTATATCAAAACATCATAGTCTTCAAAAGTTATTCCCTGTAAGGAAAACAAAATTTAATGGAGTGAGCTTTCGCCCAATGAGATACTATCACTCAGGCATTCAAGGGGTACGAAATCGCAATGATACACTATTCAAATAAGTTCATCAAATAAGCACAACAAACATCACATTCTAAGAAGATTTGTGAAAGGATACGGTCGGCTCTCAAGAGCCTCTTTTCCACTTTTGGCATACTTGATCTCACCTCATTGACGCGCTGTCAATGTATAAAAGTAACCAATACCGTAGACTCCACTTTCTCCAATTTCCGTTCACCTTACATACCCTTACCGGGCCCGAACTCCAACCAGTTCAGTAATGGTAATACTCGAGTATACCGGAACCAAGAGTCTCATACTCAATGGTTCCTTATAACAGTCCCCATGATTTATCAATTTCCTCGACCAAGCCCTTGCTGGCTCGATTCAATTGACCACCAATGGGGTTGAGCTCTGATTCAACAATATAAGTCATTAGAGACACGTCCAAATGACACAGTTCAAGTATAATCAAGTCAATTCAAATAATACAGTGAATAGTCAATTACACTATAGAGTACGAGAGTGGTAAAGTACACCCTCGTCTCAACCAGTATCATCAGTAAACACAAACATTCCAATCATAAATCCCAAGTATAACAAAGCCAAGAAGTATCAATCATGTGAGTAGTACACTCACCACTCAAGCAAAGAGAGTTATCACAAATTTCCGTCCGACGAATGCCTTGCGTCACCAACACGCCCTAATACATTCAATAAAACACAATAAGACTCCAATACGAGTCATAAATCAAATCCACATACTACCAAAGCAAGGCCAAATAGAACGTATAAGTGCAAAATCAAACTAGGGGCATGTGCGGAAATGAAGTTTAAGTTGAAAACAAAGGACAGTTTTTGACATTGCTTAGCGGAAAGGCCACAACAGGAGCTACACTTATTGGATTGAGGTAAGATTTACATCGTTTCGAAGCTAAGATAAAGGGCTACAACTTTGATGAAGACCACTTAGTCCATTTCGTAGTGTAGGTAGGTCAAAATTTCAAGGAACCAAACCAGAATTGTACAAATAGGTTAGCTAACCGCATTTTGGTTACATGACCATAACTCAGGCTACCGAAGTCCAAATGGGGTGATTCAAGGGCCGTTAGAAAACTAAGACATAGCACTATAAATTTTGTGTTTTGGACAAATTCCAATTCAGTAAGGATCAGGGTGAAAGTCTCGGTCAGATTGGATGAACTACCAACCCTATCCGCCGAACACCTACCTAGGACAGTTTGGGTATTTCCATCTTTTCACAGGCTACTGAACTCGGATTGGGCTAAAATTTTATGGACAACTATAAAACATTATTTCCTACAACTTTCATGTTTTAAGGCAAAGCTAATTCTGCCTTCTTCCTATCCAAACAATACCGGGCAGAACAGGGGTTAGTGAAACCCTAATCTGGAATTTCGTGCCAAACAGGAAATTTTACACAACCAAACCTATCCAACATATACCAACTCCATTTTACACTATAACAAACCATTAATCCATGTCCAATCAACACTAACATATGAAATCAGAAAAATCATGCATAAAATAAAAAAATTCATCAATCTCAACCAAAAGTTAGGAAATCTTCCATAAAATCACCACCATAATTATCACAGGTCACTAATTTAACACTAGCATGAGTAAAGGAAGAATCTCTTGGTCACTTACCTTGTAAACTCAAGAAATAAGCCAACTAAGCACCTCTTCTTTCCAAACTACTCCACCACTCACCTTAATCCTACCAAGAGAGAGGTTTTTATGGAGTAAATCAAGGTTCTAACGGTTGGTTTGTGAGATTGAGCAAGAAATAGAAGGAAGAAATTGGAAGCTTTTTCTCCTTTTCCTCTCCAAGAGGCTCGGCCAAGAAGAAAGAAATAAGAAGGGATTTTGGGTCAATTTTTGTTTTATTTAGTGAAGATGGTAAAGTGGTCAAAATCCATGACCAATAGAAAGGTTCCACCTAGCACCCTTTTTGTTCATTGTTATCCTCTTGTCTCTCCAACAATAATCCACTTAAGGTAACCTCTAATTATTTCTTAGCACCTAGTAAATTAATCCCAGTATACACAACTTAACCTAATTGGCCGAATTTTACCGAACTTACCGTACTAGTGGGTCCCACATCCGGTATATACTCTTAATTTCTCAAAAACTAACTAATACTACAAAAATAATTTTAGAACTATATTTCCTCATAAAATTTATTGTTAAAATTTTTCGAATAAAGAAAATGTGAAAAGCGTGCAATTAGAATAAAATAAAACCTAGAAATTAAGAAAATTACGGGTTCTCATAGTCCTAGATTGATAAGTCGATTGAATACCTAAGAATGAATCTAAGATATTCAATGGATGCTTCAAAGAAGCTTTGAGAGAACTCTCAATGTAACTACATGGCCCACTAAAGTGCTATTGGTCCTAAGGCCCACATGGTCTAGCCCATTGACTCAAAGGCTTAACAACGACTAAGGTCCAAACCACAAGCTAGTTGGACCTCTTTATTACACTATACTAAACTAATAATGGGCCATGGACCCCTTAGCCAACTCATGGGCTTCTAATCTTCAGTGATGGCTGAAACCAGGACAACAAGCCTAGCTTCGTTGAGGCCCTCGATGGCCTTTGGCTCTCCATTCGACTCTCGGGCTGCACGAACCAATATTTGTAGTGTCTCGTTCAATCTATTCGCCGAGCTCGTGTCATAGGCCCCAATGACACCTTCACTTGCTCCACTTGAATAGCTCCCTCGACCTCCTCATCATTCCCCCCTCTTGCGAAAGATTTGTCCTCAAATAGACCTCATCATCTGCAAGATAGAGACTTAGGTCAGCCACATTAAAGGTAGCCGAGACATTATACTCACATGGAAGATCGAGCTTGTATGCATTGCCATTGATGCATGCCACAACTTAGAATGGTCCATCTCCACGGGATAGCAACTTTCTGCGATGCTGGATAGGGAAACGCTCTTGGTGCAAGTGTAACCAGACCCAATCACCTGGTTCAAACACCACGCGATGCCGACCCTTGTTGGCATGCTTGAGGTATTGCTGGGTGCGAGCTTCAATGTTGGCCCTCACCTGCTAGTGCAATGTCTGGACAAACTCGGCCTTCTTCTTGCCATCAAGGTTAGCACGCTCAGACAAAGGCAAAGGCATCAAATCCAAAGGAGTCAATGGGTTAAAACCGTAAACAATCTCAAATGGAGAAAACTGTGTAGCACTATGGACTGTACGGTTATAAGCAAACTCGACATGGGGTAAACACACCTCCCAAGTTTTGAGATTCTTTTGATGATGGCCTTGAGTAAAGTAGACAATGTGCGATTAACGACCTCAGTTTGGCCATCGGTCTGAGGGTGACTGGATGTAGAAAATAGCAACTTGGCTCCCAACTTCCCCCACAAGGTTTTCCAGAAGTAAGAGAGAAATTTGACGTCTCTATCAGACACAATTGTCCTAGGCACACCATGCAAGCGGACAACTTCCTTAAAGAAGAGATCAGCTATATGAGTAGCATCGTCCGTCTTATGACATGGAATGAAATGGGTCATTTTGGAAAATCGGTCAACAATGACAAAGATGCTATCATGGCCTCTTTTACTCCTAGATAGACCAAGCACAAAGTGTGAGGCCCCAGTCCGTTCGTAAGCTGATATGAGGGTTATTCGTTGATCGGTGGGGTGGAATTAGGGTTTTAAGGCTAAGGAGAAAACCCTAACCTCGATTAGGATTGAAAACCCTAGTTCATTTTAGTAGAAAGCTTAAGTGGAGTTTGATTGTTCACCCGTCTTTTTGATATTTTCTTTATTAGAAAATTCCCCAGATTAATTTTTATGAGTAAATATAGTTTTTAGATGATTTTTCTAGTATCGGTTAGTTTTTGAAAAAATAAGAACGTATATCGGACGTGGGACCCACTAGTGCGGAAAGTTCGGAAAAATTCGGCCAATTAGGTTAAATTCCGGATACTGTGTGAAATTTATCGGGTGTGAAGAGATATTTATAGGTGTGAAGAGATATTTATAGGTATTAAGTGGATAGGTGGAGGAGAGAGAAAAAAAAAAGTAGGCAAGTCATAATGAGGGACAAGTGTCACCAAATGGTTGGAAGAACTCTAAGACCACTATTCCTTGTCTTACCATTGACTAAATAAATCATAAAAATCACCAAAAATTCTCCATTTTTCATCTAAGCTTGGCCGAACTACTTCCTCCAAAAAAGAAAGAAAAGCTTCCAAGTTTCTTGCTCCAATCTTGTCCAATCTCACAAACTAACCATTTAATCTTGAATTCCTTCCATAAAACCTCTTAGTTTAGTGCTTGTGAGGTGTTGTGTGCAATTATTTGGGAAGCCAAGAAGACTTATAGCTCTCTCTCTCTTGTGTTGAAGGTAAGTTGTGAAGAACCACCCTCCTCCTTTATTTGGTGCTTAAATCATGCTTAGTGGTAGTATGAGATGCAAGTTTATGGATTATTTCTTGATTTATGGTTGAAGTGATGAACTTTTATTATTTTTGAGGAATTTTCTGGTTTAATGTGATCATGGTGTTGTGGTTGTTTATGATGGTTGATAATGAGGGGTAATGACTCTAGTAGGAGTGTTTGATAGGAAATTGCAACCAATTTTGGGTTTGGAATGAAATGTGAAAAGTTAGGGTTTCATAACCCCCTTTTCTGTCCGGTTTTGGATCATATGGTTAGAGGCCGAATTGGATTTTGTTTAAAACATGAAAGTTGTAGGTATTGATGTATTTGAGGTGCCTGAAAAATTTCAGGTCATTTGGATTAGTGTAGAGTGAGATATGTCAATTTTACTGTGGCTGTTCTGGGTTGATCAGGATGGCAGAACTGCGTTTGTATTTGGCTATTTTGACTGGAATTACTTTGGATTTGGATGTTGGTGTCTTCTGATGAAATATAGAGGAATGTTTTAGCTACCATATTCCTTTGGAATCAATGCATTTGGACTTGTATAGACTGAGTTGGACTCATTACAGCATTATCTGATTTGCAAACCTGTTTTGGTAATTCTGGTTTTGTATTTTGCATATTTGACCTAGTTGTGCTAGGATTTGGACTGAGTGGTCTTCTATATTGTTGTAGCCCTGTTTATTAGCTTCTAAACGGTGGGTCTTATACCCTCATCCGATAACCGTAGTGAATTTGGTGCCATTACCGCATATTGAGGTCAAATACGGTTTGTGATCCTATTTTGCGATTCTGGTATAGTGTCTTGCATTTTTGACCTTGTTACATTCAAAATTGGACAAAGTTTCCTTCTTCAACATTGTAGCCCCTTAAGTCCTGGATATTCCTGTAAAATTTCAGGTTAAACGGATTAGTATATCCTGAGTTATAAACGAAATACTCAGACCTGTTTTGACCGTCAAATTCTGTTACGTTTTTGGAAAGTTTCTGACCGTGACTTTTTCGATTTTGATAGAGTATGATCTGGGTGTCAACTCCTTCATAAGAAATGTAGATCTTGGTCACAGCTTCGAAACGCTATAAAGTGCATCAAAATCCGAGTCCCGTAGCTCTAGTTATGATCGAAATAAGAATTCATGTCAGGACTGTTCTTATATCCGGACAGTTTACGACTGGAACTTTGGCTTCACATTTGACTGGGTTACAAGCTGTTTGGGCTTGCGACCAAAACACCAAACTTATAGCCCTATATCAGAGGTTTCTAACGCCTTTGGAATTTCATGAATCGGATTTATAAAACCTGAGATATAGCCGAACAAACAAGGCCTGCCCGTGAAAATGACCATTTTCTGGTCAGATCTGTTTTGGTCCTGATGACCAATTTCCGTTCCGAATTTGGATTGCTGACCTTCATGAAAGTTGTTCCATTCGGAATGAACCATCTAACTGCCAATTTTCAGCTCTTTTGACCATGTGTAGCATAGAAAACAGTTTGCACTCAAAACTGACCATTTGTGCATTGGCCAGATTTCGTAAGTGATTGTGTTTGGTTCATTTGGGACTGAAGCCTCCAGTTTCAGTTCTGGATGTCTTCATAACAATTGTTGTTCATCCTTTAAGCTTCGATATGGTGTCTCATACGCCTTAATCCGATATTCATAGCTCAACTTATGAGTAAACTAGAAACGAGTGTCAAATCTGCCGTTTCCGCTAACGGCCGTTTCCGTTTCCGTCCGTCATATTTACTTGCGCGCGTGCCGTTTTGCCGTTTTGCTCGTTTTAAGCACGATAGTAGCCGTTTACGATATTATGTGACACAATCTTCTGTTTCAGATGGTGGTGAGCTGGGCGGAACTGGTGGGGCCCACTACTAGCTGTTCATTTCGATCCGACCTCGTACTTTCGCTATTTCAGTTTCTGGGTAAGTATTCAGGCCAGTTTGGTGTGTTTTCTTTGCTATGTGTTTGAGATATGTGAAAAGCGTACTTAGGCGAGGGTGTACTTTATCGCACTCGACCTAATCCCTAATTTGAATGTATAATTGTACTTGGCATATGTATATGAACCTTTTGGAACCAAAACCCTTGAGTTTGTGGCTCGGGGCGACTTTCGAGTAAAGTTTGTGAAGTTTGCAAAGTTTGTGAGTTCGTGGGCCCGATCTAAGACCTGTATGGACTATTCGAGCCAGTTAGGGCTTGGTTGAAGTTAGTCCAACTTAGTCTGAGGTCACCAAGTTTGTAGGTTCATGTTATGAACCAATTTTGTGAATCCGGTTCACCGAGAAGGTGACCAAGTTTGTGACCCGAGCTTGTGACTCAAGCTCAAGTTTGTGATTTCGTTCGCCCGGACAAGTTTGTGAGGTGACTGGCCAGTGAGGGTGATAAGGTGTCGGTGGGTGTACAAGTGAAGTTCTACGGACCATTGAGTGTGGTCGACGGAGTGTCGGCAGGAGATCACGCATGGCATATGAATTGGCTTTGGAGCCACCTGTATCCTTATTATGTGATGTTACTTTTCTGCTTTTGCTTTACTCTTACTGTGTAACTGTTGTTACGTGAAATTTATGCTTTCGCCCCTGTTTACTTACTAAGCATATAGCTTACCCCCTTCCTTTTGTTTTCCTTAGCAGGGGCCGACGCGGGGACTTTTGGCTCGTATACTAGTATAGTTAGATTGGCTTGTAATAGTTGAACAGTTAGGATGTTGTTTTTGTTTTGGTGGTTTGTATAAGGACTCTTTTTAGGGTCTATCTTCTGCTGGGTGTGGTTATAGTGTATTAGAGTGGTTTGACTCGAGACTTTTGAAGATGTAAATATAACTTTTGGGATTGTACGTTTTGTATATAGTGCTCTTTCGATTTATCTAGTTTTATTGCTTTAAGTTTTGAGTCCTGGCGCGAGCTAGGCAGGCGGCCCGCCGATACCCTTGGGTTCGCCCTTGGGAGAAGTGGGGTCGTCACACAAAGTCCATCGAAATGTCAACCCATGGTTCAAAAGGGATAGGTAGAGGTGTGTACAAACCAAAGGGTTGGAGCTTGGACTTGGCATGGTGACAGGTGATGCAGCGTGACACCACTCGCTCCACGTTCCGTCTCATGCGTGGCCAATAGAAGTGTTCCTGTAAAGCACTCAAAGTCTTGGTGACACCAAAGTGTCCCATCAAACCACCTCCGTGAGCCTCACGAGTTAGTAACTCACAAATAGAACATGATGGAATGCATAATTTATCATGACAATACAGAAATCCATCATGGATGAAGAACTTACCCTGACCCGACTTAACACAAGATGCATAGATAGCAGAAAAATCTGAGTTGGTATCATAAAGGTCCTTAATAAGATCAAATCCAAGCAGTTTAGCATCAAGTAAAGCAGTCAAGGCATACCTCCTGGACAGTGCATCGGCAACGACATTGGTCTTGCCAGCTTTGTATTTGATCACATAGAGGAAGGACTCCACAAAATTGACCCATCGGACGTGTCTCTTATTCAACTTTTGTTGAGACAAGTGCTTTAATGCCTCGTGGTCAGTGTGGATGACAAATTCCTTAGGCCTCAGGTAGTGCTGCCATGTCTCCAGTGCACGAATCAAAGCATAGAGCTCCTTGTCGTAGGTGGAGTAGTTCAAGGCGGCACCATTTAACTTCTCGCTAAAGTACGCGATCGAGCTTCCCTCTTGGATCAGCACGGCTCCAATTCCTACACCAGAAGCATCACACTCAACCTCAAAAGTTTTATCAAAACTAGGTAAGGACAATAATGGTGCATGTGTGAGCTTGTGTTTAAGGAGTTGGAATGCCTTCTCCAGGAGCTTCTCCCCATTCGAGCTTCACATTCTTCTTGACAATGGCGGTAAGAGAGGCAGCTATAGTGCTGAAATCCTTCACGAACTGACGATAAAAACTCGCAAGGCCGTGGAAACTCCGAACTTCACTCATGGTCTTGGATATCGGCCACTCATTGATGGATTGGACCTTGCTCTCGTCCACTCTAATGCCCTGTGCACTAACCTTATAACCAAGGAAAACAAGCCCATTAGTGTAGAAAGTACATTTGCCAAGATTGGCGAATAACCTCTCCTGGCGCAAAACCTCAAGGACAGCTCGTTCATGTGCTACATGTTCCTCAGGACTCTTGCTGTAAATCAGAATGTCATCAAAATAAATAATAACAAATTTACCTAAGAAAGGACAAAGCACATGATTCATAAGGCGCATAAATGTACTAGGCGTGTTAGTCAAACCAAACGGCATAACTAACCACTCATACAGACCATACTTAGTCTTGAAGGCCATCTTCCACTTGTCCCCTTCCTTCATTCGAATTTGATGGTAGCCACTCTTAAGATCGATCTTGGTGAATATGACTGCACCATACAATTCGTCAAACAAATCATCTAAACGAGGTATAGGGTGATGATACTTAACTGTGATAGCGTTGACGGCGCAATAGTCCATACACATCCTCCAAGTGCCCTCTTTCTTTGGAATGAGGATGACGGGAACTGCGCATGGACTCATGCTCACTCGAGCCCAACCTTTCTCTAAGAGTTCGTCCACTTGCCTCTGGATCTCCTTAGTCTCCTCCGGGCCTATCTTGTAGGCTGGCTTGTTTGGCAAGGGTGCTCCAGGCACAAAGTCGATCTGGTGTTCAATCCCTCTGAGTGGTGGAAGTCCACTTGGGATCTCGTCTAGGAAGACGTCCTCAAATTCCTGCAATAAGGAGAAGATTTCAGGAGGTAAGTCAGTGAGTGCCTCATGAGAGAGTAGAATCACTTCTTTGCAGTATAAGACATAAACAACTTGTTTGGATAAAAGTAACTTGCGAACTTCCCTGTTCTTTGCAAGCAAGCTTGGACGTTTGTCCAGTCGCCCAGAGTACTAGGTGTGGATGTCTTCTCGACTGGTGCTTAAATGATTGCTTTAAAGTCGTTGGATTCCTTGGCCAACTCTCTCTCCTGTTGCAGCATTAACTGCTCTTCATGCACCTGCTGGGGTATGAGAGGCACCAGTGTCAGTTTCTTGTTGTGGTGCAAGAAGGAACACTTGTTGGTGAAGCCATCATGCGTAGTCTTCTTGTCATATTGCCATGGCCGTCCCTGAGAAGCTTGAATGGGAACGGCGTCGTAAAGAACCTCGTCCTCATACTTCCCGATTCGGAAAGGCACCACCACTTGCTTGGTGACTTTGATATCGCCAGTCTCGTTGAGTCATTGTGTGACAGCCCCACCTCACCCTAAGGAGAACCAAAGGATTCGGCGGACCGCCTGCCCAACTCTTGCCGGGACTCAGTCATACCTCCATCAAAATCGGAATAAAACTACAAGAATCACGACGAAATGGAAGGGCCACCGCCATGTAGGATCCAACCAAGTACAAGTACACTTTGTTTGCCATGAAAGAATGTACATTCCCGAATATATATATATCACATAAACATGAGGAAACATTTTAAATATACATATTAGTAAGTTTACAAATCCAAAAGGAAACATTGTATTAAGATACATTTAGGGTTTCCAAGTTGTCGAGGAGCTATACCAAGAGAACAAAAGAATTTCTAACTAGCTCAACTTATTCTCAAAACATTGCAGTTCCAAAAGATGGTTCCCTGTAAGGAAAACAAGGATAATAAAACAGGGAGAGCTAAAAGCTCAATGAGGTACCAACAGTATAAACAGTAGAATCAGTAGAATTCATGAGAAAGCACTTTGGAGGCACATATTCATATCAAATACGAGAAATGAATGAACATCACAATGTAAAGGATACAGGTGGCTCTCAGGAGCTAAATCCCCGTTGCTATACTTGATCCAGTCTCGTTGACCCTCTGTCAACGTTCGAATAAAGAAACCAATCCAGTAGAACACCACTTTAACGCCAAAATCCCGTTCACCAAACATACCCCTTATCGGGCCCGAACGCCAAACAGGAACAGGAATGGTAATACTCGAGTATACCGGAATCAAGAGTCTCAATACCCAAAGATTCCCCAGGAATAGGTACCCATGGATTGTCAATTATCTCGACCAAACCCTTGCTGGCTCGATTTAATTAACTCCCCATGAGGTTGAGCTCAAGTTTAACAGAACGATCAAGTTTAACAGGACGATCGTTGGACACACTTCCAAACGATCACATAACAAGTACATAGCAAGTACGAGTAATAGATTCCAGTTCGTTCAGTAAAGGCAAGAGAACGAGTGTGATAAATTACACCCTCATCTCATACAAGATAAACAGTCAGGAAAGATATTCAAATAGCAAGTTGCAAGTACAGAAAATCAGTTTAGCAATAACTCAGGGGAGTGGTGCACTCACCTGATCAAACAAGGATAATTTCAAAAGTTTCCTTCCCAAGTATGGCTTTACTCGCCGGCACCTCCTAGAACAATCAAGGCAAACACTTAAGACTGGACTCCAAGACCTAATAAGTGGAATTCGTAAGTAAAACTCGATTACAAGTCAGGTGCCTATCCAAATGAACCATTAATGTAAAGCGAAGAGGTGACTTTGGAGTGAAAAGATAACGATTAGTCCTAAAGGCATGAACAATCTCAAAACCCCTACCTACAATGACTGACCAACTCCAAATTTGAAATAGAAAATGAAAGTAAGATCGATACTAGGAAAACAGGATTTTCCAGTTTCGCGCAACCCCATATGAAAAATCATATCTCAAGTTTTATAGGTCCAAAATTAGTAAAAGTTAAACCATTGGAAAATACATTCAAAGGGCTATAACTTTCCAGAGAGCACCCTCATAAGATTCAGAACGGAAGTCAGTTAAATTCAAGCCTCAAGTTGTTGCTTTATCCAGTGAAAGACAGAATAGGTACAATATTTCAGTCAACTTTGAAAATCACCATAAATGGTACAAACGTAAACAGGGTCTGAAATTTACATAATTTATAGCCCTATGAATTTAGTTTAAAACGCAACAAACGGAACTCAATTCCGACATTCCTACATCAAGATATAGCAAATTTCCCGAGACTGTGCAGAAGCTCCACGAAAATTTTGACAGCATTTCCCTTGTCTTTCTTTACTTTCCAACCAAACCTTAACACCCACAAAGCACAAGCTATCAAACACCTTTAATTAGAGCCACAATAAGGCTCGAATGCGAGTCATAAATCGAATCCACATATCACTAGAGTAAAATCATATGGAACGTATAAGTGTAAAATCAAACTAGGACATATGCGGAAACGAAGTTTGGGTTGGAAAACAAAAGGCAGATTTGCTGTTGCTCAGCAAAATTAACACAACTAAAGCTATCCTCGTCAGATTGAGGTGTAATTTACACCGTTTCGAAGCTAAGAGAAAGGGCTACAATATTGAAGAATGCCACTCAGTCCAATTTGCAATGTATCTAAGTCAAATTTACCAAAACAACCCCAAATTTTCCAATTCGAAGTTTACTGTGGTAGTCCTGATTCATTCAGTCATATCTCAGCATATACAACTCCAATTCAAGTGATTCCAAAGCCATTTGAAAGCTAAGATACAAGGCTATAAGTCTTAAGAAGACATCGACAACCAAATCAGTAGTATTCCTGGTCAAACTAACCAATTACAGAAGCGGATTAGCAGGCTCGGACATAAAAGGGATGCAGGGGTATTTCGGTCTTTTCACAAGCTATGTTGCTCCGATTGAGTTTAAATTTTGCAGGAAACTATAAAATATCATTGTCTACAACTTTCATGTTTTAAACCCAAGACTAATTCGACCTCTAACTAGGGGAAACAATACCGGCAGAAGGGGAAAAAATGGAAACCCTAATCTGGAAATTTCGGTTCAAAGCGGAAATTTTCCTCAAATAGCTACAATTTACGCATCCAAGCTTCATTCTAAACCATTCCAAGCCATCATCCATAGCTCAACAACATTAAACATATAAAAACAGAAAAATCAGGAATAAATAGGAAAATTCGCCTATTTCAACCAAAAGTCACAAAATAGCACCTAAAATTATCTCTTTAACTCACATAAGGTACCAATTGAACATTATTAGGATCGAAGAGAAGGTTCCTTGGTCACATACCTTGTAAACCCAAGAAAAGACCCAATTTAGCACCTTGGTCTTCCAAACCACTTCACAACCAACCTTAATACCACTAAACTAAGAGGTTTTATGGAGTAATTTGAAGATTAAACGGTTGAATTGAAAGATTGGGCAAGATTAGAGGTAAGAAAATGGAGAGGTTTTTCTTCCTTTTTGCTTGAAGATGGCTGGCCAAGAAGATGAAGAAAATGAGAAATTTTTGGTCAATTTTTGTTTTAATTGGTAAAGTAATGAATAGTAGTCAAAAGTCAAGAATAAATCACAAGGTGACACTTGTCACCCTCATAAATGCTAAGCTATCATTTTGTTTCCTCAACACTCATCCAAATGATATCCTCTAATTATCTCTTAGCACCTAGTAAATTAAACCCTGTATACAAAACATAACCTAATTGGCCGAATAGTACCGAACTTTCCGCACTAGCGGGTCCCATGCCCGATATACGCTCAAAAAATCTCATGAACTCAATTATACTAGAAAAATGTTTTAAAAATCCTATTTACTCATAAAACGAGTTAGAAAATTTTCTAATAAAAAAATTACAGAAAAACGTTCGATTAAATAAAACAAAACCCTAGAAAATACGAAAATTTACGGGTTCTCACACTCTCTCCCTCATAAAAGAATTTCGTCCTCGAAATTCCTTATCATCGTCTTATTCGAGAAACAAAAATTTTACAACTTCCATCTCATAGTCAAATTGAGTATCATACTTAGCTAACCAATCTGTACCCCTTCACTAACCAGACTCATTGAATTCTTTGGTATAGTTTCTTCTTCCTTGCCAAATTGCAATTCTTATACACCATTCTAGCAGGCAAACGGTGGGATACTAGAATCTTACCTTCCACGTCCTCAAATGGGTCAGAGACTTAATGTTGTTCTAAGGAATACACCCGAGCTGACACTTTCGATCCATTCTTTTCCCCCTTCGACTGGTCAGGGTTGATGGTGGTTGGCTGTTGGCTCCTACTCCCTTCTCGAGATCGGCCTGGGCAATTTGCGATTTGATGATCTGCGCTCCCACAACATAGACATTTCATTCCTTTCTTCCAGCAGACATCCTCCGTGTGATTCGGCTTCCCACAGTATCCTCAGGGACTACGAGAAGCGGAGACTGAGCCTCTCTGTGAGGCACCACTTGACATTCTCGATAATTGTACTCTCCCGTTTCCCCTTGCAATCTTAGGAGGCGTACCCTTATCCCCTTGCTCTGAGGTACTTCCAAGAAATCCCCTTTTCTTAGTTTGAAAGTTTCTAACTTGAAATCTTGCGCTTTCAACTCATTGAGCTTTCTCTACTGCATCACTAAAGGTATTGAGTTGGTGATACGTTCCTCGATCCACACGTTCGAGACACGTAGCACGTTTGCCCAAGGATCTAGCGAGGTTGTCCAACGCTTGGATGGCGGAACCTAGAATCAAACGGACGACACGATTTGATTTAGGTGGTAGACGACACTCCGATGAAAGTGAATACTCCAGGGGAATAGGTCAGATGAACAATCAAGGACAGGACGCAAGATTGCTCAATAACCCTTGCCAAAGCAAGTTAAAGGCTCGTATTCTTTAGAAAGAAAACGAAAGTACTAAGAATTTTATTCATAAAACTTGTATCCTTAACCCTTACAAAGCAAGCCTATTTATAGGCTAAAGTGACTGAAAAACCCTAAGGAAACAATGGCAAGGAGTTCGGCCATCTTGGTGTCCAAGATGGGCCGGCCCAATGAGCTATGAAGACAAATTAATCCAATCTAACAAGTACTAAGGTTAAGGCCCTATAGGGCCGATCCTCTTGAAGGCCCACTTGAGTCTTCGTGGGCTTGGATCATGGTGTAAATGGCTTGATTGTCTCTCTCTAAGCCCTCAATATCTTTGTGAACTCCATGTTGGTCTTGGACGACTCGAACCAGGGCTTGGAGTGATTCTTTGAAGAGCTTGGCTCGTGTACGTGTGACTGGGCCCAATGGAACTCGGACCGGGTCGTTGCGTGGGCCGAGACTCGTGCACACATCAGTCCCCTCCTGTTGAGAAGGATTTGCCCTCAAATCTGGATCCTCCTCGTCAAGAAATGGACTTAGGTCCGCGACGTTAAAGGTCGCGCTAACATTGTATTCCCCAGATAGCTCCAACTTGTATGCGTTGTCATTGACTTTTTGGAGTACCTGAAATGGTCCATCACCTCTTGGGGATAATTTGCTTTGACGTTGCTTGGGGAATCGCTCTTTCCTCAAGTGTAGCCATACCCAATCTCCAGGCTCAAAAATCATCTTGCGGCGGTGCTTGTTTGCTTGCTGGATGTATTGATGCGTGCGCTTCTCGATGTTTGCTCGCACAGCTTCATGTAACCTGCGCACAAAATCAGCTTTCTTTTTCCCATCTAAGCTTGTGTGCTCAGAGGAAGGTAAGGGCACCAGATCAAGGGGGGTAAGGGGGTTGAAGCCATAAACAATCTCAAAGGGAGAATATTGTGTTGCACTATGCACAGTTCGATTGTAGGCAAATTCAACATGAGGTAAGCACTCCTCCCAAAACTTAAGATTCTTTTTAATCAAGGCCCGAAGTAAAGTGCCAAGTGTGCGATTGACAACTTCAGTTTGTCCATCGCTTTGAGGATGACTAGTGGTGGAGAATAATAACCTAGTGCCAAGTTTGGACCACAGAGTCTTCCAAAAGTAACTGAGGAACTTCACATCTCTGTCACTAACAATAGTCCTAGGCATGCCATGCAGACGGACAATCTCTTTGAAGAATAAATTAGCAATATGAGATGCATCGTCAGTTTTGTGACAAGGAATAAAATGTGACATTTTAGAAAATCTATCAACCACTACAAATATGGAGTCATTACCCCTTGGTGATCTAGGCAAACCCAGCACAAAGTCCATAGACAAGTCAACCCAAGGATGGTGTGGGATAGGTAATGGGGTATACAAGCCATATGGATGTGTCTTAGACTTTGCCTTGTGACAAGTAGCGTATCTACCAACCATGCGTTCAACATCTCTACACATATGAGGCCAGTAAAAGTGCTCTTGCAACATGGCCAGAGTCTTGGTGATGCCAAAGTGGCCCATGAGACCACCACTATGTGCCTCTCGAATCAAAAGATCACGAATGGAAGAATTAGGTACACAGTTTATCTACATGGAATAGAAATCTGATGTAAACCAGGGCCAGGGCCCAGTCCGAGTTCCATTGGGCCCAGTCACACGTGCACGGGCCAAGCTCTTCAAAGAATCACTCCAAGCCCTTGTTCGAGCTGCCCACGATCAACATGGAGACTATAGAGATATTGAAGGCTTGGAAAGGATCAATCAAGCAACTTACACTTTGGTCCAAGCCCAAGAAGGCCCTAGTGGGCCTCCTTACGAATCGGCCGAGTAGGGCCTTAGTCATTGTTTTCGATTTAGTTGGATTAGTTGTTCGTAGAAGGCATGGGCCGGCCCACCTTGATGACAAGGTAGCCGACCTCCCCTTTAGGTTTCTTTAGGGTTTTGTTATTTCATTAAGCCTATAAATAGGCTAGTCTTGTAAGGTTAAAAACTAGTTTTTGATGAATAAAATTCTTAGTGCATTCGTTTTCTCTCATAAAGAATTCGAGCCTTTTAACTTGCTTGGCAAGGGTTATTGAGCAATCTCGCGTCCTGTCCTTGATTGTTCATCCGACCTATTCCCCTGGAGTATTTGTGAGAACCCGTAAATACCCTAATTATTTTCCTAGGGTTTATTCCCCTTTAATTGCATAATTTTGCATATTCTGGCTTAGAAATATTTTCTGAGAGGATTTTATGAGCAATTATAGTTTTAAGATGATTTTTCTAGCATTGGCGAGTTTTTAGAAAATTAAGGATAAATAATGGACGTGGGACCCACTAGTGCGAAAAGTTCGGAAAAATTCGGCCAATAAGGTTAAGTTTCGGATACTGTTATAAATTTATCGGGTGTTAAGAGATAAGTAGTGTGTGTGAAGTGATTGATGTGAGAGAGAAAAGAAAGATAAGAAGGCATTAATGAAGGTGACAAGTGTCACCTTCTTATTGGATACTTTTAAAGAAATACTATTCATCATTTTGACTTTCTTGACCAAGGGTTAAATATCTCAAAAAAAAATCATAAAAATTTACCATTTCTTACCTTGTGTTGGCCGGCCATCCCAAGCTCAAGAAGGAGAAGAACTTCTTCATTTTGCAAGCTTCCACTTGGTCCAATCTACCACAAACCAAAGCCTAGAGTTGTTTCTACTCCATAAAAACTTTGCTTCTAGTGTTAGTAAGTGTATTGGTGAACTTTGTTTGAAGATTAAAGGTGTCCAATATCCCTCTTTCTCTTGATTTCTTGGTAAGTGTTGCTTGAACACCCTACTACCTCTAATAATGGTCATATGATGCTTAGAAGTGGCATGAGTGTGTGAAAATGTGATTTATTTCTTGATTTGGCTTGTTATGGTGAAGTTTTTATTTTATTGGGAATTTTTCTGGTTTAATATGATCTTGATGTTGGGGGCTTGTATGATGAATTGTAATGGTTGGAAATGGCTCTAGTGGATGTCAAATGTGGTTAAATGCAACTAATTTTGAATTTGGATGGAAAATTGGAAAGTTAGGGTTCTTGAAGCCCCAATTCTGTCCGGTTTTAGATCACTGTATTAGAGGCCGAATTTGACTTTGCTCAAAACATGAAAGTTGTAGGTATTGATGTGATGGAGATGCCTGTAAAATTTCAGGTCATTTGGATTAATGTGGAATGAGATATGACGAAATTACTGTAGCTGTTCTGCTTTGAGCAGAATGCGAAAACTGCGATAGTAATTGGCTATTTTGACTGGAATTGGTTTGGATTTTGGAGTTGGTGTCTTCTGATGAAATGTAGCTGAGTGTCTTAGCTAACATATGCCTTTGGAATTTCGGCATTTGGACTTGTAAGGACTGAGATATACTGATTACAGTCTTTTGTGTTTTGCGAACCTGTTTTAGGAATTCTGGGTTAGTATTTGGCATTTTCGACCTAGTTAAGCTAGGAACTGGATTGAGTGGTCTTCTACATTATTGTAGCCCTGTTCCATAGCTTCGAAACGGTGGGTCTTACACCCCCAACCGATATTTGTAGTGAGAGTTGTACTATTACCGCATAATGAGTGTAAAACAGTTTTCTATTTGGGGCCAAGACTAAGGCCATTTTCGAATTTCTGGTTTGCTATTATGCACACTTATGTATATGAAACCCTATTGGGGTTGTGTTTAGCGTTGCTATATGACTCGTTATCGAGTCTCATTGTATGTGTTATATGTTCTAGGGCTTGAAGGTAGTGCACGACGGCTTGGTGATCGTGGTACATGAAATACCACTTACTTACTTGGTGAGTATACTACTCACTTACTTGTTATAATGTGGCTTTGTTGTGAGGACCCAGACCGTTCGTAAGTTGATATTAGGGTTAGGGCTAAGAAGAAAACCCTAATTTCCGGTTAAGATTGAAAACCCGCATTTTCTACATTTTCTTTATTAGAAAAGTTTCCCAGATAAGTTTTATGAGTAAATATAGTTTTAGATGATTTTTCTAGTATTAGTTAGTTTTTGAGAAATTAAGAACGTATATCGGATGTGGGACCCACTAGTGTGGGAAGGTATAGGATTTAATCCATTTTGTATAGGTTAATTAATTTTAAGAAGGTTAGAAACCCTAAGTGAGCAAAATCCCTAATGTTATGATTTATTAGAAGCTTTAAGTTGGGTTTAAACCCTAATTTTGCCCTTGACAAAAAGGTTATTGTTTAATTACTTTTATGTGGGATAAAGCATGATTAAGTGTAAGTGAGTAAGATGAGAAAGTGATTAGTGAAGTAATTAAGCATGATTACATGTTTTAGATTAGATTAAGTTATGACTTATGGAGTTAATTGAAAGATTATCAAATGTTTGAGGGAAAATGTATAAGAAAGAGAAAGTTGGAGTGCAAGGGTTAAAAGTGCAATTGAGGAGTTTTTATGTGATTGGTTGGCCTTAAAAATATCTCTCCTAAGTGGTCTTACACCACATATTAGTCTTAAGGGCCATAATTAAGTCATGTGTAAGACAAACAAAACAAAAAAATTGAAGAGAAATTTGAGAGAGAGGGCCGGCCACCTTGAAGAGAGAAAGTGAGAAAATTTCTTCAAAAATCTTCAAGTTTTAGCTTCCATCTTGGGTTTGGATCTTGGAGCAACAACTTGGGTGCTTGATTAGTGAAGGTTAATCATCTACAAAGCTTAATTGCAGGTATGCCTCTTACTTGAAAGATAAACTTTTGGGGTTTTGATCTTTAAGCCATGGAAATGATGTATTATGTTATGATTATGGATTTATTTGATGGATTTGATGTGTATAGTGAAGTTTCATGGTTAATTTTAGTGTTATTTGGTTGCTGAAAATTCGGCCAAGAAGAGGAAAAAATTTGGGTTTCTTGCTAATGCTTTCCTTACTTGTTTTAGTTGAGAAATGGACTTGTAGTGGTTATGTTTGATGAATTGCCTCACTTGATTTGGTTGGTTACTTGCAAAAATCTGATTTGGGTTAAGAAACCCTAAACTCCATTAGGCTAATTTAGCTTAGCTTGTGGTTAGTGAGATAGAGTTTAGTTAGTGAGAGGTTGGATTAAGTTCATTGGTGCAAATGAAATTTGGTTAGGGATTGTGGTTGATGTTTGTTAAATTTGGACTGATTTGGGAAGAGAATTTCGGACCAATTAAGAACTGAGATACATAAGGATTATTTGGTATCAAAATGGATAAAAATCTGGTATAAGAATCGTAGGAACGGACCGTGCGACTTCGGCGCGCGATAACGGCAAAATGGGTAAACAGGGCAACCCAGAAACTGAACTTCGGCTTCATTTTTCTTAATGCTATGTATGGATTTAGGAATTCCTCAAAACATGAAAGTTGTAGCCTTGTAGGTTCTGAGTATGCCTGCAAAATTTCAGGTCCATCGGATTAGCGTAGCCTGAGTTATCGATGAAATACTCAAGCCTGTTTTGACCCTTTGATTCTGCGCGTTTTTCTAGTTTAGCTTCTGCCGTGATTTTTCGGTTTTGATCGCATTCGATCTGGGTGTCGACTCCTTCATAAGAAATTTAGATCTTGTTCTCAGCTTCGAAACGGTATAAAGTACGTCGAAAACCGAGTTCCGTAGCTCCGGTTATGATCGGAACAATATCGCTCGTCAGAACTGCCTTGTATTTGGACAGTTCTGACGGGTACTTTGGCACTCGAATTTTGTTTTGTTCTGAATAGATTCAGGTCTTGGCCAAAACATGAAAGTTTTAGCCTTATGTCTCAGCTTTCTAATGCCTTTGGAATTTCTTAATTTCGATTTCTGATCCGTGAGTTACGGCCTTGCAAACAGGGCCTGTTTGGTAACTCGCAATGAAACAGCTGGAACTGTTTCACGCAATTTTCACCTATACCCATTGAGATATGGGTTGCGATGTCTTCATGAACATTGTAGCCCTTCCTCTTAGCTTCGTAACGGTACCTCATGTACCTTGATCCGATATTCCTAGCCTAATTTTTGACCAAAACGGTTTGAGATGGCCAACTTGGCCATTTCCGTTTGCCGTTCCGCGCGGACGTGTGCGGCCGTTTTGCCGTTTCCGCACTTGCGCGTGCCAATTTTGCCGTTTTGCTTGTTTTAAGTACGTTAGTTGCCGTTTATGATATATTGTGACATAATTTTCGATTTCAGACAGTGGTGAGCTAGGCGGTGCCGGTGGGGCCCACTACTAGCCAACACACAAAGTGAATTCCGCCTTTATACTACTTTTGGTATTTTGAGTAAGTATTCAGGCCGCTCTTATGTGTTAGTTGTTTATGTGTTTCGTTATGTGTAAAAAGGGTACCTAGGCGAGGGTGTACTTTATCGCACTCGATCTAGACCCTAATTTACGCACCAATTTGTACATGACATATGTATGTGAGAAATTTTGGAACAAAAACCCTTGAGCTTGTGGCTCGGGGTGACTTTTGAATAATTTTGTGAATTTTGTGAGTTTGCGGTTGAACTCAATACCTAGATGGACTATTCGAGCCGGTTAGGGCTTGGTCGAAGTCAGTCCAACTTGGTTTGAGGTCACCAAGTTTGTGACCCGAGCTTATGATTAAAGCTCAAGTTTGTGATTTCGTTCGCCTGGGCAAGTTTGTGAGGTGACTGGCCAGTGAGGGTGATAAGGTGTCGGTGGGTGTACAAGTGAAGTTCTACGGACCTTATTTATGGTCGACGGAGTGTCGACAGGAGATCAAGCATGGCAAATGAATTGGCTTTGGAGCCACCCGTATCCTTATTATGTGATGTTACTTTTCTGCTTTTGCTTTACTCTTACTGTGTAAATGTTGCTACGTGAAATTTACGCTTTTGCCCCTGTTTACTTACTAAGCTTTTAGCTTACCCCATTCCGTTTGTTTTCCTTAGCAGGGGCCGACGCGGGTACGTTTGGGGCTCATACACTAGTTTAGTAGATTGGCTGGTAATAGTTGAACTTTTAGGATGTTTGTTTTTATTCTGGTGGTTTGTATTAGGACCCTTCTTAGGGTCTCCCTTTTGGTTTTGGTTGTAATTATACGGATGTAATAGTAAGAGCAGGTACTTTTGGAGAATGTAATTATAACTCTTTTGGGATTGTATATAGTATGTATAGTACTCTTTTGGATTTTCTGGCTTTTATTGCTTTAAGTTTTGAGTCCTGGCGCGAGCTAGGCAGGCGGCCCGCCGATACCCTTGGGTTCGCCCTTGGGAGAAGTGGGGTCATCACAGTTGGTATCAGAGCGCCTAGGTTAGAGGACTTGGGCAATTGTGGGACATACGCGATAGGCATTAGGCATATTGGATTCTTTTAAGTTGAATGATATCTTTTAAGTTGAAATGCCGGTCGACTGACGACTTAATGTTTTGTAGGTATGGACCCAGGCAGTTCGAGTAGGAGGGGCCCAGAGGATCGACCGCTGCGTAAGCGGGCTATCCGTTATCGACAGAGGCTGGGAGAGCCTTACACTTTGTACTCCCCCTTCGGCCAGGTGTCGCGCCGACCCTGCGCGTGTTGGTATACTTACGGCTATCCCGACGAGATAGTCTTAGCATTGGATGATGAGCGTTATCACCTCGACAGGACGGTCGAGACTCTGAGGGAGCAGCTTGAGGAGGCTAGACAGTTTAGCCGCTGGCAGGCGTTACGCGTTAGGGGCCTGGAGCGGGACCTCCGGGACACACACCAGCACCTCTTTTCTTTGAAGAGGCAGCTTAGGGAGAGGGCCCGGAGTATCACGTTTGACTGCGGGGTCTTGCTAGATATGGCCGCGGAGGCACCCCCGCGAGCTACTGGGCCAGAGCAGATAGGCGAGATTGGTACTTTAGGTTCCGTTGGGGACCAGGGCCCTAGGGGAGGCGTTTAGGGTCGCTTTCGTCTTTTGATTAGCTGGTAGATTCCTTTTGTTAAAACTGGCATGACCACTTTCTTTCTTTATTTGGTTGGCCGACTAGATCTTGGAGCCGGGGTGCTCATGTGTACATTGGGTTTTGTACCGACTGGAGGTCGGTAATCTGTAAATCTTTTGGTGTGATTTTGTATATCTATGTATATATTTGAGTAGCATTTTGAAGTTATTCTTTGTGTGTCTTTTGTTCCTACGCTTTACGTCCGTACTTTTGCTCATAGTCCGGATAATAAGTTTATGTGTAATGTTCCGATCTATAGACGTTTGCACTTAAATGGCCTCCGGTACTCGAGGTGGAGGTAGAGGGCGAGCACGAAGCCCTGAAAGGGAACAAGGACCAGAGCAAGATCAAGTCGCTACAGCCATCCAGCGGATGGCCGATTTACTAGAGCAAATAACAAATCAACAGGGCCAAGGGAGCGGTATGGGGAATCCTGGACATAATCCGGGACATAATCCAGGCAATCACGAGGGTGAAGACCGTGCCTTGGAGCGATTCCAAAAATTCGCACCCCCAAAGTTTATCGGTGGGGCCGACCCTGACTTAGCGGAGGGTTGGCTAGACCGTATGTTAGACATATTTGCCGCGCTTAGGTATTCAGAGGAGCGGCAGATATCCTTTGCGGTCTTTCAGTTTGAAGGGGCCGCTCGAGCCTGGTGGAATGTAATCAAAGCCAAGTGGGAGCGCGAACAGACTCCTTGGACCTGGATCAACTTCACACGGGAGTTTAATGAAAAATATTTACCATCCATTGTGCAAGAAAAACGGGAAGATGATTTCATCCGCCTACGTCAAGGGACATTGAGTGTAGCGGAGTACGAGACCCAGTTTACAAAGCTCTCTCGTTTTGCCCCGGAGTTGGTGCTAACGGAGCGAAAACGCATCCGCCGCTTTGTTCAAGGTTTAAATGTGGAGATCCAGGAGGCACTTGCAGCTGCCCAGTTGGACACCTTTAGTCAAGCTCTGGAAAAGGCACAGAGAATTGAAACAGCTAGGGGACAGGTAAAAGCTTTTCATGATAAAAAAAGAAAGCAACCTAGCTCCGATGTTGCCACCGGACAAAGTTCGGGAAATGAGCCACCTTTTAAAAGAGGTCGCGGAATAGATGGTTCCCGACCCGTAGGAACCCTAAACCAGAGTACTTTTGGAAAAGGTCGAGTAGGGCAAGAGTCCCAGCGGAGTGCCCAGCGTGGAGGGCCAAGTGTGGGCATGAAGGCAACCTGTGGTTTCTGTGGGGGCAACCACACCGATGAAAATTGTTGGAAAAATAGTTCGGTACGGAAATGATTCAAATGTGGTAGCACCGAACATCTGATTGCCCGGTGCCCTAAGATGCAGAAAGATGAACTCAAGCCACCGACTGAAGGGACCACAACTAAGCCGTCAACTACAAGGGAAAATCGACCCAAAGGGCCAGCAAGAGTCTATGCGATGGGTCAACCTGAGATGACAAATCCTTCGGTGGACTTTGAAGGTACGCTTTGACCAACGAATTAATTTCGAGGACGAAATTGTCCTAAGTGGGGGAGATTGTGAGGACCCAGACCGTTCGTAAGTTGATATTAGGGTTAGGGCTAAGAAGAAAACCCTAATTTCCGGTTAAGATTGAAAACCCGCATTTTCTACATTTTCTTTATTAGAAAAGTTTCCCAGATAAGTTTTATGAGTAAATATAGTTTTAGATGATTTTTCTAGTATTAGTTAGTTTTTGAGAAATTAAGAACGTATATCGGATGTGGGACCCACTAGTGTGGGAAGGTATAGGATTTAATCCATTTTGTATAGGTTAATTAATTTTAAGAAGGTTAGAAACCCTAAGTGAGCAAAATCCCTAATGTTATGATTTATTAGAAGCTTTAAGTTGGGTTTAAACCCTAATTTTGCCCTTGACAAAAAGGTTATTGTTTAATTACTTTTATGTGGGATAAAGCATGATTAAGTGTAAGTGAGTAAGATGAGAAAGTGATTAGTGAAGTAATTAAGCATGATTACATGTTTTAGATTAGATTAAGTTATGACTTATGGAGTTAATTGAAAGATTATCAAATGTTTGAGGGAAAATGTATAAGAAAGAGAAAGTTGGAGTGCAAGGGTTAAAAGTGCAATTGAGGAGTTTTTATGTGATTGGTTGGCCTTAAAAATATCTCTCCTAAGTGGTCTTACACCACATATTAGTCTTAAGGGCCATAATTAAGTCATTTGTAAGACAAACAAAACAAAAAAATTGAAGAGAAATTTGAGAGAGAGGGCCGGCCACCTTGAAGAGAGAAAGTGAGAAAATTTCTTCAAAAATCTTCAAGTTTTAGCTTCCATCTTGGGTTTGGATCTTGGAGCAACAACTTGGGTGCTTGATTAGTGAAGGTTAATCATCTACAAAGCTTAATTGAAGGTATGCCTCTTACTTGAAAGATAAACTTTTGGGGTTTTGATCTTTAAGCCATGGAAATGATGTATTATGTTATGATTATGGATTTATTTGATGGATTTGATGTGTATAGTGAAGTTTCATGGTTAATTTTAGTGTTATTTGGTTGCTGAAAATTCGGCCAAGAAGAGGAAAAAATTTGGGTTTCTTGCTAATGCTTTCCTTACTTGTTTTAGTTGAGAAATGGACTTGTAGTGGTTATGTTTGATGAATTGCCTCACTTGATTTGGTTGGTTACTTGCAAAAATCTGATTTGGGTTAAGAAACCCTAAACTCCATTAGGCTAATTTAGCTTAGCTTGTGGTTAGTGAGATAGAGTTTAGTTAGTGAGAGGTTGGATTAAGTTCATTGGTGCAAATGAAATTTGGTTAGGGATTGTGGTTGATGTTTGTTAAATTTGGACTGATTTGGGAAGAGAATTTCGGACCAATTAAGAACTGAGATACATAAGGATTATTTGGTATCAAAATGGATAAAAATCTGGTATAAGAATCGTAGGAACGGACCGTGCGACTTCGGCGCGCGATAACGGCAAAATGGGTAAACAGGGCAACCCAGAAACTGAACTTCGGCTTCATTTTTCTTAATGCTATGTATGGATTTAGGAATTCCTCAAAACATGAAAGTTGTAGCCTTGTAGGTTCTGAGTATGCCTGCAAAATTTCAGGTCCATCGGATTAGCGTAGCCTGAGTTATCGATGAAATACTCAAGCCTGTTTTGACCCTTTGATTCTGCGCGTTTTTCTAGTTTAGCTTCTGCCGTGATTTTTCGGTTTTGATCGCATTCGATCTGGGTGTCGACTCCTTCATAAGAAATTTAGATCTTGTTCTCAGCTTCGAAACGGTATAAAGTACGTCGAAAACCGAGTTCCGTAGCTCCGGTTATGATCGGAACAATATCGCTCGTCAGAACTGCCTTGTATTTGGACAGTTCTGACGGGTACTTTGGCACTCGAATTTTGTTTTGTTCTGAATAGATTCAGGTCTTGGCCAAAACATGAAAGTTTTAGCCTTATGTCTCAGCTTTCTAATGCCTTTGGAATTTCTTAATTTCGATTTCTGATCCGTGAGTTACGGCCTTGCAAACAGGGCCTGTTTGGTAACTCGCAATGAAACAGCTGGAACTGTTTCACGCAATTTTCACCTATACCCATTGAGATATGGGTTGCGATGTCTTCATGAACATTGTAGCCCTTCCTCTTAGCTTCGTAACGGTACCTCATGTACCTTGATCCGATATTCCTAGCCTAATTTTTGACCAAAACGGTTTGAGATGGCCAACTTGGCCATTTCCGTTTGCCGTTCCGCGCGGACGTGTGCGGCCGTTTTGCCGTTTCCGCACTTGCGCGTGCCAATTTTGCCGTTTTGCTTGTTTTAAGTACGTTAGTTGCCGTTTATGATATATTGTGACATAATTTTCGATTTCAGACAGTGGTGAGCTAGGCGGTGCCGGTGGGGCCCACTACTAGCCAACACACAAAGTGAATTCCGCCTTTATACTACTTTTGGTATTTTGAGTAAGTATTCAGGCCGCTCTTATGTGTTAGTTGTTTATGTGTTTCGTTATGTGTAAAAAGGGTACCTAGGCGAGGGTGTACTTTATCGCACTCGATCTAGACCCTAATTTACGCACCAATTTGTACATGACATATGTATGTGAGAAATTTTGGAACAAAAACCCTTGAGCTTGTGGCTCGGGGTGACTTTTGAATAATTTTGTGAATTTTGTGAGTTTGCGGTTGAACTCAATACCTAGATGGACTATTCGAGCCGGTTAGGGCTTGGTCGAAGTCAGTCCAACTTGGTTTGAGGTCACCAAGTTTGTGACCCGAGCTTATGATTAAAGCTCAAGTTTGTGATTTCGTTCGCCTGGGCAAGTTTGTGAGGTGACTGGCCAGTGAGGGTGATAAGGTGTCGGTGGGTGTACAAGTGAAGTTCTACGGACCTTATTTATGGTCGACGGAGTGTCGACAGGAGATCAAGCATGGCAAATGAATTGGCTTTGGAGCCACCCGTATCCTTATTATGTGATGTTACTTTTCTGCTTTTGCTTTACTCTTACTGTGTAAATGTTGCTACGTGAAATTTACGCTTTTGCCCCTGTTTACTTACTAAGCTTTTAGCTTACCCCATTCCGTTTGTTTTCCTTAGCAGGGGCCGACGCGGGTACGTTTGGGGCTCATACACTAGTTTAGTAGATTGGCTGGTAATAGTTGAACTTTTAGGATGTTTGTTTTTATTCTGGTGGTTTGTATTAGGACCCTTCTTAGGGTCTCCCTTTTGGTTTTGGTTGTAATTATACGGATGTAATAGTAAGAGCAGGTACTTTTGGAGAATGTAATTATAACTCTTTTGGGATTGTATATAGTATGTATAGTACTCTTTTGGATTTTCTGGCTTTTATTGCTTTAAGTTTTGAGTCCTGGCGCGAGCTAGGCAGGCGGCCCGCCGATACCCTTGGGTTCGCCCTTGGGAGAAGTGGGGTCGTCACAGTTGGTATCAGAGCGCCTAGGTTAGAGGACTTGGGCAATTGTGGGACATACGCGATAGGCATTAGGCATATTGGATTCTTTTAAGTTGAATGATATCTTTTAAGTTGAAATGCCGGTCGACTGACGACTTAATGTTTTGTAGGTATGGACCCAGGCAGTTCGAGTAGGAGGGGCCCAGAGGATCGACCGCTGCGTAAGCGGGCTATCCGTTATCGACAGAGGCTGGGAGAGCCTTACACTTTGTACTCCCCCTTCGGCCAGGTGTCGCGCCGACCCTGCGCGTGTTGGTATACTTACGGCTATCCCGACGAGATAGTCTTAGCATTGGATGATGAGCGTTATCACCTCGACAGGACGGTCGAGACTCTGAGGGAGCAGCTTGAGGAGGCTAGACAGTTTAGCCGCTGGCAGGCGTTACGCGTTAGGGGCCTGGAGCGGGACCTCCGGGACACACACCAGCACCTCTTTTCTTTGAAGAGGCAGCTTAGGGAGAGGGCCCGGAGTATCACGTTTGACTGCGGGGTCTTGCTAGATATGGCCGCGGAGGCACCCCCGCGAGCTACTGGGCCAGAGCAGATAGGCGAGATTGGTACTTTAGGTTCCGTTGGGGACCAGGGCCCTAGGGGAGGCGTTTAGGGTCGCTTTCGTCTTTTGATTAGCTGGTAGATTCCTTTTGTTAAAACTGGCATGACCACTTTCTTTCTTTATTTGGTTGGCCGACTAGATCTTGGAGCCGGGGTGCTCATGTGTACATTGGGTTTTGTACCGACTGGAGGTCGGTAATCTGTAAATCTTTTGGTGTGATTTTGTATATCTATGTATATATTTGAGTAGCATTTTGAAGTTATTCTTTGTGTGTCTTTTGTTCCTACGCTTTACGTCCGTACTTTTGCTCATAGTCCGGATAATAAGTTTATGTGTAATGTTCCGATCTATAGACGTTTGCACTTAAATGGCCTCCGGTACTCGAGGTGGAGGTAGAGGGCGAGCACGAAGCCCTGAAAGGGAACAAGGACCAGAGCAAGATCAAGTCGCTACAGCCATCCAGCGGATGGCCGATTTACTAGAGCAAATAACAAATCAACAGGGCCAAGGGAGCGGTATGGGGAATCCTGGACATAATCCGGGACATAATCCAGGCAATCACGAGGGTGAAGACCGTGCCTTGGAGCGATTCCAAAAATTCGCACCCCCAAAGTTTATCGGTGGGGCCGACCCTGACTTAGCGGAGGGTTGGCTAGACCGTATGTTAGACATATTTGCCGCGCTTAGGTATTCAGAGGAGCGGCAGATATCCTTTGCGGTCTTTCAGTTTGAAGGGGCCGCTCGAGCCTGGTGGAATGTAATCAAAGCCAAGTGGGAGCGCGAACAGACTCCTTGGACCTGGATCAACTTCACACGGGAGTTTAATGAAAAATATTTACCATCCATTGTGCAAGAAAAACGGGAAGATGATTTCATCCGCCTACGTCAAGGGACATTGAGTGTAGCGGAGTACGAGACCCAGTTTACAAAGCTCTCTCGTTTTGCCCCGGAGTTGGTGCTAACGGAGCGAAAACGCATCCGCCGCTTTGTTCAAGGTTTAAATGTGGAGATCCAGGAGGCACTTGCAGCTGCCCAGTTGGACACCTTTAGTCAAGCTCTGGAAAAGGCACAGAGAATTGAAACAGCTAGGGGACAGGTAAAAGCTTTTCATGATAAAAAAAGAAAGCAACCTAGCTCCGATGTTGCCACCGGACAAAGTTCGGGAAATGAGCCACCTTTTAAAAGAGGTCGCGGAATAGATGGTTCCCGACCCGTAGGAACCCTAAACCAGAGTACTTTTGGAAAAGGTCGAGTAGGGCAAGAGTCCCAGCGGAGTGCCCAGCGTGGAGGGCCAAGTGTGGGCATGAAGGCAACCTGTGGTTTCTGTGGGGGCAACCACACCGATGAAAATTGTTGGAAAAATAGTTCGGTACGGAAATGCTTCAAATGTGGTAGCACCGAACATCTGATTGCCCGGTGCCCTAAGATGCAGAAAGATGAACTCAAGCCACCGACTGAAGGGACCACAACTAAGCCGTCAACTACAAGGGAAAATCGACCCAAAGGGCCAGCAAGAGTCTATGCGATGGGTCAACCTGAGATGACAAATCCTTCGGTGGACTTTGAAGGTACGCTTTGACCAACGAATTAATTTCGAGGACGAAATTGTCCTAAGTGGGGGAGATTGTGAGGACCCAGACCGTTCGTAAGTTGATATTAGGGTTAGGGCTAAGAAGAAAACCCTAATTTCCGGTTAAGATTGAAAACCCGCATTTTCTACATTTTCTTTATTAGAAAAGTTTCCCAGATAAGTTTTATGAGTAAATATAGTTTTAGATGATTTTTCTAGTATTAGTTAGTTTTTGAGAAATTAAGAACGTATATCGGATGTGGGACCCACTAGTGTGGGAAGGTATAGGATTTAATCCATTTTGTATAGGTTAATTAATTTTAAGAAGGTTAGAAACCCTAAGTGAGCAAAATCCCTAATGTTATGATTTATTAGAAGCTTTAAGTTGGGTTTAAACCCTAATTTTGCCCTTGACAAAAAGGTTATTGTTTAATTACTTTTATGTGGGATAAAGCATGATTAAGTGTAAGTGAGTAAGATGAGAAAGTGATTAGTGAAGTAATTAAGCATGATTACATGTTTTAGATTAGATTAAGTTATGACTTATGGAGTTAATTGAAAGATTATCAAATGTTTGAGGGAAAATGTATAAGAAAGAGAAAGTTGGAGTGCAAGGGTTAAAAGTGCAATTGAGGAGTTTTTATGTGATTGGTTGGCCTTAAAAATATCTCTCCTAAGTGGTCTTACACCACATATTAGTCTTAAGGGCCATAATTAAGTCATTTGTAAGACAAACAAAACAAAAAAATTGAAGAGAAATTTGAGAGAGAGGGCCGGCCACCTTGAAGAGAGAAAGTGAGAAAATTTCTTCAAAAATCTTCAAGTTTTAGCTTCCATCTTGGGTTTGGATCTTGGAGCAACAACTTGGGTGCTTGATTAGTGAAGGTTAATCATCTACAAAGCTTAATTGAAGGTATGCCTCTTACTTGAAAGATAAACTTTTGGGGTTTTGATCTTTAAGCCATGGAAATGATGTATTATGTTATGATTATGGATTTATTTGATGGATTTGATGTGTATAGTGAAGTTTCATGGTTAATTTTAGTGTTATTTGGTTGCTGAAAATTCGGCCAAGAAGAGGAAAAAATTTGGGTTTCTTGCTAATGCTTTCCTTACTTGTTTTAGTTGAGAAATGGACTTGTAGTGGTTATGTTTGATGAATTGCCTCACTTGATTTGGTTGGTTACTTGCAAAAATCTGATTTGGGTTAAGAAACCCTAAACTCCATTAGGCTAATTTAGCTTAGCTTGTGGTTAGTGAGATAGAGTTTAGTTAGTGAGAGGTTGGATTAAGTTCATTGGTGCAAATGAAATTTGGTTAGGGATTGTGGTTGATGTTTGTTAAATTTGGACTGATTTGGGAAGAGAATTTCGGACCAATTAAGAACTGAGATACATAAGGATTATTTGGTATCAAAATGGATAAAAATCTGGTATAAGAATCGTAGGAACGGACCGTGCGACTTCGGCGCGCGATAACGGCAAAATGGGTAAACAGGGCAACCCAGAAACTGAACTTCGGCTTCATTTTTCTTAATGCTATGTATGGATTTAGGAATTCCTCAAAACATGAAAGTTGTAGCCTTGTAGGTTCTGAGTATGCCTGCAAAATTTCAGGTCCATCGGATTAGCGTAGCCTGAGTTATCGATGAAATACTCAAGCCTGTTTTGACCCTTTGATTCTGCGCGTTTTTCTAGTTTAGCTTCTGCCGTGATTTTTCGGTTTTGATCGCATTCGATCTGGGTGTCGACTCCTTCATAAGAAATTTAGATCTTGTTCTCAGCTTCGAAACGGTATAAAGTACGTCGAAAACCGAGTTCCGTAGCTCCGGTTATGATCGGAACAATATCGCTCGTCAGAACTGCCTTGTATTTGGACAGTTCTGACGGGTACTTTGGCACTCGAATTTTGTTTTGTTCTGAATAGATTCAGGTCTTGGCCAAAACATGAAAGTTTTAGCCTTATGTCTCAGCTTTCTAATGCCTTTGGAATTTCTTAATTTCGATTTCTGATCCGTGAGTTACGGCCTTGCAAACAGGGCCTGTTTGGTAACTCGCAATGAAACAGCTGGAACTGTTTCACGCAATTTTCACCTATACCCATTGAGATATGGGTTGCGATGTCTTCATGAACATTGTAGCCCTTCCTCTTAGCTTCGTAACGGTACCTCATGTACCTTGATCCGATATTCCTAGCCTAATTTTTGACCAAAACGGTTTGAGATGGCCAACTTGGCCATTTCCGTTTGCCGTTCCGCGCGGACGTGTGCGGCCGTTTTGCCGTTTCCGCACTTGCGCGTGCCAATTTTGCCGTTTTGCTTGTTTTAAGTACGTTAGTTGCCGTTTATGATATATTGTGACATAATTTTCGATTTCAGACAGTGGTGAGCTAGGCGGTGCCGGTGGGGCCCACTACTAGCCAACACACAAAGTGAATTCCGCCTTTATACTACTTTTGGTATTTTGAGTAAGTATTCAGGCCGCTCTTATGTGTTAGTTGTTTATGTGTTTCGTTATGTGTAAAAAGGGTACCTAGGCGAGGGTGTACTTTATCGCACTCGATCTAGACCCTAATTTACGCACCAATTTGTACATGACATATGTATGTGAGAAATTTTGGAACAAAAACCCTTGAGCTTGTGGCTCGGGGTGACTTTTGAATAATTTTGTGAATTTTGTGAGTTTGCGGTTGAACTCAATACCTAGATGGACTATTCGAGCCGGTTAGGGCTTGGTCGAAGTCAGTCCAACTTGGTTTGAGGTCACCAAGTTTGTGACCCGAGCTTATGATTAAAGCTCAAGTTTGTGATTTCGTTCGCCTGGGCAAGTTTGTGAGGTGACTGGCCAGTGAGGGTGATAAGGTGTCGGTGGGTGTACAAGTGAAGTTCTACGGACCTTATTTATGGTCGACGGAGTGTCGACAGGAGATCAAGCATGGCAAATGAATTGGCTTTGGAGCCACCCGTATCCTTATTATGTGATGTTACTTTTCTGCTTTTGCTTTACTCTTACTGTGTAAATGTTGCTACGTGAAATTTACGCTTTTGCCCCTGTTTACTTACTAAGCTTTTAGCTTACCCCATTCCGTTTGTTTTCCTTAGCAGGGGCCGACGCGGGTACGTTTGGGGCTCATACACTAGTTTAGTAGATTGGCTGGTAATAGTTGAACTTTTAGGATGTTTGTTTTTATTCTGGTGGTTTGTATTAGGACCCTTCTTAGGGTCTCCCTTTTGGTTTTGGTTGTAATTATACGGATGTAATAGTAAGAGCAGGTACTTTTGGAGAATGTAATTATAACTCTTTTGGGATTGTATATAGTATGTATAGTACTCTTTTGGATTTTCTGGCTTTTATTGCTTTAAGTTTTGAGTCCTGGCGCGAGCTAGGCAGGCGGCCCGCCGATACCCTTGGGTTCGCCCTTGGGAGAAGTGGGGTCGTCACATTTGTGCTATGTGTATTTGATGCCTTGAAGGCTTATTTGGTTATTGGAAATGATTGAGGTGAGGGTGTACTTGATCGCCCTCACCCCTCATGACTTTATTCGTGGCTATTGATTGTTTTACTGAAATACTGCACTGGATATATGAAATACTGCATTCCATTCATGGAAACTGATTTGGTGTCGTTGGACGATTATCCAATGGCTTTACTGCACTTATGAGCTCAACCCCGTATGGTAGTTAATTGGATCGAGCCGGCGAGGGCTTGGTCGTGAAAATTATCATGCCACGGGGACTGTGCTGGGGAACCTTGTGGTAATGAGACCCTTGGTTCCGGTAAACTCGAGTATTACCAAAAATATTACTGAATGGAGTGCGGGCCCGGTTGGGGTATGTTGGGTGGAAGGAATGGAAGTAAAGAGTTGTCTACGGTTTGGTATTTTAACATTGACGGAGAGTCAATGAGGTTGGTTCAAGATTGCAAGCGTGGAAATGGGCTCTTGAGAGCCGACCGTATCCTTTTACCGTTTTGCTTCATTGCTTATTTGTGCACTTTAAATGAAGGTTCATTCTTATATGACTTTGATTGCTTATTGGGTGGTATACCACTGGGCTTTAGCTCATTCCGTGTTATTTGTTTTCCTTACAGGGATATAATTGCTTTTGAAAATGGACTGGATAGTCAATTGCCATACTGAGCTTGTAAATGTCTTTTGTATAGCTCTTGAAGTGAAACCCTAATGTATAACGGGTTCATTTCCTTTTGATAGGCAAATCGAATGTGTACTCCTTAATGAATGGTTTTGGCATGCCATTATGGTTGTAAATGTTGATTTCCATTGTATATATATGCTTGGCTATGGTTTAGATAAATTTTGGCTTCGTTTCTTTTCGTTTTTTTTTTATTTTGTGTTTTGACTTGTTTGCGCGAAATGGTATGTTCCGGAACGTTTTAGATTGACGTAAACCGTACCGTTAGTCCTGGCGAGAGCTGGGCAGGCAGTCCGCTAACCCCTTTGGTTCGCCTTAGGGGAAGGTGGGGCTGTCACAGGTGGTATCAGAGCCACGTCGCGTGGTCTCTGCGCGGAGCGAGACTGGGCCAAGGGGTGTTGTGGTCCTAATTTCATGAATATGTCTAAGTGCTCGTTTGAGCGTAAGTTATGAACCGGGCATGTGATAAGTGTATGAATCATTATTATGGGACTCGAGGAAGCTAGGTATGTATGTCGGGTAGGAACCTTTAATAAGGATGGTTTACTCTTGGGACCGGCCGGCTCGAGATGTGAACTATCTTAGACAAGATTCTTGCGCCCGGATACGAAGGATATGAGGGCCTAGGTTAGAAAGGATTTGGTGAACTAGAAAGGCGATTCTATGGAACTTCGTGTGGTTTGTTCGGGTATGGTTAAGCGTGATCGACCTTGATTAAGATATAAATATTTGGACGAAGCCCTAGAAGGGGAAAAGCTTTTCGTGAGTTCTTTTGCACTTGTGACCTAGTTGTTCAAAGTACTTTTGAGGACCCTATTGTTTCATGCAATGACTTCGTATGTAATTGACTGACTGTTCCGTACGATTGTTTAACCTGGTTATGTGGGCTATGTGTACGTGTAATGTGTTTAAATGCATTTTCCGCCCACCTACCTTCTAAAGAAATTCTGTTTTGGGATTTTGAAGAAAAACTAGGATGTACTAGTTTTATTTGTAAGCGATGAGTGGAAATAAGATATATATGCTTTAAATATGTATATTTTCCTGATTTTGGTAAAAAGGTGAATTTTACTTGAATTTCAAATTTGAAAATTAGTGAATAACTGATGAGTTGTTGAATTTTGTATATGATGGGTTAATACCAGGATAACAATTTCTAAACTAAGTTTTCCCCTTGATTGTATATTAGTGTAGTCTCACACTTGAAATTGTCCATGCTTTACACGAAGAAAATATATATATATATCCTGAATTTTTTAAAGAATGGCAAGCTTATGGTTAACATTGTGAATTTTGAACTTGATAAGATTTCTGATTACTTTAAATACTTTTCCTATGTTTTAAAATTCTTGACTTTCTGAAGAGTGAACCAATTTTAAATGTACGGACTGAGGCAACTTTGAGATATAGAGTGACTGTATTCAAGAGTAAGAAGTTAGTGTGAATTGACTTGGGTTCCATTTGGCACGTTAGTTAGCGAGTTGTATTCATTTCTTGGGTTTGAACATGGAACTTGCGACTTTACTATAGAACCTAAGATTGGTTATTCTTGGAGATGATGGTGCTTTTGCTGGTCGCTTGTTTATTTCAGATTTTTAACTTCGAATGGATAATCTTGGTTTCAGCTGGCGTTATGGCTTTATTGGATCTAATTGCGTAAGGGTATAGGATTTGATTGAAATTAGCAATAATTGGACCCTTTGGTTTAACTATAGACCTAGGAAGGGTGGTGCACGTCCTGAGACTTTGGTATCCTGCTTACATAAGCTTTTATCTGTTGTGACACTTAATTGCCTATATACAATATCTGACATTTTGGCCTTATTTTGTGACTTTTGGCTCGTGCTATAATTTTGATACCTGTAAAGAATCATGTCCTGATTCAAAAATTGTTATACCTTGTATTTGTATTAAGCTTTTTGATGCTTAATTATGCCTTGTCCTGTGATTATAGACTTCTATTAAGTAGGGTAGCAAGACTGGGAGTAAAGCATTATGACCGAGGGTTTAGCCAACTCCGTATTCATGGGAGAAATTGATGGATAGTTTCATGTAATTTATTAGGTCCCTAGTACTGAATATGAACCGAAAATAAATCCGAAGATCAGATCTACTGGTGTATAATGGATTAACCTAGTCGGGAACTTGGTGAGATTTTCTTGTGCGCAACATATATTATGATTGGTTTTGTGACCATATTCCAACTTTTATGGAAATTTGAACTCCGAAAGTATTGTATTGGGTTGGTAAGAGAACTCGAACTGTCTGGAACCGATTAGACTGAGCTTACTTGAGACTTGAACCTGTTTAGGCTAGTGTGGCCTTACATACCTAATGTGGATTTGAATTTGTGACTGCTTAAGAATGTGAATTGGCTGGACAGAGACTAGACCATTGTGTTCTTACTCGTACTCATGATCCTTGAGGTTGAACTTGAACTTGCACTTGAACTTGAACTTATACTTTTATTCGTGCTCATGCACCATGAACCTGAAGTATTTGGCTCTGCTTTGACCCTACTCTTGAACTTATTCGTACTGGTGTGACTGTAGACCGGCTACTACTCTTTTGTAGCGGTTGAACTGAACCTCTCTGGTGGGGCATTGCCTGTTGTGTTGTCCAGCACCACCAGGGATGACATTTTGCACTGAGGCTTTTGGTGAAGTTTAGCCGTTGAGCTAGCTTGTTGTGTTGTCCAGCACCACCAGGGCCAACTTACTGAACTGAAATTCTTTGGTAAAGCATAGCCGTTGTGCTAGCTTGTTATGTTGTCCAGCACCACCAGAGATGAATTTTGATCTAAAGCATCACTATACCCTGAATTTCTTCCAAATATCTGGGACCTTGCGTCCGATTTCAAGCCTTTTGCCTGTTTTATTTGGGTACGTGATTAACTCCCTATTGAACCATGACCATTTGATAGGTTGGATTGGCGTGATATGTAGTACTTGGATTATATAGGCCATGCTTTCCTGGATCATGAATTACGATAAGTGAGATTCGAATGATTTTTAGTATTTGGCCGACTTTGGGGAAAAACAAATTGGACCTGGTGAATACAAGTTGGAATAGGTTGAATCCCAATGCTTGATTGGTTTCCGAGCGATATCTTGACCGGATCTATATTAGTTAGAAGGCTCGAGTGACTCTTGAGGGATATTTGATCTGATTAGTACAGGTGGAATGTCGAGGACGACATTCTTTTAAGGAGGGGAGAGTGTGAGAACCCGTAAATACCCTAATTATTTTCCTAGGGTTTATTCCCCTTTAATTGCATAATTTTGCATATTCTGGCTTAGAAATATTTTCTGAGAGGATTTTATGAGCAATTATAGTTTTAAGATGATTTTTCTAGCATTGGCGAGTTTTTAGAAAATTAAGGATAAATAATGGACGTGGGACCCACTAGTGCGAAAAGTTCGGAAAAATTCGGCCAATAAGGTTAAGTTTCGGATACTGTTATAAATTTATCGGGTGTTAAGAGATAAGTAGTGTGTGTGAAGTGATTGATGTGAGAGAGAAAAGAAAGATAAGAAGGCATTAATGAAGGTGACAAGTGTCACCTTCTTATTGGATACTTTTAAAGAAATACTATTCATCATTTTGACTTTCTTGACCAAGGGTTAAATATCTCAAAAAAAAATCATAAAAATTTACCATTTCTTACCTTGTGTTGGCCGGCCATCCCAAGCTCAAGAAGGAGAAGAACTTCTTCATTTTGCAAGCTTCCACTTGGTCCAATCTACCACAAACCAAAGCCTAGAGTTGTTTCTACTCCATAAAAACTTTGCTTCTAGTGTTAGTAAGTGTATTGGTGAACTTTGTTTGAAGATCAAAGGTGTCCAATATCCCTCTTTCTCTTGATTTCTTGGTAAGTGTTGCTTGAACACCCTACTACCTCTAATAATGGTCATATGATGCTTAGAAGTGGCATGAGTGTGTGAAAATGTGATTTATTTCTTGATTTGGCTTGTTATGGTGAAGTTTTTATTTTATTGGGAATTTTTCTGGTTTAATATGATCTTGATGTTGGGGGCTTGTATGATGAATTGTAATGGTTGGAAATGGCTCTAGTGGATGTCAAATGTGGTTAAATGCAACTAATTTTGGATTTGGATGGAAAATTGGAAAGTTAGGGTTCTTGAAGCCCCAATTCTGTCCGGTTTTAGATCACTGTATTAGAGGCCGAATTTGACTTTGCTCAAAACATGAAAGTTGTAGGTATTGATGTGATGGAGATGCCTGTAAAATTTCAGGTCATTTGGATTAATGTGGAATGAGATATGACGAAATTACTGTAGCTGTTCTGCTTTGAGCAGAATGCGAAAACTGCGATAGTAATTGGCTATTTTGACTGGAATTGGTTTGGATTTTGGAGTTGGTGTCTTCTGATGAAATGTAGCTGAGTGTCTTAGCTAACATATGCCTTTGGAATTTCGGCATTTGGACTTGTAAGGACTGAGATATACTGATTACAGTCTTTTGTGTTTTGCGAACCTGTTTTAGGAATTCTGGGTTAGTATTTGGCATTTTCGACCTAGTTAAGCTAGGAACTGGATTGAGTGGTCTTCTACATTATTGTAGCCCTGTTCCATAGCTTCGAAACGGTGGGTCTTACACCCCCAACCGATATTTGTAGTGAGAGTTGTACTATTACCGCATAATGAGTGTAAAACAGTTTTCTATTTGGGGCCAAGACTAAGGCCATTTTCGAATTTCTGGTTTGCTATTATGCACACTTATGTATATGAAACCCTATTGGGGTTGTGTTTAGCGTTGCTATATGACTCGTTATCGAGTCTCATTGTATGTGTTATATGTTCTAGGGCTTGAAGGTAGTGCACGACGGCTTGGTGATCGTGGTACATGAAATACCACTTACTTACTTGGTGAGTATACTACTCACTTACTTGTTATAATGTGGCTTTGTGCTATGTGTATTTGATGCCTTGAAGGCTTATTTGGTTATTGGAAATGATTGAGGTGAGGGTGTACTTGATCGCCCTCACCCCTCATGACTTTATTCGTGGCTATTGATTGTTTTACTGAAATACTGCACTGGATATATGAAATACTGCATTCCATTCATGGAAACTGATTTGGTGTCGTTGGACGATTATCCAATGGCTTTACTGCACTTATGAGCTCAACCCCGTATGGTAGTTAATTGGATCGAGCCGGCGAGGGCTTGGTCGTGAAAATTATCATGCCACGGGGACTGTACTGGGGAACCTTGTGGTAATGAGACCCTTGGTTCCGGTAAACTCGAGTATTACCAAAAATATTACTGAATGGAGTGCGGGCCCGGTTGGGGTATGTTGGGTGGAAGGAATGGAAGTAAAGAGTTGTCTACGGTTTGGTATTTTAACATTGACGGAGAGTCAATGAGGTTGGTTCAAGATTGCAAGCGTGGAAATGGGCTCTTGAGAGCCGACCGTATCCTTTTACCGTTTTGCTTCATTGCTTATTTGTGCACTTTAAATGAAGGTTCATTCTTATATGACTTTGATTGCTTATTGGGTGGTATACCACTGGGCTTTAGCTCATTCCGTGTTATTTGTTTTCCTTACAGGGATATAATTGCTTTTGAAAATGGACTGGATAGTCAATTGCCATACTGAGCTTGTAAATGTCTTTTGTATAGCTCTTGAAGTGAAACCCTAATGTATAACGGGTTCATTTCCTTTTGATAGGCAAATCGAATGTGTACTCCTTAATGAATGGTTTTGGCATGCCATTATGGTTGTAAATGTTGATTTCCATTGTATATATATGCTTGGCTATGGTTTAGATAAATTTTGGCTTCGTTTCTTTTCGTTTTTTTTTATTTTGTGTTTTGACTTGTTTGCGCGAAATGGTATGTTCCGGAACGTTTTAGATTGACGTAAACCGTACCGTTAGTCCTGGCGAGAGCTGGGCAGGCAGTCCGCTAACCCCTTTGGTTCGCCTTAGGGGAAGGTGGGGCTGTCACAGTATTCACCTTCATCGGAGTGTCGTCTACCACCTTTCAATCAAATCGTGTTGTCCGTTTGGTTGTAGGTTCCGCAAACCAAGCGTTGGACATCCCCGCTAGATCCTTGGGCAAACGTGCTACGTGTCTCGACCGTGGATCGAGGAGCGTATCAAAATCCATCATGCAAGAAGTATTTTCCATGGGGGGTCTTAACACAAGCAACATAGATATCACCAAAGTCATGATCATTTGTGTAGAGTTCCTTAACCATGTCGAACCCTAGTAACTTGGCATCCATAAGAGCAAGCAACGAATGTCTACGTGATAAGGCATCAGCCACTACATTCGTTTTGCCAGTCTTATACTTAATGACATATGAAAAGGTGTCAATGAAGCTTACCCATTTGGCATGCCGCTTGCTTAACTTGGGTTGTCCCTTGAGGTACTTCAATGACTCGTGATCAGTGTGGATCACGAACTCCCGAGGGCGAAGATAGTGTTGCCAAGTCTCCAAGGCCCTCACTAAAGCGTACAACTCCTTGTCGTACATGGGGTAGTTTAATGCAGCTCCTCCCAGTTTCTCACTAAAGAAGGCACAAGGTCTCTTGTCTTGCATGAGGACCGCTCCAATACCTACACCAGAAGCATCACATTCAATTTCAAAAGTCTTGTGAAAATTTGGTAATGCTAACACAGGTGCATGTGTGAGTGTGTCCTTGAGGGCGAGAAACGCTTGTTCTTGTGATTCTCCCCAGTGAAACTTGTCATTCTTCTTTGTCACGACGGTCAACGGGGCGGCAATGGTGCGTTCTGACGAAAATTCTGAGGAATCAGTTTCGTTTCCTGATGAATCAGAAATGTTAGAAGAAATATCTTCTTCTGAACTGGTGTTTTTAGAGGAATCATCATGAATTTCAGTATAAGTAGAGATGTATGGAATTGAGTCATCATGAAATTCTTCTAATGCTGTTGACAATGGATTGTCAAAAACTTTGGTGTCTTCATTTGCTTTTCTTTCCTGTTCAACAGAAAAAGTAGGATTAGTATATGTACTAATCATTAATGAAGTTGGAGGATCCTGTTGAGATGGTGATGGTTGTTCAATAGCAGGTTGCTTAGCTTTTCTTTCAGCCTCAGCTTTTCTTTGTTCCTTTTCAGCCATTCTTTTTGCTATTACAGCATCCTTTTGAATCTGTTTGGTTTTACGATATTCTCGTAAAGTTGCTGCAATATCAAAAAGGTTTTGGGGTCTGTGGCTGTTGTTCAGAGAAATAAAGAGATGGTGATGGAGTAGAAACTCCTCCGAAGTAGAAAGGTGTCGGCCAGTTTCTGAGGGGTACTGCACCATACATAGAACTATCTTTGACAAAGCGCCGGTAAAAGCCCGCCAATCCAAGGAAGCTGCGCACGTCAGGGACGGAGGTGGGAGTTGGCCATTGCTCGATGGCCTCAATCTTGGATTTGTCCACCTTGATGCCCTGCGAACTTACCACATAGCCTAAAAACACAAGTTCGTTAGTACAAAAGGTGCACTTCTTGAGGTTGGCGTATAGACGCGCCTGTCGAAGTGTCTCAAGAACTAATCTCACATGCTCGAAATGCTCATGCTCACTACGGCTATAGATCAGGATGTCATCAAAGTAAACAATGACAAACTTGCCAATAAAATGTGTCAACACATGGTTCATTAGTCACATGAAGGTGCTAGGGGCATTAGTTAAGCCAAAAGGCATGACTAGCCACTCATAGAGACCATGTTTGGTTTTGAAGGCTGTTTTCCACTCGTCGCCTTCTTTCATCCGAATTTGATGATAGCCACTCCTCAAGTCAATCTTGGTGAAAATAATGGCACCATCGAGTTCATCAAGCATATCATCAAGTCTAGGAATGGGATGACGATATTTGACAGTGATAGCGTTCACAGCCCGACAGTCAGTGGACATGCGCCAAGTACCGTCCTTTTTGGGAACAAGTATCACAGGTACAGCGCAAGGGCTTAGACTTTCCTTTACCCAACCCTTACCTAAGAGGACATCAACTTGCCTTTGAAGCTCCTTGGTTTCCTCAGGGCCCATGCGGTAAGCAGGTTTGTTGGGCAATGGTGCTCCAGGAATTAGGTCGATTTGGTGTTCAATTCCCCGAATGGGTGGTAAGCCATTAGGGACCTCGTCAGGGAAAACATCCTCAAATTCCTGCAAAAGAGCAACTATGCTCGCAGGCAACGCCTTGTCGAGCTCAGCAACATCCAAGAGCACATGCTTGCAAATCATGAGAAGTATAGGCTGATTAGAGTTCACCACTTTTCTAACATCTTTAGCCTTAATAATCATGTTGTGCTTCTTAGTGGGAGGTGCGGTAGGCGATTTGTCATGTATACCCCTAGGTGTGCTCCCTTGACCCTTGGTTGATGGCTCACTCGTAGACGTGGAGCTTTTACCAGGGTCGACTGCCTTTAGTTTCCTCCTTTGACGGTCTTGTTCACACTCCCTTTGCAAAAGTAGTTGGTCCTCATAAACTTGTGCAGGTGTGAGAGGTGTAAGGACCTTACGTTTGCCATCGTGCAAAAGTGTGTACTTATTTGCTCTTCCATCGAACGTGTTTGTCAAATTGCCAGGGCCTTCCCAAAATGATATGCGTGGCATGCATTGGCACTACGTCGCACACGATTTCATCAGTGTAAGTACCAATGGAAAAGGGAATGCGTACCTGTTTGAAGACTCGTACTTCACCATCCTCACTTACCCATTGGAGGCGGTAAGGACTTGGATGCCTGGTAGTGGGGAGTCCTAGACTCTCAACCATGAGCAAACTGGCCACGTTCGTGCAACTCCCACCGTCGATGATGAGACTACACACTTTGTCGCCTACCTTACAGCGGGTGTAGAATAGGTTTTCGCGTTGTAGCTGCTCGTCCTCCTTGACGCGGGCGGTTAGCACTCGTCGTGCTACCAAGCAACCTACTTCTCCTCGTGTAAGCGAGCAAGCCTCCCCAGCTGACTCTTCTTCCAGGCAGTCGTCTTCGACCAGTTCGGGCATATCCTCACATTCGTCATCATCAGACACGATTTCGCCGTTGTGAGTGATGAGCATGACCCGTTGGTTTGGGCACTGAGATTGAATATGTCCAAACCCTTGGCACTTGAAGCACTTGATGTCCCTACTCCGAGTCTTAGGAGTCTCATGCGGTGCTTTTGAAGTGGACCTGGATGTATCGGAAACCTTGTTAGGGGTAGAATAGGAATTGCGGGTAGAGGTGTTACCTTGGAATCGGTTAGAAGAGGTTGGTATCGCCGCACTTCCAACTTCGTGGGTCGCCCTTCGTGGTTGGTTGCCCCTCCATGAAGTAGTGGTAGAAGATTGGAAAGGACGTGCTCCTCGTCTTAGTTTCTTCCCCCGCTCGGCCTTGATAGCAAGTTCTAGAAGGTCGTGCATGTCCAAGTAATGTTGGAGCTCCAAGGCTTCTTGAAGGTCAGGATTGAGACCTCTAAGAAACCTAGCCATCGTGGCTTCATTGTCCTCTTGAATGTTGGTCCTCATCATGGCCATCTCGATCTCTTTGTAGTAGTCTTCCACACTCATGTTGCCTTGAGTGAGAGTTTGAAGTTTAGAGTGGAGATCGCGATTGTAGTAGCTAGGAACAAATCGCTTATGCATCAGTGCCTTGAGTTCTCGCCAAGTCCGGACACGTGGTTCTCCCATCCTCCTCCTATTGGTCCTCACTTGGTCCCACCAGACTAGTGCGTAGTCGGTGAACTCCACGGTGGCAACTTTAACCTTTTGCTCCTCACTGTAGTCGTAGCAGTCGAAGACCATCTCGATCCGGCCTTCCCACTCCAGGTAAGTTTCAGGGTCACTTTTGCCCTTGAATGCAGGGACTTGAATTTTAAGCCCCTTGAGTTCGTTCTTGTGCGTGTCCCTTGTAGACCTCCCAGGCCGCTCTTCATCCTCACTAGCGGAGTAATCTTCGCCATTTGCCTCTTTGGTGCTGTGGTTACTCCGGTAATGGGATCTAGAACGAGAGCCTCGTGTAAGGCTCCTGGACAACTCGTCAAAACGAGTGTGTAACGTCTCCATTTGTTGCTCACTGATTCGCCTGAGCTCATTCTTCATCGCGGCGAATAACAATGAGGGATCGGTGGTTGCTTGTTGTTGGTGGTGGTGTTGTTGCTCCATGTCCCTCTTGTTGCCCCTGCAAAGGTTAGGAAAAACAAAGAAAGTGCAAAGATAATCCTCACTTCACTCCCTTAGTGTATCCCTCACGCTCCTGTGTAGTGCTCAATTCACTCTATGAGGCTTACCAAGTAACCTTTACCTGTTGGTTTAGGTAGTTGAGAAATGTTGCTTGGGTCCAATAATCGTCACCAACTTTTCCCCACAAGAGTACCCAAGAGTGTCGGACACGGTTGGGTGAGATTTTGGTGAAGGAGGAACGGTTTTGGAAGGCTTAGGGCGGTGGACAGATTTAGGAAATATTGCCAAGAAAGGAAACTCTAAGAATCCTAAGATGTAGGAGTGGTTTCCTAAAGTGGATGAAAGAATATAGGAGTGTATCCAAAAATGGAGGAGAAAATATAGGAGAGTTCCTAAGATAGATGAGAAAAGGTAGGAAAGTGTCCAAGAGTGATCCAAGTGTTGTACTTAGTCTCCTACACTAAGTTGGAAAACAAGTAAGAGTTGGGACTCCAAAACAGATTTTGTTTCCCCCCTCAACCGAAATTTCCAGAATTCTTTCCCTCCTTGAAACCCTTCCCTAAGTCGGTTATTGTTCCTATAAAACTCCCCCTTCACAGCCGCAACTTACCCAAGCAATTCGGCTCTCTCTCTACTCCAAGAACAAGAAATTCGGCCCTCTCTCCTACAAGACAGATTTGGTTCTTGTTGCTCCAGAAATTCGGCTCCAATGGACTCCCAAGGGCATGCGAGTGATGTTACTCAAGAATCTCCCAAGAAATTCACTCCTCAACCAAGAAAGCCACGTATGGATGCAAGATCTTACAAGAAACTCTTTATACGAAGGGAAGTGCAAGTCTTCAAGACCCAAGATGTACAAGAATCTCAAAAATCCCAAAAGGTGACACAAGTGATCAAAATCCAAGGTGGTCAAGATTTTCAAGAAGAGGTTGGCCAAAACTTCTGATTTCTTTTCGTTTTTCCTTGCTGTAATTTCTGGTTTGAAACAAGAAATAACAAGACAGATTTGACAATAAAGAGATATGGCTTCCTTCTTGGATTCTTGTTGGCCGAATGTTTTTTTTTTTCCCTCTTGTCCTTTGCGTTTCTGTTTTTTTTGTCTCTTTGTTCTCTCTCTCTTTTTTTTTGACTTAACAAATGCAACTAAACCTGGCCGAACAAAAGGTTCACAACCAGATTTCTGGTCAGGTCCTAATTTACTACACTCAACCGCCCAAAAACTCCTAAGATTTTATCAAGAACTTCCAAGAACTTCAAGATTAAGTTCAAGAAACTCAAGAACCCTAAAACTCTTGTAGATTTCCTTCAAGATTCACAACTCCAACAAGTTTGATCCACAAGTCAGTTTAGAAAACTAATTAAAACAACTTGGATGACCCAAACAAAACTTGGACAGATTGACAACAAAGACAAAACCCTAGTCGCGAATTTGGGAAACCCTAGCTGCCTGCTCCTTCTCTTTTTTTTTTTTTTTTTTTTGTGCAGATTCGGCTATGCCCAAAGCTGGGCAGAATTAATGCCACAAGGGTACGAAATCTGGGCAGATTGGGACTTGCAACAATAACACACAACAGACCAGAAATTGACGCGACCAAAAGACAAAAACTAACGGACAGAAATCTTTTTTTTTTTTTTTAACAAGTGATGCGAACAGAATTTTGTTTGTTTTTTTTTTACTAACAAAGCAGCAACGGACAGACTTGAAGACACAAACGAACAGATATGGATACGAACTCAATCAATAAAAGCAACGACCAGAATTTCTAGACAACAAACGAAGGAAAACGGCACAACAAAGCAACAAAGCAAACGAACAGTTTTTTTTTTTTTTTGCAAAACACAAGGCAGCGGAAATAATGAAACTAAGACACAACTACGGATATAATGGAAGATACCTCCACCAAAGCTCTGAAGCCAACTGATACGTTCCTCGATCCACACATTCGAGACACGTAGCACGTTTGCCCAAGGATCTAGCGAGGTTGTCCAACGCTTGGATGGCGGAACCTAGAATCAAACGGACGACACGATTTGATTTAGGTGGTAGACGACACTCCGATGAAGGTGAATACTCCAGGGGAATAGGTCGGATGAACAATCAAGGACAGGACGCAAGATTGCTCAATAACCCTTGCCAAAGCAAGTTAAAGGCTCGTATTCTTTAGAAAGAAAACGAAAGTACTAAGAATTTTATTCATAAAACTTGTATCCTTAAACCTTACAAAGCAAGCCTATTTATAGGCTAAAGTGACTGAAAAACTCTAAGGAAACAATGGCAAGGAGTTCGGCCATCTTGGTGTCCAAGATGGGCCGGCCCAATGAGCTATGAAGACAAATTAATCCAATCTAACAAGTACTAAGGTTAAGGCCCTATAGGGCCGATCCTCTTGAAGGCCCACTTGAGTCTTCGTGGGCTTGGATCATGGTGTAAATGGCTTGATTGTCTCTCTCTAAGCCCTCAATATCTTTGTGAACTCCATGTTGGTCTTGGACGACTCGAACCAGGGCTTGGAGTGATTCTTTGAAGAGCTTGGCCCGTGCACGTGTGACTGGGCCCAATGGAACTCGGACTGGGTCGTTGCGTGGGCCGAGACTCGTGCACACATTAGTTGGGCTACAGCCAGGTCTTTCTGGATCTCAACATTTAATCCTTGGACAAAACGCCTTATCCTCCTTTGCTCAGTCACTATTAGTTCGGGAGCGAAATTTGGCAACCTGGTGAACTGGCTCTCATATTCGGCGACGATTTGAGTTCCCTGGCAGAGCCTAATAAACTCATCTTCTTTCTTTTCCTGGATCAGGGGTAGAAAATACTTCGTGTTGAACTCTCTCATGAATTTCACCCACGTCCTTGGGGTTTGTTCTCTTTTCCATTTCAGTCTTATGATGTTCCACCAAGAACGGGCTGCTCCCTCCAGTTGGAAGACAGCAAATGTAACCTGTCGCTCCTCAGTATAATGTAACGCGGCAAATATATCAATCATCTTCTCTAGCCATCTCTCGACCACGTCAGGGTCTGGTCCCCCCAGGAATTTAGGTGGTGAGAACTTCTAAAATCTTTCGAGGGCTCTATCCTCAGCCTCAATGTGATTACCAGGGTTTCCCGGCTGATGATTAGGATTTTGACCCTGATGTTCTATTACGTGTGCCAAAAGGTCAGTCATACGTTGGATAGCGACAGCTACCTGAACGTTAAGGTCCACTCCAAGTTCGGGATTAGGTCCAGGCATTGGTTCCCGATTTCCTCCTTCATTTGAGGTTCCGCGCCCCCGTCCCCGTCCACTACGAGTACCGTCCATTTGGCTTAACCTGTGACGACCCCACTTCTCCCAAGGGCGAACCCAAGGGTATCGGCGGGCCGCCTGCCTAGCTCGCGCCAGGACTCAAAACTTAAAGCAATTAAAACTAGATAAATCGAAAGAGCACTATATACAATATATACAATCCCAAAAGTTATATTTACATCTTCAAAAGTCTCGAGTCAAACCACTCTAATACTCTATAACCACAACCAGCAAAAGATAGACCCTAAGAAGGGTTCTTATACAAACCACCAAAACAAAAACAAACATGCTAGATGTCTCACTATTACAAACAACCTAACTATACTAGCGGCAGAGTCCCAAAGTTCCCCGCGTCGTCCCCCGCTAAGGAAAACAAAGGAAACGGGGTAAGCTAGAAGCTTAGTAAGTAAACAGGGGGTAAAAGCATAAATTCACGTAGCAACAATTACACATTTAGAGTAAAGCAAAAGCAGAAAAGAACAACATCATATAATAAGGATACGGGTGGCTCCAAAGCCAACTCATGTGTCATGTATAATCTCCTGCCGACACTCCGTCGACCACACTCAATGGTCCGTAGAACTTCACTTGTACACCCACCGACACCTTATCACCCTCACTGGCCAGTCACCTCACAAACTTGCCCGGGCGAACGAAATTGAACTTGCTGCGCAAGCTCGGTTCACAAACTTGGTCACCTTCTCGGTGAACCGGATTCACAAAATTGGTTCATAACATGAACCTACAAACTTGGTGATCTCAGACTAAGTTGGACTGACTTCGACCAAGCCCTAACCGGCTCGAATAGTCCATCTAGGTCATGAGATCGGGCCCCAAACTCACAAACTTCACAAAATTTATTCAAAAGTCACCCCGAGCCACAAGCTCAAGGGGTTTAGTTCCAAAATGATTCATATACATATGTCATGTACAAATAGGTGCGAAAATTAGGGTTTAGGTCGAGTGCGATAAAGTACACCCTCGCCTAGGTACCCTTTTCATACATATCGAAACACATAACAACTAACACGTAAGCGCAGCCTGAATACTTACTCAAAATACCAAAAGTAGTACAAAGGCGGAATTCACTTTGTGTTTTGGCTAGTAGTGGGCCCCACCGGCTCCGCCTAGCTCACCACTGTCTGAAATCGAAAATTATGTCACAATATATCATAAACGGCAACTAACGTACTTAAAACAAGCAAAACGGCAAAATTGGCACGCGCAAGTGCGGAAACGACAAAATGGCACACGCGCGCGCGCGGAACGGCAAACGGGACGGCCAAATCTGTCATCTCAAACCGTTTTGGTCAAAAGTTAGGCTAGGAATATCGGATCAAGGTACATGAGGTACCGTTACGAAGCTAAGAGGAAGGGCTACAATGTTCATGAAGACATCGCAACCCAGATCTCAATGGGTATAGGTGAAAATTGCGTGAAACAGTTCCAGCTGTTTCATTGCGAGTTACCAAACAGGCCCTGTTTGCAAGGCCGTAACTCACGGCTCAGAAATCGAACTCAAGAAATTCCAAAGGCGTTAGAAAGCTGGGACATAAGGCTAAAACTTTCATGTTTTGGCCAAGACCTGAATCCATTCAGAACAGAACGAAAATCGAGTGACAAAACACCCGTCAGAACTGTCCAAATACCGGGCAGTTCTGACGATCGATATTGTTTTGATCAAAACCGGAGCTACGGAACTCAGATTTCAACGTACTTTATACCGTTTCGAAGCTGAGACCAAGATCTAAATTTCTTATGAAGGAGTCGACACCCAAAACGTACTGTATCAAAACCGAAAGATCACGGGCAGAAGCTAAACTAAAAGACGTACCAAATCTGATGTTCAAAACAGGCTTGAGCATTTCATCTATAACTCATGATACACTAATCCGTTTAACCTGAGATTTTACAGGCATACACAGGACTCAAGGGGCTACAATGTTGAAGAAGGCTACTCAATCTAGTTTCGAATGCAACCAGGTCGAAAGTGCAATATACTATACCAGAATCGCAAAAACAGATTCACAAAACGTATTCTAGTGCAAACATCATAATTCAGCCTACACAAGTCCAAATCCAGAAATTCCAAAGGCATACGGTAGCTAATACATCAAGCTACATTTCATTAGAAGACCATAACAACTAATTCCGAAGCAATACCAGCCAAAAGAACCAATTACAAGTGCAGTTTTCACATTCTGATCAACCCAGAACAGCAACAGTAAAATCGACATATCTCACTCTAAACTACTCCAAATGACCTGAAATTTTACAGGCACCTCAAACACATCAATACCTACAACTTTCATGTTTTAAGCAAAGGCCAATTCGGCCTCTAAGTAGGAGATACAAAACCGGACAGAAAAGGGGGTGGTGAAACCCTAAGTTGCTGAAATTTCCTCCAAATCCAAAATTACTTGCAATTATCACTCATTTGCACTTACTAGAGTCATTACCCCTCATTTCCAATCATCATACATAGCCACATCATAGTGATCATATGCAACCAGCAAAAATTCCAAATAAATAGAAAACTTCATCAATCTTAACTAAAATCAAGAAATAGTCCACAAAATCACACTCATAACAACCACAAGTCATTTATTAAGCATCTTTAGATAGAAGAGAGGGGTTCCATAGTCACTTACCTTAGAACCAAAGAAGAGAGATCACTTAGCACCTTAAGCTTCCAAACAACTCCACACAACACCTTACAAGCACTAAACTAAGAGGTTTTATGGAGTAGAAACAAGTTCCAATGGTTGGTTTTGATGATTTGGAGCAAAATGGAAGCAAAACTTGAAGAGTTTCTTCCTTGTTTTGAGAGAGAGAAAGTCGGCCAAGCTATGAGAGAAATGGAAGATATTTAGTCAATTTTTTTGGTTTTATTTAGAATTTGGAAAATGGTTGAATAAAAGTCAAAACAAGGTTTAATCAAATGGTGACACATGTCACCCTATTTAATGCATCTTTATCACTTTGTCTCTCTCCACTCTCATCCACATCTCAACCTTCAATTATCTCATAACACCCGGTAAATTAAATCCAGTATTCAGAACTTAACCTAGTTGGCCGAATTTTTCCGAACTTTTCGCACTAGTGGGTCCCACGTCCGATATATATTCTTAATTTCTCAAAAACCAACTAATACTAGAAAAATCATCTAAAAACTCTATTTACTCAATAAAAATTATCTGGGGAATTTTTCTAATACAGAAAAATGTAGAAAAGACGGGTTTCCAAGCTTAACCGGAAATTAGGGTTTTTGTTCACTTCGGGTTTCTAACCTTCTTAAACTTAATTAATCTATACAAAATGGATTAAATCCTATACTTACCCACACTAAAACACACATTAACATAACTAACTTTAATCACCACTCAAACTTGTTCGAATACAAAACTAGGGTTTAAATCTTACTCCCTACTTAGGGTTTTCGAAATACTCACAAAACCAAACGTTACCGCCTAACTAATGAATATATCAACGTAGAACGGACTGGGGCCTCACAATCTCCCCCACTTAGGACAATTTCGTCCTCGAAATTAATTCTTTGGTCGAAGCGTACCTTCGAAACCTGCCGAAGGATTAATCATCTCAGGTTGACCCATCGCATAGACCCTGGCTGGCCCTTTGGCTCGATTTTCCCCTGCATTTGATGGCTTAGCGGTAGTCCCTTCAGTCGGTTGCTTGGGTTTCTCCTTTTGTGACTTCGGGCACTGGGCGATCAGATGTTCTGTACTACCACACTTATAGCATCTTCGGATCGAACTGTTCTTCCAGCAGTTTTCGTCAGTGTGATTGGCCCCACAGAATCCACAGATTGGCTTAATGCCCGCACTAGGCCCTCCACGCTGGGCACTCCTCTGGGGCTCTTGCCCTACTCGACCTCTTCCAAAATTACCCTGGTTTAGGGTTCCTGCGGGTCGAGGACCATCTATTCCGCGACCTCTTTTAAAAGGTGGCTCACTTCCCGAACTTTGTCCGGTGGCAACGTCGGAGCTAGGTTGCTTTCTTTTTTTATCATGAAAAGCTTTTACCTGTCCCCTAGCTGTTTCAATTCTCTGTGCCTTTTCCAGAGCTTGACTAAAAGTGTCCAACTGAGCAGCTGCAAGTGCCTCCTGGATCTCCACATTTAAACCTTGAACGAAGCGGCGGATTCGTTTTCGCTCCGTTAGCACCAACTCCGGGGCAAAACGAGAGAGCTTCGTAAACTGGGTCTCGTACTCCGCTACACTCAATGTCCCTTGACGCAGGCGGATAAAATCATCTTCCCGTTTCTCTTGTACAATGGGAGGTAAATATTTTTCGTTAAATTCTCGTGTGAAATTGATCCAGGTCCAAGGGGTCTGTTCCCGCTCCCATTTAGCTCTGATCACGTTCCACCAGGCTCGGGCGGCTCCTTCAAACTGGAACGCAGCAAAAGATATCTGCCGCTCTTCCGAATACCTAAGCGCGGCAAATATATCGAGCATACGGTCCATCCAGGTTTCGGCTAGATCTGGATTAGGTCCTCCTAGGAACTTAGGAGGTGCAAACTTTTGGAACCGTTCTAAGGCACGGTCCTCGCCCTCATGATTATGTCCCGGATTATGTCCAGGGTTTCCAGCAGCATTCCCGTGGCCCTGACCCTGTTGGTCAATCATACGTTCCATCAAGTCAGCCATTCGCTGGATGGCTGTAGCTACTTGGTCTGGCTCTTGTTCATGTTCCATTTCAGGGCCTCGTCCTCGCCCTCTACCTCCACCTCGAGTACCGGAGGCCATTTAGTGTACAAGTCTATAATTCGGAACAATACGTATGCTTATTATCCAGATTATGAGCAAAAGAAGAGACACAAAACTTATACACAAAAGGCACAAAAAGGCAAGTTCAAAATTCTATTCAAATATATACACGTATTTACAAAGTCACACCAAAAGATTTACACATTACCGACCTCCAGTCGGTACAAAACCCAATATACACGAGCACTCCGGCTCCAAAAATCTAGTTAGTCGGCCAAGTAACAAAAGGAATTAGCCGAATTAGTTCTAACAAAAGTCATACACTAGCTAAGCAAAAGTACAAAAGCGACCCTAATCGCCTCCCCTAGGGCCCAGGTTCCCAATGGAACCTAACGTGTCCACCTCGTCCATCCTCTCCAGACCGGTGGCTCGTGGCGGGGCCTCTGCGGCCAAATCTAGTAAGAGCTCGCAGTCAACAGACATACTCCGAGCCCTGTCCCTCAGCTGCCTCTTCATAGCGAAGAGGTGCTGGTGTGTGTCCTGAAGCTGACGGTGCAAAGCATCCGTCCTCTCTCTCTCCTCTCGGAGACCCCGCTCCAAGTATCCCACACGCCTCGCCTGCTCACGGCCAACCGCTCTAGCCTCGTCTAGCTGTGCCCTCAGAGTCTCGACCGTCCTGTCGAGGTAATAACGCTCGTCATCTAATGCTATGACCACCTCGTCGGGATAGCCATACGTAGACCAACACGCGCAGGGTCGGCGCGACACCTGGCCGAATGGGGAGTACAAAGTGTAAGGCTCTCCCAGCCTCTGCCTATAACGGATCGCCCGCTTACGCAGCGCTCGATCCTCTGGGTCCCTCCTACTCGGAGGTCTCGGTCCCACACCACTGGGTCCCGCATCACTCGAACTGCCCGGATACATACCTACAAAACATTAAGTCGTCAGTCAACCGGCATTTCAGCTTAAAAGATATCATTCAACTTAAAAGAATCAGATATGCCTAGTGCCTATCACGTAGGTCCCACAATTGCCCAAGTCCTCTAACCTAGGCGCTCTGATACCAACTGTGACGACCCCACTTCTCCCAAGGGCGAACCCAAGGGTATCGGCGGGCCGCCTGCCTAGCTCGCGCCAGGACTCAAAACTTAAAGCAATTAAAACTAGATAAATCGAAAGAGCACTATATACAATATATACAATCCCAAAAGTTATATTTACATCTTCAAAAGTCTCGAGTCAAACCACTCTAATACTCTATAACCACAACCAGCAAAAGATAGACCCTAAGAAGGGTTCTTATACAAACCACCAAAACAAAAACAAACATGCTAGATGTCTCACTATTACAAACAACCTAACTATACTAGCGGCAGAGTCCCAAAGTTCCCCGCGTCGTCCCCCGCTAAGGAAAACAAAGGAAACGGGGTAAGCTAGAAGCTTAGTAAGTAAACAGGGGGTAAAAGCATAAATTCACGTAGCAACAATTACACATTTAGAGTAAAGCAAAAGCAGAAAAGAACAACATCATATAATAAGGATACGGGTGGCTCCAAAGCCAACTCATGTGTCATGTATAATCTCCTGCCGACACTCCGTCGACCACACTCAATGGTCCGTAGAACTTCACTTGTACACCCACCGACACCTTATCACCCTCACTGGCCAGTCACCTCACAAACTTGCCCGGGCGAACGAAATTGAACTTGCTGCGCAAGCTCGGTTCACAAACTTGGTCACCTTCTCGGTGAACCGGATTCACAAAATTGGTTCATAACATGAACCTACAAACTTGGTGATCTCAGACTAAGTTGGACTGACTTCGACCAAGCCCTAACCGGCTCGAATAGTCCATCTAGGTCATGAGATCGGGCCCCAAACTCACAAACTTCACAAAATTTATTCAAAAGTCACCCCGAGCCACAAGCTCAAGGGGTTTAGTTCCAAAATGATTCATATACATATGTCATGTACAAATAGGTGCGAAAATTAGGGTTTAGGTCGAGTGCGATAAAGTACACCCTCGCCTAGGTACCCTTTTCATACATATCGAAACACATAACAACTAACACGTAAGCGCAGCCTGAATACTTACTCAAAATACCAAAAGTAGTACAAAGGCGGAATTCACTTTGTGTTTTGGCTAGTAGTGGGCCCCACCGGCTCCGCCTAGCTCACCACTGTCTGAAATCGAAAATTATGTCACAATATATCATAAACGGCAACTAACGTACTTAAAACAAGCAAAACGGCAAAATTGGCACGCGCAAGTGCGGAAACGACAAAAATGGCACACGCGCGCGCGCGGAACGGCAAACGGGACGGCCAAATCTGTCATCTCAAACCGTTTTGGTCAAAAGTTAGGCTAGGAATATCGGATCAAGGTACATGAGGTACCGTTACGAAGCTAAGAGGAAGGGCTACAATGTTCATGAAGACATCGCAACCCAGATCTCAATGGGTATAGGTGAAAATTGCGTGAAACAGTTCCAACTGTTTCATTGCGAGTTACCAAACAGGCCCTGTTTGCAAGGCCGTAACTCACGGCTCAGAAATCGAACTCAAGAAATTCCAAAGGCGTTAGAAAGCTGGGACATAAGGCTAAAACTTTCATGTTTTGGCCAAGACCTGAATCCATTCAGAACAGAACGAAAATCGAGTGACAAAACACCCGTCAGAACTGTCCAAATACCGGGCAGTTCTGACGATCGATATTGTTTTGATCAAAACCGGAGCTACGGAACTCAGATTTCAACGTACTTTATACCGTTTCGAAGCTGAGACCAAGATCTAAATTTCTTATGAAGGAGTCGACACCCAAAACGTACTGTATCAAAACCGAAAGATCACGGGCAGAAGCTAAACTAAAAGACGTACCAAATCTGATGTTCAAAACAGGCTTGAGCATTTCATCTATAACTCATGATACACTAATCCGTTTAACCTGAGATTTTACAGGCATACACAGGACTCAAGGGGCTACAATGTTGAAGAAGGCTACTCAATCTAGTTTCGAATGCAACCAGGTCGAAAGTGCAATATACTATACCAGAATCGCAAAAACAGATTCACAAAACGTATTCTAGTGCAAACATCATAATTCAGCCTACACAAGTCCAAATCCAGAAATTCCAAAGGCATACGGTAGCTAATACATCAAGCTACATTTCATTAGAAGACCATAACAACTAATTCCGAAGCAATACCAGCCAAAAGAACCAATTACAAGTGCAGTTTTCACATTCTGATCAACCCAGAACAGCAACAGTAAAATCGACATATCTCACTCTAAACTACTCCAAATGACCTGAAATTTTACAGGCACCTCAAACACATCAATACCTACAACTTTCATGTTTTAAGCAAAGGCCAATTCGGCCTCTAAGTAGGAGATACAAAACCGGACAGAAAAGGGGGTGGTGAAACCCTAAGTTGCTGAAATTTCCTCCAAATCCAAAATTACTTGCAATTATCACTCATTTGCACTTACTAGAGTCATTACCCCTCATTTCCAATCATCATACATAGCCACATCATAGTGATCATATGCAACCAGCAAAAATTCCAAATAAATAGAAAACTTCATCAATCTTAACTAAAATCAAGAAATAGTCCACAAAATCACACTCATAACAACCACAAGTCATTTATTAAGCATCTTTAGATAGAAGAGAGGGGTTCCATAGTCACTTACCTTAGAACCAAAGAAGAGAGATCACTTAGCACCTTAAGCTTCCAAACAACTCCACACAACACCTTACAAGCACTAAACTAAGAGGTTTTATGGAGTAGAAACAAGTTCCAATGGTTGGTTTTGATGATTTGGAGCAAAATGGAAGCAAAACTTGAAGAGTTTCTTCCTTGTTTTGAGAGAGAGAAAGTCGGCCAAGCTATGAGAGAAATGGAAGATATTTAGTCAATTTTTTTGGTTTTATTTAGAATTTGGAAAATGGTTGAATAAAAGTCAAAACAAGGTTTAATCAAATGGTGACACATGTCACCCTATTTAATGCATCTTTATCACTTTGTCTCTCTCCACTCTCATCCACATCTCAACCTTCAATGATCTCATAACACCCGGTAAATTAAATCCAGTATTCAGAACTTAACCTAGTTGGCCGAATTTTTCCGAACTTTTCGCACTAGTGGGTCCCACGTCCGATATATATTCTTAATTTCTCAAAAACCAACTAATACTAGAAAAATCATCTAAAAACTCTATTTACTCAATAAAAATTATCTGGGGAATTTTTCTAATACAGAAAAATGTAGAAAAGACGGGTTTCCAAGCTTAACCGGAAATTAGGGTTTTTGTTCACTTCGGGTTTCTAACCTTCTTAAACTTAATTAATCTATACAAAATGGATTAAATCCTATACTTACCCACACTAAAACACACATTAACATAACTAACTTTAATCACCACTCAAACTTGTTCGAATACAAAACTAGGGTTTAAATCTTACTCCCTACTTAGGGTTTTCGAAATACTCACAAAACCAAACGTTACCGCCTAACTAATGAATATATCAACGTAGAACGGACTGGGGCCTCACATAACCAGTCTAGAGGTGAAGCGCGAATATAATATTAAAACAAAGTATGCAGGTATAAGTGATAAAAGTAGGCAATATACATATAGCACATCTAACACAGACATATCACACAATAGCAGTCAATCAAATACGAGCAAAAGGAACCATCATGAATATTACTAACTAGACCAATGGTACAAGACCAACCAACTCAAAGCTGTCCCTCTTTAGGGTTCTAGGCACGATCCACGAGAATAACCTAATTTATATCTTAGGCAGGGTCAATCATCCTTAGTTTTACCGTAACACATTACATGATGTCCCGTAGAAGCAAATTCTAGTTCGCCCAAGTCACTTCTAACCTAGACTCTCATCTATTTAGTAGTCGGGTACAAGAATCCCAAAATAAGATAATTCACGACTCGGGCTGGCCAATCCCAAGGGTAATTCATCTACAATTGAGATTCTTACCTGACCTACAGATCTACTATCCCAAAGTGCCAAGATAAAGGTTTATAACTTATAATGCTTCACGATCCATAGCTTATGCTCAAAGAGCACTTATACATTGGTACACATTCACGGAATCGGGACCATAACACCACTTGGCCCAAGCTCACTCCGCGCAGAGACCACGCGAAGTGGCTCTGATACCACCTGTGACAACCCCACCTCACCCTAAGGCGAACCAAAGGGTTCGGCGGACTGCCTGCCCAACTCTCACCGGGACTCAGTCATACCTCCATCAAAATCGGAATAAAACTACAAGAATCACGACGAAATGGAAGGGCCGCCGCCATGTAGGATCCAACCAAGTACAAGTACACTTTGTTTGCCATGAAAGAATGTACATTCCCGAATATATATATCCTATAAACATGAGGAAACATTTTAAATATACATATTAGTAAGTTTACAAATCCAAAAGGAAACATTGTATTAAGATACATTTAGGGTTTCCAAGTTGTCGAGGAGCTATACCAAGAGAACAAAAGAATTTCTAACTGGTTCAACTCATTCTCAAAATATTGTAGTTCCAAAAGATGGTTCCCTGTAAGGAAAACAAGGATAACAGAACGGGGTGAGCTAAAAGCTCAATGAGGTACCAACAGTATAAATAGTAGAATCAGTAGAATTCATGAGAAAGCACTTTGGAGGCACATTTCATATCAAATACGAGAAATGAATGAACATCACAATGTAAAGGATACAGGTGGCTCTCAGGAGCCAAATCCCCGTTGCTATACTTGATCCAGTCTCGTTGACCCTCCGTCAACGTTCGAATAAAGAAACCAATCCAGTAGAACACCACTTTAACGCCAAAACCCCGTTCACCAAACATACCCCTTACCGGGCTCGAACGCCAAACAGGAACAGGAATGGTAATACTCGAGTATACCGGAATCAAGAGTCTCAATACCCAAAGATTCCCCAGGAATAGGTACCCATGGATTGTCAATTATCTCGACCATGCCCTTGCTGGCTCGATTTAATTAACTCCCCATGAGGTTGAGCTCAAGTTTAACAGGACGATCAAGTTTAACCAAACGATCGTTGGACACACTTCCAAACGATCGCATAACAAGTACATAGCAAGTACGAGTAATAGATTCCAGTTCGTTCAGTACAGGCAAGAGAACGAGTGCGATAAATTACACCCTCGTCTCATACAAGATCAACAGTCAGGAAAGATATTCAAATAGCAAGTTGCAAGTACAGAAAATCAGTTTAGCAATAACTCAGGGGAGTGGTGCACTCACCTGATCAAACAAGGATAATTTCAAAAGTTTCCTTCCCAAGTATGACTTTACTCGCCGGCATCTCCTAGAATAATCAAGGCAAACACTTAAGACTGGACTCCAAGACCTAATAAGTGGAATTCGCAAGTAAAACTCGATTACAAGTCAGGTGCCTATCCAAATAAACCATTAATGTAAAGCGAAGAGGTGATTTTGGAGTGAAAAGATAACGATTAGTCCTAAAGGCATGAACAATCTCAAAACCCCTACCTACAATGACTGACCAACTCCAAATTTGAAGTAGAAAATGAAAGTAAGATCGATACTAGGAAAACAGGATTTTCCAGTTTCGCGCAACCCTATATGAAAAATCATGTCTCAAGTTTTATAGGTCCAAAATTAGTAAAAGTTTATACCGTTGGAAAATACATTAAAAGGGCTATAGCTTTCCAGAGAACACCCTCATAAGATTCAGAATGCAAGTCAGTCAAATTCAAGCCTCAAGTTGCTGCTTTATCCAGTGAAAGACAGAACAGGTACAATATTTCAGTCAACTTTGAAAATCACCATAAATGGTACAAACGTAAACAGGGTCTGAAATTTACATAGTTTATAGCCCTATGAATTTAGTTTAAAACGCAACAAACGGAACTCAATTCCGACATTCCTACATCAAGATATAGCAAATTTCCCGAGACTGTGCAGAAGCTCCACGAAAATTTTGACAGCATTTCCCTTGTCTTTCTTTACTTTCCAACCAAACCTCAACACCCACAAATCACAAGCTATCAAACACCTTTAATTAGAGCCACAATAAGGCTTGAATACGAGTCATAAATCGAATCCACATATCACTAGAGTAAAATCATATGGAACGTATAAGTGTAAAATCAAACTAGGACATATGCGGAAACGAAGTTTGGGTTGGAAAACAAAAGGCAGTTTGCTGTTGCTTAGTAAAATTAACACAACTGAAGCTATCCTAGCCGGATTGAGGTGTAATTTACACCGTTTCGAAGCTAAGAGAAAGGGCTACAATGTTGAAGAAGGCCACTCAGTCCAGTTTGCAATGTATCTAAGTCAAATTTACCAAAACAACCCCAAATTTTTCAATTCGAAGTTTACTGTGGCAGTCCTGATTCATTCAGTCATATCTCAGCATATACAACTCCAATTCAAGTGATTCCAAAGCCATTTGAAAGCTAAGACACAAGGCTATAAGGCTTAAGAAGACACCGACAACCAAATCAGTAGTATTCCTGGTCAAACTAACCAATTACAGAAGCAGATTAGCAGGTTCGGACATAAATAGGGAGCAGGGGGATTTCGGTCTTTTCACAGGCTATGTTGCTCCGATTGAGTTTAGATTTTGTAGGAAACTATAAAATATCATTGTCTACAACTTTCATGATTTGACCTAAGGCTAATTCGGCCTCTAACTAGGGGAAACAATACCGAGCAGAAGGGGAAAAATGAAAACCCTAATCTAGAAATTTCGGTTCAAAGCGGAAATTTTCCGCAAATAGCTACAATTTACGCATCCAAGCTTCACTCTAAACCATTCCAAGACATCATCCATAGCTCAACAACATTAAACATATAAAAACAGAAAAATCATGAATAAATAGGAAAATTAACCTATTTCAACCAAAAGTCACAAAATAGCACCTAAAATTATCTCTTTAACTCACATAAGGTACCAATTGAACATTATTAGGATCAAAGAGAAGGTTCCTTGGTCACATACCTTGCAAACCCAAGAAAAGACCCAATTTAGAACCTTGGTCTTCCAAACCACTTCACAACCAACCTTAATACCACTAAACTAAGAGGTTTTATGGAGTAATTTGAAGATTAAACGGTTGAATTGAAAGATTGGGCAAGATTAGAGGTAAGAAAATGGAGAGGTTTTTCTTCCTTTTTGCTTGAAGATGGCTGGCCAAGAAAATGAAGAAAATGAGAAATTTTTTGTCAATTTTTGTTTTAGTTGGTAACGTAATGAATAGTAGTCAAAAGTCAAGAATAAATCACAATGTGACACTTGTCACCCTCATAAATGCTAAGCTATCCTTTTGTTTCCTCAACACTCATCCAAATGATATCCTCTAATTATCTCTTAGCACCTAATAAATTAAACCCTGTATACAAAACTTAACCTAATTGGCCGAATAGTACCGAACTTTCCGCACTAGCGGGTCCCACGCCCGGTATACGCTCCAAAAATCTCATGAACTCCATCATACTAGAAAATGTTTTAAAAACCCTATTTACTCATAAAACGAGTTAGAAAATCTTCTAATAAAGAAATTACAGAAAAACGTGCGATTAAATAAAACAAAACCCTAGAAAATACGAAAATTTACGGGTTCTCACACTCTCTTCCCCTTAAAAGAATTTCGTCCTCGAAATTCCTTATCATCGTCTTCTTCGGGATACAAAAATTTTACTACTTCCATCTCATAGTCAAATTGAGTATCATACTTAGCTAACCAATCTGTACCCCTTCACTAACCAGACTCATTGAATTCTTTGGTATAGTTTCTTCTTCCTTGCCAAATTGCAATTCTTATACACCATTCTAGCGGGCAAACGGTGGGATACTAGAATCTTACCTTCCACGTCCTCAAATGGGTCAGAGACTTAATGTTGTTCTAAGGAGTACACCCGAGCTGACACTTTCGATCCATTCTTTTCCCCCTTCGACTGGTCAGGGTTGGTAGTGGTTGGTTGTTGCCTCCTACTCCCTTCTCGAGTCGGCCTGGGCAATTTGCGATTTGATGATCTGCGCTCACACAATGCAGACATTTCCTTCTTTTCTTCCAGCAGACATCCTCCGTGTGATTCGGCTTCCCACAGTACCCGCAGGGACCACGAGAAGCGGAGACTGAGGCTCTCTGTGAGGCACCACTTGACATTCTCGATAATTGTACTCTCCCGTTTCCCCTTGCAATCTAAGGAGGCGTACCCTTATCCCCTTGCTCTGAGGTACTTCCAGAAATCCCCTTTTCTTAGCTTGAAAGTTTCTAACTTGAAATCTTGCGCTTTCAACTCGTTGAGCTTTCTCTACTGCATCACTAAAGGTATTGAGTTGGGCTACAGCCAGGTCTTTCTGGACGTCTTATCCTCCTTTGCTCAGTCACTATTAGTTCGGGAGCGAACTTTGACAACCTGGTGAACTGGCTCTCATATTCGGCGACGGTTTGAGTTCCCTGGCAGAGCCTAATAAACTCATCTTTTTTCTTTTCCTGGATCAGGGGTGGAAAATACTTCGTGTTGAACTGTCTCATGAAATTCACCCACGTCCTTGGGGTTTGTTCTCTTTCCCATTTCAGTCTTATGATGTTCCACCAAGAACGGGCTGCTCCCTCCAGTTGGAAGACAGCAAATGTGACCCGTCGCTCCTCAGTATAATGTAACGCGGCAAATATATCAATCATCTTCTCTAGCCATCTCTCGACCACTTGCTTGGTGACTTTGATATCGCCAGTCTCGTTGAGCCATTGTGTGACAGCCCACCTCACCCTAAGGCGAACGAAAGGGTTCGGCGGACCGCCTGCCCAACTCTCGCCGGAACTCAGTCATACCTCCATCAAAATCGGAATAAAACTACAAGAATCACGACGAAATGGAAGGACCACCGCCATGTAGGATCCAACCAAGTACATGTACACTTTGTTTGCTATGAAAGAATGTACATTTCCAATTATATATATATATCACATAAATATGAGGAAACATTTTAAATATACATATTAGTAAGTTTACAAATCCAAAAGGAAACATTGTATTAAGATACATTTAGGGTTTCCAAGTTGTCGAGGAGCTATACCAAGAGAACAAAAGAATTTCTAACTAGCTCAACTCATTCTCAAAACATTGCAGTTCCAAAAGATGGTTCCCTGTAAGGAAAACAAGGATAATAGAACGGGGTGAGCTAAAAGCTCAATGAGGTACCAACAATATAAACAGTGGAATCAGTAGAATTCATGAGAAAGCACTTTGGAGACACATATTCATATCGAATACGAAATGAATGAACATCACAACGTAAAGGATACAGGTGGCTCTCAGGAGCCAAATCCCCGTTGCTATACTTGATCCAGTCTCGTTGACCTTCCGTCAACGTTCGAATAAAGAAACCAATCCAGTAGAACACCACTTTAACGCCAAAACCCAGTTCACCAAACATACCCCTTACCGGACCCGAACGCCAAACAGGAACAGGAATGGTAATACTCGAGCATACCGGAATCAAGAGTCTCAATACCCAAAGATTCCCTAGGAATAGGTACCCATGGATTGTCAATTATCTCGACCAAGCCCTTGCTGGCTCGATTTAATTAACTCCCCATGAGGTTAAGCTCAAGTTTAACAGGACGATCGTTGGACACACTTCCAAACGATCGCATAACAAGTACATAGCAAGTACGAGTAATAGATTCCAGTTCATTCCGTACAGGCAAGAGAACGAGTGTGATAAAGTACACCCTCGTCTCATACAAGATAAACAGTCAGGAAAGATATTCAAATAGCAAGTTGCAAGTACAGAAAATTAGTTTAGCAATAACTCAGGGGAGTGGTGCACTCACCTGATCAAACAAGGATAATTTCAAAAGTTTCCTTCCCAAGTATGGCTTTACTCGCCGGCACCTCCTAGAACAATCAAGGCAAACACTTAAGACTGGACTCCAAGGCCTAATAAGTGGAATTCGCAAGTAAAACTCGATTACAAGTCAGGTGCCTATCGAAATGAACCATTAATGTAAAGCGAAGAGGTGACTTTGGAGCGAAAAGATAACGATTAGTCCTAAAGGCATGAACAATCTCAAAACCCCTACCTACAATGACTGACCAACTCCAGATTTGAAGTAGAAACTGAAAGTAAGATCGATACTAGGAAAACAGGATTTTCCAGTTTCGCGCAACCCTATATGAAAAATCATATCTCAAGTTTTATAGGTCCAAAATTAGTAAAAGTTATACCGTTGGAAAATACATTCAAAGGGCTATAACTTTCCAGAGAACACCCTCATAAGATTCAGAATGCAAGTCAGTCATATTCAAGCCTCAAGTTGCTGCTTTATCCAGTGAAAGACAGAACAGGTACAATATTTCAGTCAACTTTGAAAATCACCATAAATGGTATAAACATAAACAGGGTCTGAAATTTACATAGTTTATAGCCCTATGAATTTAGTTTAAAACGCAACAAACGGAACTCAATTCCGACATTCCTACATCAAGATATAGCAAATTTCCCGAGACTGTGCAGAAGCTCCACGAAAATTTTGACAGCATTTCCCTTGTCTTTCTTTACTTTCCAACCAAACCTCAACACCCACAAATCACAAGCTATCAAACACCTTTAATTAGAGCCACAATAAGACTTGAATACGAGTCATAAATCGAATCCACATATCACTAGAGTAAAATCATATGGAACGTATAAGTGTAAAATCAAACTAGGACATATGCGGAAACGAAGTTTGGGTTGGAAAACAAAAGGCAGATTTGCTGTTGCTTAGTAAAATTAACACAACTAAAGCTATCCTCATCGGATTGAGGTGTAATTTACACCGTTTCGAAGCTAAGAGAAAGGGCTACAATGTTGAAAAAGGCCACTCAGTCCAGTTTGCAATGTATCTAAGTCAAATTTACAAAAACAACCCCAAATTTTCCAATTCGAAGTTTACTGTGGCAGTCCTGATTCATTCAGTCATATCTCAGCATATACAACTCCAATTCAAGTGATTCCAAAGCCATTTGAAAGCTACGATACAAGGCTATAAGGCTTAAGAAGACACCGACAACCAAATCAGTAGTATTCCTGGTCAAACTAACCAATTACAGAAGCAGATTAGCAGGTTCGGACATAAATAGGGAGCATGGGTATTTCTATCTTTTCATAGGTTATGTTGCTCCGATTGAGTTTAAATTTTGTAGGAAACTACAAAATATCATTGTCTACAACTTTCATGTTTTGACCTAAGGCTAATTCGGCCTCTAACTAGGGGAAACAATACCGGGCAGAAGGGGAAAAATGAAAACCCTGATCTGGAAATTTCGGTTCAAAGCGGAAATTTTCCTCAAATAGCTACAATTTACGCATCCAAGCTTCACTCTAAACCATTCCAAGACATCATCATAGCTCAACAACATTAAACATATAAAAACAGAAAAATCATGAATAAATAGGAAAATTCACCTATTTCAACCAAAAGTCACAAAATAGCACCTAAAATTATCTCTTTAACTCACATAAGGTACCAATTGAACATTATTAGGATCAAAGAGAAGGTTCCTTGGTCACATACCTTGCAAACCCAAGAAAAGACCCAATTTAGCACCTTGGTCTTCCAAACCACTTCACAACCAACCTTAATACCACTAAACTAAGAGGTTTTATGGAGTAATTTGAAGATTAAACGGTTGAATTGAAAGATTGGGCAAGATTAGAGGTAAGAAAATGGAGAGGTTTTTCTTCCTTTTTGCTTGAAGATGGCTGGCCAAGAAGATGAAGAAAATGAGAAATTTTTGGTCAATTTTTGTTTTAATTGGTAAAGTAATGAATAGTAATCAAAAGTCTAGAATAAATCACAATGTGACACTTGTCACCCTCATAAATGCTAAGCTATCCTTTTGTTTCCTCAACACTCATCCAAATGATATCCTCTAATTATCTCTTAGCACCTAATAAATTAAACCCTGTATACAAAACTTAACCTAATTGGCCGAATAGTACCGAACTTTCCGCACTAGCGAGTCCCACGCCCGGTATACGCTCCAAAAATCTCATGAACTCAATTATACTAGAAAAATGTTTTAAAAACCCTATTTACTCATAAAACGAGTTAGAAAATCTTCTAATAAAGAAATTACAGAAAAACGTGCGATTAAATAAAACAAAACCCTAGAAAATACGAAAATTTACGGGTTCTCACACTCTCTCCCCCTTAAAAGAATTTCGTCCTCGAAATTCCTTATCATCGTCTTCTTCGGGATACAAAAATTTTACTACTTCCATTTCATAGTCAAATTGAGTATCATACTTAGCTAACCAATCTGTACCCCTTCACTAACCAGACTCATTGAATTCTTTGGTATAGTTTCTTCTTCCTTGCCAAATTGCAATTCTTATACACCATTCTAGCGGGCAAACGGTGGGATACTAGAATCTTACCTTCCACGTCCTCAAATGGGTCAGAGACTTAATGTTGTTCTAAGGAGTACACCCGAGCTGACACTTTCGATCCATTCTTTTCCCCCTTCGACTGGTCAGGGTTGGTAGTGGTTGGTTGTTGCCTCCTACTCCCTTCTCGAGTCGGCCTGGGCAATTTGCGATTTGATGATCTGCGCTCACACAATGCAGACATTTCCTTCTTTTCTTCCAGCAGACATCCTCCGTGTGATTCGGCTTCCCACAGTACCCGCAGGGACCACGAGAAGCGGAGACTGAGGCTCTCTGTGAGGCACCACTTGACATTCTCGATAATTGTACTCTCCCGTTTCCCCTTGCAATCTTAGGAGGCGTACCCTTATCCCCTTGCTCTGAGGTACTTCCAGGAAATCCCCTTTTCTTAGCTTGAAAGTTTTTAATTTGAAATCTTGCGCTTTCAACTCGTTGAGCTTTCTCTACTGCATCACTAAAGGTATTGAGTTGGGCTACAGCCAGGTCTTTCTGGATCTCAACGTTTAATCCTTGGACAAAACGTCTTATCCTCCTTTGCTCAGTCACTATTAGTTCGGGAGCGAACTTTGACAACCTGGTGAATTGGCTCTCATATTTGGCGACGGTTTGAGTTCCCTGGCAGAGCCTAATAAACTCATCTTCTTTCTTTTCCTGGATCAGGGGTGGAAAATACTTCGTGTTGAACTGTCTCATGAAATTCACCCACGTCCTTGGGGTTTGTTCTCTTTCCCATTTCAGTCTTATGATGTTCCACCAAGAACGGGCTGCTCCCTCCAGTTGGAAGACAGCAAATGTGACCTGTCGCTCCTCAGTATAATGTAACGCGGCAAATATATCAATCATCTTCTCTAGCCATCTCTCGACCACTTGCTTGGTGACTTTGATATCGCCAGTCTTGTTGAGCCATTGTGTGACAGCCCCACCTCACCCTAAGACGAACCAAAGGGTTCGGCGGACCGCCTGCCCAACTCTCGCCGGGACTCAGTCATACCTCCATCAAAATCGGAATAAAACTACAAGAATCACGACGAAATGGAAGGACCGCCGCCATGTAGGATCCAACCAAGTACAAGTACACTTTGTTTGCCATGAAAGAATGTACATTTCCGAATATATATATCACATAAACATGAGGAAACATTTTAAATATACATATTAATAAGTTTACAAATCCAAAAGGAACATTGTATTAAGATGCATTTAGGGATTCCAAGTTGTCGAGGAGCTATACCAAGAGAATAAAAGAATTTCTAACTAGCTCAACTCATTCTCAAAACATTGCAGTTCCAAAAGATGGTTCCCTGTAAGGAAAACAAGGATAATAGAACGGGGTGAGCTAAAAGTTCAATGAGGTACCAACAGTATAAACTGTAGAATCAGTAGAATTCATGAGAAAGCACTTTGGAGGCACCTATTCATATCGAATACGAGAAATGAATGAACATCACAATGTAAAGGATACAGGTGGCTCTCAGGAGCCAAATCCCCGTTGCTATACTTGATCCAGCCTCGTTGACCCTCCGTCAACGTTCGAATAAAGAAACCAATCCAGTAGAACTCCACTTTAACGCCAAAACCCCGTTCACCAAACATACCCCTTACCGGGCCCGAACACCAAATAGGAACAGGAATGGTATTACTCGAGTATACCGGAATCAAGAGTCTCAATACCCAAAGATTTTCCAGGAACAGGTACCCATGGATTGTCAATTATCTCGACCAAGCCCTTGTTGGCTCGATTTAATTAACTCCCCATGAGGTTGAGCTCAAGTTTAACAGGACGATCGTTGGACACACTTCCAAACGATCGCATAACAAGTACATAGCAAGTACGAGTAATAGATTCCAGTTCATTCCGTACAGGCAAGAGAGCGAGTGTGATAAAATACACCCTCGTCTCATACAAGATAAACAGTCAGGAAAGATATTCAAATAGCAAGTTGCAAGTACAGAAAATCAGTTTAGCAATAACTCAGGGGAGTGGTGCACTTACCTGATCAAACAATGATAATTTCAAAAGTTTCCTTCCCAAGTATGGCTTTGCTCGCCGGCACCTCCTAGAACAATCAAGACAAACACTTAAGACTGGACTCTAAGACCTAATAAGTAGAATTCGCAAGTAAAACTCAATTACAAGTCAGGTGCCTATCCAAATGAACCATTAATGTAAAGCGAAGGGGTGACTTTGGAGTGAAAAGATAATGATTAGTCCTAAAGGCATGAACAATCTCAAAACCCCTACCTACAATAACTGACCAACTCCAAATTTGAAGTAGAAAATGAAAGTAAGATCGATACTAGGAAAACAGGATTTTCCAGTTTCGCGCAACCCTATATGAAAAATCATATCTCAAGTTTTATAGGTCCAAAATTAGTAAAAGTTATCCTGTTGGAAAATACATTCAAAGGGCTATAACTTTCCAGAGAACACCCTCATAAGATTCAGAACGCAAGTCAGTCAAATTCAAGCCTCAAGTTACTGCTTTATCCAGTGAAAGACAGAACAGGTACAATATTTCAGTCAACTTTGAAAATCACCATAAATGGTACAAACATAAACAGGGTCTGAAATTTACACGATTTATAGCCCTATGAATCTAGTTTAAAACACAACAAATGGAATTCAATTCCGACATTCCTACATCATGTTATAGCAAATTTCCAGAGGCTGTGCGGAAGCTCCACGAAAATTTTGACAGCATTTCCCTTGTCTTTCTTTACTTTCCAACCAAAGCTCAACATCCACAAATCACAAGCTATCAAATACCTTTAATTAGAGCCACAATAAGGCTCGAATATGAGTCATAAACCGAATCAACATATCACTAAAATAAAATGATATGGAACGTATAAGTGCAAAATCAAACTAGGACATATCCGGAAACGAAGTTTGGGTTGGAAAACAAAAGGCAGATTTGCTGTTGCTTAGAAAAATTAACACAACTGAAGCTATCCTCATCAGATTGAGGTGTAATTTGCACCATTTCGAAGCTAAGAGAAAGGGCTACAATGTTGAAGAAGGCCACTCAGTCCAGTTTGCAATGTATCTAAGTCAAATTTACCAAAACAACCCCGGATTTTCCAATTCAAAGTTTACTGTGGCAGTCCTGATTCATTGAAGTGATTCTAAATCCATTTGAAAGCTAAGATACAAGGCTATAAGTCTTAAGAAGACACTGACAACCAAATCATTAGTATTCTTGGTCAAACTAAGCAATTACAGAAGCGGATTAGCAAGTTCGGACATAAACAGGGAAGCAGGGGTATTTCGGTATTTTCATAGGCTACGTTGCTCCGATTGGGCTGAAATTTTTTAGGAAACTATAAAATATTATTCTCTACAACTTTCATGTTTTAACCTAAGGCTAATTCGGTCTCTAACTAGGGAAAACAGTACCGGGCAGAAGGGGAAAAAATGGAAACCCTAATCTGGAAATTTCAGTTCAAAGCAGAAATTTTCCGCAAATGGCTACAATTTACGCATCCAAGCTTCATTCTAAACCATTCCAAGCCATCATCCATAGCTCAACAACATTAAACATATAAAAACAGAAAAATCATGAATAAATAGGAAAATTCACCTAAAATTATCTCTTTAACTCACATAAGGTACCAATTGAATATTATTAGGATCAAAGGGAAGGTTCCTTGGTCACATACCTTGCAGACCCAAGAAAAGATCCAATTTAGCACCTTGGTCTTCCAAACCACTTCACAACCAACCGTAATACCACTAAACTAAGAGGTTTTATGGTGTAATTTGAAGATTATTCGGTTGAATTGAAAGATTGGGCAAGATTAGAGGTAAGAAAGTGGAGAGGTTTTTCTTCCTTTTTGCTTGAAGATGGTTGGCCAAGAAGATGAAGAAAATGAGAAATTTTTGGTCAATTTTTGTTTTAATTGGTAAAGTAATGAATAGTAGTCAAAAGTCAAGAATAAATCACAAGGTGACACTTGTCACCCTCATAAATGCTAAGCTATCCTTTTGTTTCCTCAACACTCATCCAAATGATATCCTCTAATTATCTCTTAGTACCTAGTAAATTAAACCCTATATACAAAAGTTAACCTAATTGACCGAATATTACCGAACTTTCCGCACTAGCGGGTCCCACGCCCGGTATGCGCTCCAAAAATCTCATGAACTCAATTATACTAGAAAAATGTTTTGAAAACCCTATTTACTCATAAAACGAGTTAGAAAATTTTCTAATAAAGAAATTACAGAAAAACGTGCGATTAAATAAAACAAAATCCTAGAAAATACGAAAATTTACGGGTTCTCACACATTGCAAACGGTATGGGTTGAGGTGCCTCAACGTGGGCAAAGAAAGATGGTCCACCATGAGAGTACTTGTCACGTTGGTACAACTACCGACGTCGATGATGAGGCTGCATACTCGACCCTTGACGTGACATCGTGTGTAGAAGATATTGTCACGTTGGGCCTCGTCTACTCTCTTGACTTGGGTCGCGAGAGCTCGACAGGCTACTAGAGCAACACCCACTTGCTCCGTAGTGGCCTCAACCTCCACCTCGGAATCTTCACCTTCTTCAGTCAATGGAGGCAAGTGTACAAAACTGTCCACACTTGTCCGAATCTGTTCTGCCGTGTGCGAGAGTCAAAATTTTCTGTTCGTGTTTCCACAATCTGCCCAAGACAGTCCGCACTTGTGTGCTCTTGTTTTGGCGTTGAAAATTCTGTTTTGTGGTTGTTTGTGGCATCCTTAATCGTTCTTGTTGCATGAGAATTGTAGACTGCCCGTAGTTCCATTGTGTTGTTGTGTGTATTGCCTTTCCGTTTTCCATTATTGTGTCACGACCTTAGGGGCTGCCGCACCTTGGTGGGTCAGCCGTGAGGGGCATAAGGGTTTCGTGAGTAAAAAAAAAAAAGAAGAGAGAGAAGCAGCTGCCATAGCTTTGTTTCCCTTGCTATCAGAAATTTTTTCCTTGCAATCCGTGAGTTGTGGACTGACTGATGTGTGCGCGGATGGCGAGATGGATGACGGCCCTGACCCAAGGCTTTCATAGAGATATTGAAGGCTTGGAAGGAGACAATCAAGTTATCTACACCATGATTCAAGCCCATGAAGAGTCAAGTGGGCCTCCAAGTGAGTTGGCCGAATTGGGCCTTAGGTCTTAGTGTTAGGGTACGGTTAATTAGAGTTGGATTAGTTTGTTTTAGTAGAGCATGGGCCGGCCCATCTTAACCCAAGATGGCCGAATTCCCTTTCCTATCTTCCCTAGGTTTTATTAACCCTTAACCTATAAAAAAGGCTTGCTTTGTAAGGTTTGGGGGTAGATGTTTTATCAATAAAGTTTGAGTAATTTTTGATTTCCTCTTGAGAGAGAATTCGAGCCCCTACTTGCTATTAGCAAGGGTTATTGAACAATCTCGTGTCTTGTCCTTGATTGTTCAACCGACTTATCCGTTGAAGTAATCACCTTCAATTGGAGTCGTCGTTCTACCACCTTCAATCAAATCGTGTCGCCCGTTTGATTCTAGGTGCCGCAATCCAAGCATTGAATAACCTCGCTAGATCTTTGGGCAAACATGCTACGTGTCTCGAAACGAGTTGATCGAGGACATATCAGTGATACCTCCACCAAATTTGACAAACCGAGTGGCCCTTGAGCAACCTTGAGATGCTCAAGGTTGATACCAACTGATACGTTCCTCAATCAACTTATTTCGAGACACGTAGCACGGTTGCCCAAGGATCTAGTGAGGTTGTCCTACGCCTTGGATTGCGGGACCTTAAATCAACACGGACGACACGAGTTGGTTTAAAGCGGTAGAACGACGACTCCAATTGAGGTGGTTACTCAAGTGGATAGGTCGATAGAACAATCATGGACAAGACGCAAGATTGCTCAATAACCCTTGCCAAAGCAAGTAGAAGGCTCGAATATCTCTTAACAAGAAGAAACAAAAATAATCAAACTTTACTGATAAAACGTCTTCCCTTTCAAAACCCTCGACCCTAGGCTGCTTATTTAATTCCCTACCCAAGCCGTCACCTTCACATGCCCACAAATCAGTTCGGCCTTGAATTTTCAATACACAAGGTAATTCGGATTTTTCTGGTTTGAAGGCTTAAACAATTCGGCTATGGGGTCTAAACAAGATGATGCAAGCAATGTCACTCAAGCCACTTCCCCACGGGCTGCTCAAGATTCCTCCAAGAAGTTTACTCCTAGGCCAAGGAAGCCCTTCACCACCGCAAGAGAGTATAGGAAGTTGTTTATTCGAAGGGAGGTTCAAGTTTTCAAGAAACAAGGTCAAGAAATCCAAGAACCTCGAAGGGTGGTTCAAGTTATCAAAGCACAAGGTGACCAAGAATTGCAAGAAGAGGTTAGTCAGAATTTTTGAGTACTTTTCTTGGGTTTTAAATTTCTGTTTTGGGTAGAAACAAGATGTAACAAATCTGATTTGGTAATAAAGATTCACTTCCCTCTATCTTATGCCTTTATTTTCTTGCCACCCGAATGTCTCTCCTCTTTTCTTTTGCGCTTCTATTTTTTTTGACTTAAAGAACAACACAAGTATTTGGCCGAAACAGTAAAAAAAATTCTGGAAATATGGTCAGCCCCTCAACTCGCAATAATGCACAACCCAAATTCCTCAAGAACTAGCAAGATATCTTCAAGAATTTCAAGAACTTCAAGGTAGTAACCAAGGACATGTGAAGAAGCACGAACGTGCACCACTTTCAGCAGGAATAAGCACGAAATCGGGTTGCAAGTCTTTAACCACGGTTGGAAAATTTTGGACAGCGTTACAACCTATAAAAACAAAATAACCTTCAACTTGAAACAATTCAGAAATCGGGTAAAGGACTAATGGGACATTATTGGCTAGATGGTAAGAAGGTGTAGAACAAGATTTAAATGAGAAAACTCCCTTTGACACTTCGATATTCCTTCCACCAATTGATTCAACTTGAGATTCCAGTCCTAGTCCTTTACACTTCTCATCAACACCTACATAAGAGCAATAAGGATTAGTGCTAGTAACATGCTCAACATGAGGCAAAGGTGAAGAATGAACCATAGTTAGAGAACAAGAAGTAGAATCTGGAATTTCCCTTTTAAGATGAGCTCGAATGAATCCTCCAATGGCGCAGACAGGTATGAATGGACATTGGATGCCAAAGAAATTTAGTTCCTAGAAGACAAACTCCATGGAAACTCACAAAGTGTCCAAGTGACTTCGGGATGGAACATGCCATGACCAACCCTACTTGACTTTGTTTAATCTGGACAAATGAAGAGATACTAAACAAAACACATGTTAGCCGGTTAGCAAACAAAATGTTCACACTTTCAGTCTTTGTAAACACGGTCAACTCCTCCTCTGTACTCTTTACTATGGCCAAATTGGTCTTGCCTTTTCCCACTCCATTCTTCTCAGACTATTGCTTACTCATTGTACATGAGGTTTGATTTTCATTGTCTAGCTCATGTTCATGGTTCAGCTGTAACTCATTCATAGTAGGCTTTTCAATAAACGAGGAACCAGAATGAAAATTTCCCTTAATAGCTCAGGTTGACACATGATTAAGTTGCTCCAAGTGTGAATCCAGCACTTGGCTAAGTCTTTCCATCATGGAATCAATCAATGCCTTAGCCTAACTTCAGAATTCAGCCTTTGATTCACGAAACTTTGACTCAATTCGAAAATTCTCAAACTCCTTGTCTTGATTGTCAAGATACTTCTTAGATGAATCTCATTTGCTTGAGGTTGACCTCGATTTAGATGCTCGACACACACTTCTTTGCTCCTTCTCATACTCATCACAATCTCGTTTATACCTTTCATATATACACGAAGCACGGTAACGTTCCATCTCCTCCCGGAGTGAACGAAACTCACGTTGTAAACTATGTTCCATGGAACTGTGCTTGGGAGTATGCCGCTTGGAACCCCTCCTCTTGAGAGGCTCATTCTCCAAGAATTCTTGGTTGTATGGGTAAGAGGCAACTCCGCCAAGCATGATTACGTGACCTGCAAAAATGGTTAGCAAAGAAGAGGAATTTTCCTCCCACACACAAACTCACGCATGTACACTCTACTCTCGTGTATCACTCATCCTCATATGTTCACTCAAAGTACTCTAATGATCTTACCAAAATTCCTTTACCTGTCGAATTGGGTAGTTGAGAAATGCTGCTCAAGTCCAATAATCATCACCAACTTTTTTCCACAAGAGTAATCAAGAAGGCAAGACACAAATGCGGATGCAAAAAGAGTGGAGTAATGCACGGTTTTGGAAGGTTTTTTTTTTAATTTTTACCATGGGCAGCAATGGAAGAAGTGCTAGTGTGAACAAAGGAAGAATGGAATCCTAGCTTCCTAAAATGAAGGAATGTGTCCAAGTGGAAATAAAAGAGTTACCCAAGAATAAGGACACAATTTGGAAACAATTTGGACACGATGGTGTAAGGTGTTGGCAATTTCCTAAGGCGGACAGATTTGGAATACACGAGAATGGAAAAAGGAAATAAGAAAATCCCTAGTTTCGTAATGTGTAGGAGTGGTTTCCTAAGGTGTAGGAGAGAAAGTAGGAGAGTGTTCCTAAAACAAAGGAGTTATTATAGGAAGTGTCCAAGTGAAACAAGGAGTTATCCAAGGGTTGTACTTAGTTTCCTAAAATGATTTGGGAAAACGAGTTAGTTTTGGAAACTCTTTAGAAAACCTCTCTTGGACAACTTTTAGAAACTTCCAAACTCTCCTCCAAGAAGACCTTCTCATGCATAGCTTTTGGAAACTTCTAAACTCTTTTCCAAGAAGACCTTCTCTTAAACAACTTTTAGAAACTTCTAAATTCTTTTCCAAGAAGACTTCTAAGTCCGAATTGGTTTCTATCCCTTCCAACTGAAAAAAATTCCAGATTTTCTCCTTCAAAAACTCCTATTAAAGTCGGCTAGATTTTCAAAAAACCCTCAAGGCAGCCGTAGCCTCACACATCCAAAAAAAAAAAAATCAGATTCGGCTTCCACTTTCAAGAACAAGAAAATTGGTTTCTTTCCTCTCTCCAACCGTAAACTTCCAGAATTTTTTTTCCTTCTTAAACCCTTCCCCAAGGTCAGCTAATTCCCGACAAAAACCTTCTCTCACAGCCGCACCTTGCCCACAATAGATTCGGCCTTGTACTCTTTTAAGAAACAAGCAACTCGGCTCCTTCCTTCCTTGCGCAACACACAAGGCAGCTTTGGTCTTTGTTCAAATCAATGGCGTCTCAAGACGATGTGAGCAATGTCACTCAATCTTCACCCCCACGGGCTACTCAAGAATTGCCCAAAAACTTTACTCCCAAGCCATGAAAACCCTTTATGGATGTGAGAGCATATAAAAAACTTTTTATTCGAAGGGAGGTGCAAGTGTTCAACACTCAAGGTGGTCAAAAACTGCAAAGGGTGGTACAAGTGATCAAGGCTCAAAGTGATCAAGAACTTCAAGAAGAGGTAGGTCAAAACTTTTGAGTCCCTTCTTTTTTTTTTTTTTGGTGTAATTTTCTGGTTTGGTTGGAACAAGAGGTAACAAGACAGATTTGGCAATAAAAGTGCGGCTTCCTTCTTTGTTTCTTGAACCATGGCTTTCTTGCTTTGCTTTGCGTTTCTGTTTTTTTTTTTAAAAAAAAAAAACTTAAGAACAACACAAGACTTGGCCGAATGGTTCAAACCTGATTCGGACAGCCCTCTCACCACAAGCAACACTCAAAGCAAACAAGTTCTTGCAAGACAACTTTCAAGAGCTTCAAGATTAGTTGCAAGAATCTCAAGAAACCCAAGATTCTTGTAGGTTTCCTTCAAGATTCACAAATACCAACCAAATTATCCACAAATCAAATTTGAAAACTAAGAAAACAACTTGGATGAACCCACAAACACTTTGGACAGATTTGGCACACGAACCCTAGCGCAAACAAGAAACCCTAGCCGCCAAGGAGAAAACCCTAGCCATCACCTTCTTGTTTGCTTGTTGCTTTGACTATGACTAACGACTTGGACAGATTTTGGACAAAACAATGAGTAAGACTTCGGGCAGATTTGATGATAACAACGACTCAAAACCACGACGAACAGATTTTGGACAACAAGCCGCAACAATAACAACCGCGGCAGATTTTTTTTTTGAATAAAACACAACAAGGGCGGACAGATTAGAGCAAGACTTAAAGACAAGAACACAAATGACACAAACAAAAAATTTTTTGTAAGACAAGGCAACAGAAACAAAGAAAACTAAGACAAAACAATGGATATAACGGAAGATACCTCCACCAAAGCTCTAAAGCCACTGATATGGGTCTCGATCAACTCGTTTCGAGACATATAGCACGTTTGCCCAAGGATCTAGCGTGGTTGTCCAACGCTTGGATTGCGGAACCTAAAATCAAACGTGCGACACTATTTGATTGAAGGTGGTAGAACGACGACTCCAATTAAAGGTGGTTACTCCAACGGATAGGTCGGTAGAACAATCAAGGACACGCGAGATTGCTCAATAACCCTTGCCAATAGCAAGTAGGGGCTCGAATTCTCTCTCAAGAGGAAATTGAAAATTACTCAAACTTTATTGATAAAACGTCTACCTTCATGCTTACAAAGCAAGCCTTTATATAGGCAAAACTAATGGAACCCTAATATCCGAAACCCTAATATCGAAAAGCTAGATGGTCGGTCACTCCTTGGACAAGGTGGGCCGATCCATGGACTCAATAAAAAAAAGGCCTAGTGGTTCAGCCATCTTTAGACAAAGGTGGGCCGAATCCATGGCTAATAAAAAGGACTAATCTAACTTAAGACTCCTAACAGTAAGGCCTAATCGGCCACGGCCCACTTTCAAGAACAAGGAAGAATTCCAGCTAGCATCACTAGCCTCTACGATCTTCGATCAACTTGTTTTGAGACACGTAGCACGTTTGCCCAAGGATCTAGCGAGGTAGTCCAATGCTTGGATTGCGGAACCTAGAATCAAACGGATGACACGACTTGATTATAGGCGGTAGAACGATGACTCCAAAGAGGTGATTACTCTAATGGATAGGTCGGTAGAACAATCTAGGCCAAGACGCAAGATTGCTCACAACCCTTGCCAAAGCAAGTAAAAGGTTCGAATTCTGTCTAAGAAGAATCGAAAATAATCAAAAGTTTTATTGATAAAATGTCTACCTTTGAACCTTACAGAGCTAGCCTTTTTATAGGCTAAAGGTTACTAAAAACCCTGAAAACCCTAAGGAGGGCAGTCGGCCATCTTGGTGTCAAGATGGGCCAGCCTATGCTTCTACTAAAGCAGCTAATCTAACCCTAAGCAAACATTAAGGCCTAAAGCCCTATTCGACCCACTCACTTAGAGGCCCACTTGACTCTTCATGGGCTTGGATCATGGTGTAGATGACTTGCTTGTCTCCTTCTAGGCCTTCAATATCTTTATGGACCCCATGTTGGTCTTGGACAATACGGACAAGGCCTTGGAGGGATTCTTTGAAGAGCTTGGCCCGTGCACGTGTGACTGGGCCTAATAGAACTCAGACCGAGTCATTGCGTGGGCCCTGATCCATGCATACATCAGTCCCCTCCTCTTGAGAAAGATTTGCCCTCAAATCTGAATCCTTCTCGTCAAGAAACGGGCTCAAATCCACGACATTGAAGGTCGCGCTAACATTGTACTCCCCAGGTAGCTCCAATTTGTAAGTGTTGTCAATAACTCGTTGGAGCACTCGAAAGGGTCCATGACCTCTTGGGGATAACTTGCTTTGTCGCTGCTTGGGAAATCTCTCATTTCTCAAGTGTAGCCAAACCCAATCTCCAGGCTGATACACTCCTCGATCCACGGTCGAGACACGTAGCACGTTTGCCCAAGGATCTAGCGGGGATGTCCAACGCTTGGTTGGCGGAACCTACAACCAAACGGACAACACGATTTGATTGAAAGGTGGTAGACGACACTCCGATGAAGGTGAATACTCCAGGGGAATAGGTCGGCTGAACAATCAAGGACAGGACGCGAGATTGCTCAATAACCCTTGCCAAGCAAGTTAAAAGGCTCGAATTCTTTATGAGAGAAAACGAATGCACTAAGAATTTTATTCATCCAAAAACTAGTTTTTAACCTTACAAGACTAGCCTATTTATAGGCTTAATGAAATAACAAAACCCTAAAGAAACCTAAAGGGGAGGTCGGCTACCTTGTCATCAAGGTGGGCCGGCCCATGCCTTCTACGAACAACTAATCCAACTAAATCGAAAACAATGACTAAGGCCCTACTCGGCCGATTCGTAAGGAGGCCCACTAGGGCATTCTTGGGCTTGGACCAAAGTGTAAGTTGCTTGATTGATCCTTTCCAAGCCTTCAATATCTCTATAGTCTCCATGTTGATAGTGGGAAGCTCGAACAAGGGCTTGGAGTGATTCTTTGAAGAGCTTGGCCCGTGCAAGTGTGACTGGGCCCAATGGAACTCGGACTGGGCCCTGGCCCTGGTTCACATCAGTCCCCTCCTCTTGAGAAGGATTTGCACTCAAATCTGGATCCTCCTCACCAAGAAACGGGCTCAAGTCCGCGACATTGAAGGTCGCGCTAACATTGTACTCCCCAGGTAGCTCCAATTTGTATGCGTTGTCATTAACCCGTTGGAGTACACGAAAAGGTCCATCCCCTCTGGGGGATAATTTGCTCTGTCGCTGCTTGGGGAACCTCTCTTTGCGTAAGTGTAACCAAACCCAATCACCTGGCTCGAAAATCATTTTGCGGCGGTGCTTGTTAGCCTGCTGGGTGTATTGCTGAGTACGCCTTTCAATGTTCGCTCGAACGGCTTCATGTAACCTGCGTACAAAATCGGCCTTCTTTTTTCCCATCTAAGCTTGTGTGCTCAGAGGAAGGTAAGGGTACTAAATCAAGAGGGGTTAGCGGGTTAAAGCCATAAACAATCTCAAAAGGTGAGTAGTGTGTAGCACTGTGAACAACTCGATTGTAGGCGAATTCAACATGAGGCAAACACTCTTCCCAAGTCTTAAGATTCTTTTTAATCAATGCCCGAAGTAGTGTGCCAAGTGTGCGATTGACAACTTCAGTTTGTCCATCGCTTTGTGGATGGCTGGTGGTGGAGAAAAGTAACCTAGTGCCAAGTTTAGACCACAGAGTCTTCCAAAAGTAACTCAGAAATTTCACATCCCTATCACTAACAATGGTCCTAGGCATACCACGCAGACGGACAATTTCCTTGAAGAATAGAGTAGCAATATGAGATGCATCATCAGGTTTGTGACAGGGAATAAAATGAGCCATCTTAGAAAACCTATCAACCACCACAAATATAGAATCATTACCCCTTGGCGATCTAGGCAAACCTAGTACGAAGTCCATAGACAAGTCAACCCAGGGATGGTGAGGGATAGGTAACGGGGTATACAAGCCATATGGATTTGTCTTGGACTTAGCCTTGTGACAAGTAGCACACCTACCAGCCATGCGTTCAACATCTCTACGCATGTGGGGCCAGTAAAAGTGCTCTTGTAACATAGCCAGAGTCTTGGCAATGCCAAAGTGGCCCATGAGACCACCACTATGTGCCTCTCGAATCAAAAGATCACGAATAGAGGAATTAGGCACACACAGTTTATCGACATGGAATAGAAATCCATCATGCAAAAAGTACTTTCCATGCGGGTTCTTAACACAAGCAGCATAGATATCACCAAAGTCAAGATCCTGTGTATAGTTCCTTAACCATTTCGAACCCGAGTAATTTGGCATCAAGACAGGTAAGCAAGGAGTGTCTACGTGACAAGGCATCAGCTACCACATTTGTCCTGCCAGTCTTGTACTTAATCACATAAGAGAAGGTGTCAATGAAGCTTACCCATTTGGCATGTCTCTTGCTCAACTTGGGTTGCCCTTTGAGGTACTTCAATGACTCGTGATCAGTGTGTATCACGAACTCCCGAGGGCGAAGATAATGCTGCCAAGTCTCCAAGGCCCTTACTAAGGCGTACAACTCCTTGTCGTACGTGGGGTAGTTTAGTGCAGCTCCTCCCAATTTTTCGCTAAAGAAGGCACACGGCCTCTTGTCTTGCATGAGGACTGCTCCAATTCCTACACCAGAAGCATCACAGTCAATTTCAAAGGTCGTGTTAAAGTTTGGTAATGCTAACACAGGTGCATGGGTGAGTGTGTCCTTAAGGGCGAGAAACGCTTGTTCTTGTGATTCTCCCCAGTGGAACTTGTCATCCTTCTTTGTCACGGCGGTCAATGGGGCGGCAATAGTGCTAAAGTTTTTGACAAATCGCCGATAAAAACCCGCCAAACCAAGAAAGCTGCGCACGTCAGGAACGGATGTGGGAGTTGGCCATTGCTCGATGGCCTCAATCTTGGATTTGTCTACCTTGATGCCCTGCGAACTGACCACATAGCCTAAAAACACAAGCTCGTTAGTAAAAAAGGTGCACTTCGTGAGGTTAGCGTATAGACGCGCCTGTCGAAGTGTCTCAAGAACTAATCGTACATGCTCCAAGTGCTCATGCTCACTATGACTATAGATCAGGATGTCATCAAAGTAAACAATGACAAATTTACCAATAAAGTGTCTCAACACATGGTTCATGAGTCGCATGAAGGTGCTAGGGGCATTTGTCAAGCCAAAAGACATTGTGAGGACTCGCAAATTCCTTGCATTTTTCTCAAAAATTCCCTTTTATTTGAAATTATTTGGAAATTATTATTTCATGTTATCCATGGTTCAATCACCCTAGAAAAGTGCCAATGACCATAGGAAATTAGGGTTTTCCTATTCGTTTTCAATTCAAGGTGAAATCGGATTTTTCGTGTAACCGCAGTATAATTATCCGGTACCGAGTAAGGATCAAATTTGGTGCTTAAGAGTGACTTTTAAGTGAGAAATAATATGTGGTTAGAAGCAATGATAAAAAGTTAGTGAATTGGAAGTAAAAACCCTAGTACGTGCGATTTAAGAGAAAACGCGTCACACCGACGTGTACCGTGCACTACCGTTTGAACCACCACTTGACCACCACTTTCTTGCCATACAAGTTTATCATTAATGGAGCAAAATATCTTCCCCCTCTTAGCCCTCCTATTGGCCGAAAATTAGAGGTTAGAAATGCAACAAGAGAGAGAAAAATTTGTGGTCAAGATTAGTCCAAGTGTTAGCCAAACTTGTGGCTAGAATTAATCCTTAGCTTTCCAACCTTCTTATAACACAAGCTTAGCTTAATTTCCTTCATTAATTCTGCATCTTGGCCGAAATAAGAGAGAGAGAGAGAGACAAAGAGAGTTCATCTCATTCTCCTTCATTTCTTCTCCAAATCTTGAAAAGTTTCTTCTATTCGCGCAAATCTACTCCGATTAAGTTGTTATCTAGCACAAAGGCTACCTACCGGTGTAATTTTCTTGAGGAACAAAGGCCTTGAACACTTGTTTCTAGTCTCCTTGGAAAGGTATACATGCTGGAATCTTGACTCTCCGATTAAATTCACGATTAGTTGCTAAATATGTCACATATGGTTGAATTATTGAGGTATGTGGTGAAATAGAGGCTTGGGTCATGATTTTCCATTTTATTGGAATATTTTTCAGCTTTCCTATGATTTTTATAGTGCTTAAAATTTGGGGCTTTGATGTTTAAAGTCTAATATGGGAAGTTAAGATGGTGAAGCAAGCCAAAAATAAAGAAATTAGCATTTGATTTCAAGAATTTCCAGATTTCTGGAATTTCATGTTTCACTTCTGTCCGGTTTTGTAGCCTTATCTTAGAGGCCGAATTGGCCTTAGTTCAAAGAAGGAAAGTTGTAGAGAATGGTGTTTTATAGGTTCCTATAAAATTTCAGCTCAATCGGAGCAACGTAGGATGTGAAAAGTCCAAAATACCCTCACTGTTTTAAAAATTTCCCAGCAGTCCGTTTCATCAGTTAAGTCCAGTTTATCACGTTTTTTGACTAGTATTCATTCTGATTTAGCTTTTTGCCAAAACATGAAAGTTGTAGTATTCTGAATTATCTTTCAAATGCCTCTAAGAAAACCTGATTCGGACTTGTGTACTCTGAGATATGTCCATTACAGTGTAATGCATTTAAACAGCCGATGAATTGATTTCTGGTTTAGTAATTTGAGAATTTGACCAAGTTACATTAGAAACTGGACTAAGTGACCTTCATGAACATTGTAGCCCTGTGTCTTAGCTTCGAAACGGCATAAGTTGCGTCTTAATCCGATAAGCGTAGCCTCGGATAAGTTATTTCCGCTTTCATACGTCAAATCTGTCTTTTGCTAAATTGAATTTCTGCACTTGTTATTTCTGTATTTCTTATTCTTATGATATTGTGAGCCCATGGAACGGCTCTTGACTTGAATTGCTTATGTGTGATGTTGGGTTGTGGTTGAGGAAAAATAATGAAGCCAAAATGGCTGGAAAATTAGGTAAACACAAAGGGCATGCTACCCAAATTTTCGCCCGAAAGCTAAGGTTTATTTGAACTTGTAAAATACTATGACCGTTTTTCCATCTTAAAAACATGATCCTTCTTCAATTGGAACTCCAAATGTTTACTTACTCTTACCAAATAAAGAGGAGTAGTTTAGGATTTTCTTGAGTATTTTGTCCTCTCTTTTTCATGAATTTCATTAAGACAATTAGTCTATAATATCTACTTGAATATAAGATAAGTTTCAACCACATAAACGATTCCGAAAATGGTATTTCCTAGTCTATCTAGTTGGATTTTGATTTGTCTTTAGTTCAAGTGTTTCCATTAGAAAATTTTATAACCCTTTTGAGTTGGTTTTATGTGTGGTCTATGAAACCCTAGTTATTTTTATCCACGAGTCCAAATGTCCACGTTCCACTTTAAAGTCTTTTTATACGTTCTACTCATCATGCGACGAGTCTCTTTGATTGCACCTAATTGGTTGTGACAAATGAGTGGTAATATTCTTTTCATTTAATCTTAGGTTTTCTCGGTGACTAAAGATAATATCCGGAAGGATATTTTGCACATTGTTGTGCGTAAATAGGTGAGTGTTCTATATACGTTTTGTTCCTATGACTATGTGGATTGTTGGATCTATGTGGTTATTTGTGACTATTTGATTACATGTTACTTGTTTTCTATGATTTTTAAAATGAACTTTTGCTAGGTGAGTGTGTACTTTATCGCACTCGACCTAAATAAATATGAAATTTTCGGTGATTAAATGTTGAAATACTAGTTGCGCATGAATGTAAGCCTTTTGGCTGAACTGGGCCCTTGCCCTTGTTACCGGTCGTCTCGAGCCAGAAGCGGACTCGGTCCAGCGATTAGGAACCTGGGTGAATTTGGTATACTCGAGTATTACCTTGTAGTCCGGCTACGTCCGGATGGGTGGAGTCCGGCCAATGTCCGGATGGGTGGAGTCCGGTCAACGTCCGGAAAAGGGGATGAACGAACAAAATGATGAACGAGGGATTCTACTTACAAAAAAAAATGTATTTTCAAACGATTGGAGGAATAAGGGGAAATGTCAGGGGAACGAACGAACAAACAAATAGCTCCTCGTGAGCCTGTATCCTTTTAATGAATGTATTATCATTGCTTTATATTGAACATGTTTTCTGGATTAAATGTTATTACATGACTAATGTTCCTTGTTTAATTACTTGTTTATATATATAGAACCTCACTGGGCTTTTTAGCTCATACCACGTCAATTGTTTTCCTTAGCAGGGAAAGGCGAGCAAGGACGAGCGTTCTGTATAGTCTAGTTGATCTAGTTCTTTGGCCTTGTAATGGTTCTCGCCCTAGTGCTTGGCACGGGCTGGTGGTATGAGGAATGAGAACCCTTGTATATTCGATGTTTGTACTTGAATGGTAAAAACTTTGAAGACTTCTGGTGTGTAGAAGTTTCTTATCTTTTACTTGAGCATCTATTGTCTATGGATGTATATACATGATTTGAGTTCCATAGTGAGTGAGTCCTGGCGAGAGCTGGGCAGGCGACCCGCTGAACCCTGGGGTACGCCCTAGGGGGAGGTGGGGTCGTCACAGACATGACCAACCACTCATAGAGACCATGCTTGGTTTTGAAGGCTGTCTTCCACTCATCGCCTTCCTTTATCCTAATTTGATGATAACCACTCCGCAAGTCAATTTTGGTGAAAATAATAGCACCATCGAGCTCATCAAGCATATCATCAAGTCTGGGAATGGGATGACGATATTTGACAGTGATAGCGTTCACAGCCCGACAGTCAGTGCACATGCGCCAAGTACCGTCCTTCTTGGGAACAAGTATCACAGGTACCGCGCAAGGGCTGAGACTTTTCTTTACCCAACCCTTACCTAAGAGGCCATCAACTTGCCTTTGAAGCTCCTTGGTCTCCTCAGGGCCCATGCGGTAAGCAGGTTTGTTGGGCAATGGTGCTCCAGGAACGAGGTCGATTTGGTGTTCAATTCCCCGAATGGGTGGTAAGCCGTCAGGGACCTCGTCAGGAAAAACATCTTCAAATTCCTGCAAAAAAGCAACTATGCTCGAAGGCAAAGCCTTGTCGAGCTCAGCAACATCTAAGAGCACATGCTTGCAAATCATGAGAAGTATAGGCTGATTAGAGTGCACCACTTTTCGAACATCTTTAGCCTTAATAATCATGTTGTGCTTCCTAGTGGGCGGTGCGGCAGGTGTTTTGTCACGTATGCCCCTAGGTGTGCTCCCTTGACCCTTGGTTGATGGCTCAGTCGGAGACGTGGAGCTTTCACCAGGGTCGACCGCCTTGAGTTTCCTCTTTTGACGGTCTTGTGCACACTCCCTTTGCAAAAGTAGTTGGTCCTCATAAACTTGTGCAGGCGTGAGAGGTGTAAGGACCTTACGTTTGCCATCGTGCAAAAGTGTGTACTTATTTGCTCTTCCATCGAATGTGACGTGTTTGTCGAATTGCCAGGGCCTTCCCAAAATGATATGTGTAGCATGCATTGGCACCACGTCGCACACGATTTCATCAGTGTAAGTACCAATGGAAAAGGGAATGCGTGCTTGCTTGAAGACTCGTACTTCACCATCCTCACTTAGCCATTGGAGGCGGTAAGGATGTGGATGCCTGGTAGTGGTGAGTCCTAGACTTTCAACCATGAGCAAGCTGGCCACGTTCGTGCAACTCCCACCGTCGACGATGAGACTACACACTTTGTCGCCTACCTTACAGCGGGTGTAGAATAGGTTTTCGCGTTGTAGCTGCTCGTCCTCTTTGACGCGGACGGTTAACACTCGTCGTGCTACCAAGCAACCTACTTCTCCACGTGTAGGCGAGCAAGCCTCCCCAGCTGGCTCTTCTTCTAGGCAGTCGTCTTCTACCAGTTCGGGCATGTCCTCACATTCGTCATCATCTGACACGATTTTGCCATTGTGAGTGATCAGCATTACCCGTTGGTTTGGACATTGAGATTGAATATGCCCAAACCCTTGGCGCTTAAAACACTTGATGTCCCTACTCCTAGCTTTAGGAGTCTCCTGCGGTGCCTTTGAAGTGGACCTGGATGTATCAGACACTTTGTTAGGGGTAGAAAAGGAATGGCGGTTAGAGGTGTTACCTTGGAATCGGGTAGAAGAGGTTGGTATCGTCGCACTTCCAACTTCGTGGGTCGCCCTTCGTGGTTGGTTGCCCCTCCATGAAGTAGTGGACGAAGAGTGGAACGGACGTGCTCCTCGCCTTAGTTTCTTCCCCCGTTCGGCCTTGATAGAGAGTTCTAGAAGGTCGTGCATGTCCAAGTAATGTTGGAGCTCCAGGGTTTCTTGAAGGTCAGGATTGAGACCTCTAAGAAATCTAGCCATCGTGGCTTCATTGTCCTCTTGAATGTTGGCCCTCATCATGGCCATCTCGATCTCTTTGTAGTAGTCTTCCACACTCATGTTGCCTTGAGTGAGAGTTTGAAGTTTGGAGTGGAGATCGCGATTGTAGTAGCTAGGAACAAATCGCTTGCGCATTAGTGCCTTGAGTTCTCGCCAAGTCCGGACACGTGATTCTCCCATCCTTCTCCTATGGGTCCGCACTTGGTCCCACCAGACTAGTGCGTAGTCGGTGTTTGACGACCCCACCTCCCCCTGAGGCGTACCAAAGGGTTTGGCGGACCGCCTGCCCAGCTCTCGCCAGGACTCACTCACTCAAATCACGTACACACATCCATGGACCATAAATAACATCCACAATTCAAGCTTATAATTTACATTGATAGAGATCAGGGTACAAAATCTCGATATACTTAAACTAGTTCAAAACATATACAATTCAAATACAAAATGTTCCATTCGAGGAATAGCGCGAGTACAAGTCAAAAGTTAAAAGTCAAACAACTAGACTACGCTAGTCTTTACATATCTCACGCCTCGCTCGTACCCCTGTAAGGAAAACAAATAACGTGGTATGAGCTAAAAGCCCAGTGAGGTTCCAAATAAAAAAAAAACCATTATTTATAAGTACAAGTTTTCGATATAGCAAAGTAAGGAGCATGAAGAGTTCATAAATGTGAGCAATAACACGTCAAGTAGAAATCTCAAAATGAGCGAGTGTAAAAGTTTTTCAAAATCAACAATAATCCAATAAGCAATAATCAATCCAAAGCATAAGGATACGGATGGCCCTCAGGAGCCAACTTCCATTCATCATCAGGAGCTTGATCACGTAGTAGTTGACACTCCGTCAACTTTCAAGTAAAGGAACCAATCCAGTAGAGCACCACTTACACGACTCTCCGTCCACCATTCACACCCCCTACTGGGCCCAAAATCCTCAATAAACATGGGTGGTAATACTCGAGTATACCGATTAGCCGAGGAGGTATCACTCCACTCGACAAAATAAGAGACCCAGGGTTCGTTACCCAATCGACCAAGCCCTTGCCGGCTCGACTAGAGTAACTCGCCACAGGGTTTCTGGAATTCCAGGAAGTGCGCACATCAAGTATATCAAGTCAATTGCAATCAATAAACAAGTATATCACGTAAGGGCAAGTGCGATAAAGTACACTCTTGCCCTGTCAATTCACGTATATAACAAGTACTCATATTGGTCACGTATCCAGTTCAAGTATCTAGTGCAATTCAGTATTTGAAAGCACTCACCACAAGATATAGTGCCTTTACTGGTCACTTTCAGGTTATACTCCGAGTTCGGAGTCCAAATCTGCGATAAAACTCAATTTGAGAACTTTGAAACATGACTAGAGTTCGAAACTTAGACGTTTCGTTCAACAAGAATCAAGAAATTGAAATTCACTTGGACAGTAGTCGTGAAACACTTGCTCGCCTTTTTAACAGTAAAACTTTGTAATATTTATACTTGAAATTGTCTTGCGAGTTGAAAGTACAAGGAAAACATACTTTGAGCAATCATTATTTCATTTCTCAAGGGTACAAGTTCGTCCAAGTCCTAACGTATAACACTCAAGAAACATAGTGGCCAAGGTTCTCGCTAGTTCAAGTAATAAGTACTTAACCTTCACTCAAGTCGCTAATATAGTTTTCTAGTCCTCGAGTAAAAATTCGGGCAGCATGCCCTTTGTGTTTACCTAATTTTCCAGCCTTTTAGGCTTCATTGTTTTCCTCAAACACAACCCAACATTATACATATCAGCAATTCATGTCAAGAGCCGTTCCATAGGCTCACAATATCATAATAACAAGAATCGTATTAAGTACAAGTGCAGAAATTCAATTTAGTTCAAAACAGATTTGACGTACAAATGCGGAAATAGCATATCCGAGGTTACGCTTATCGGATTAAAACGAAACCTACGCCGTTTCGAAGCTAAGACACAGAGCTACAACATTCATGAAGGTCACTTAGTCCAGTTCCTAATGTAACTCAGTCAAATTCTCGAATTACTAAACCAGAAACCAATTCGTCGGCTGTTTAAACGCAGAACACTGTAATGGTCATAACTCAGTGTACAAAAGTCCAATTCAGGTGTTCTTTGAGGCATTTTAAAGCTACTTCAGAACACTACAACTTTCATGTTTTGGTCCAGAGCTAAATCAGAATGGATCCTGGTCAAAAATCGTGATAAACTGGACTGAACTGAAGAAACGGACTGCTGGGAAATTCTTAAAACAGTAGGGGTATTTTGGACTTTTCACGTTCTGCGTTGCTCCGTTTGAGCTGAAATTTTGTAGGCACCTATAAAATGTCATTCGCTACAACTTTTATTCTTTGACCTAAGGCCAAAACAGCCTCTAACATATAGATAAAAATTCGGACAGAATGTTAAGACCATTTTCCAGATTTTGGAAATTTTAAGTTTCTAGTGAATCTTTCCTCAATTTCTTGGTCCAATCACTACCAAAACACCATATAACACCTCAATTGCAACATATAAACATCATACAATCATTTGGGCAGAATTTCCATAAGCCCTAGTGCATCAAATAAATTGGGGAAAACTACTAAAACATGCTCATCATCCATAATCTCACCATAAAATCAAGTTACTAGGCTTAATATAACAAGATTAGAAGTAAAACTTGGAGAGATAAACTCTCTTACCTTGAATAAAAGTCACCAAGAGTAGCACAAGCTCTCCCCCTCAAGAATCACTCCACAACTCACTAGCTAGTCACTAGAAAACAAGTTTAATCGGTTTACTTTGCTCGATTCCTCACTTATTTGTTGGATTTGGAGATGAAATGAAAGATTTTCCTTTGGAGTTTCTCTCCTTGTTGTTCTCAGCCAGCCCAGCAGAAATGAAGAAGAAATTGCTAAGTGTTGGATTTAAATGGTTACTAATGGTCTTGGTTAAGAAGCCATGAGGTGGTGACAAGTGTCACCACCACCACCCTTTCTTTTTCTCTTTCTTTCTTGCCTTTCTTGGCCACTAATTTCGGTCAAGGCTGCTACAATATAAGAAGATATTATGTACAAAGTCAACAAACTTGTTGGGTAAGAAAAATGGTGGTCAAGCAGTGCGTTCAATCGGTAATGCGCGGGACCCGCCGGTTCGCGCCGTTTTTCTTAAAACTCACGTACTAGGGTTTTTACTTCTCATTCACTAACCTTATATCATTGCTACTACTCACATATTATTTCTCACTTAAAAGTCACTTTTAATCACCCAATTTGGTCCTTGCTTCGTACCGAAAATTCATCCGGCAGAAAATCGCGAAAACCCTAATTTTGCTCCAAACTTGAAACCGAAGAATAAAACCTTATTTTCTAGGTTTATTTACACTTATCATGGAATAATTGGATAGTAGGGTTTTAATAAATGATAATTTTCAAATAAAAAGAAATTTTTAAGAAAACGTGAGGAATTTTCCAATTCCAGTAATTTAAAATTAGGGTTTCAATTAAAATATGAGAGATTTAGGAAAACCGGTTAGTCACAAGTAAACTAGGGTTTTGGGCTACAATATTAGGGTTTCTAGTCTTTTTAAAACAAAATTAGGTTTTAAATCAACCCAAAGAAATGCACTTTAATATTTTCTTCATAACCAACCTCCTAATATTCGGGATGTTACACGGTGAACTCCACGGTGGCAACTTTAACCTTTTGTTCCTCGTTGTAGTCGTAGCAATCGAAGACCATTTCGATACGGCCTTCCCACTCCAAGTAAGCTTCCGGATCACTTTTGCCTTTGAATGCGGGGACTTGAAGTTTAAGCCCCTTGATTTCGTTTTTGGGTGTATCCCTTGTAGGCCGCTCGGGTCGCTCCTCATCCTCACTAGCGGAGTAGTCTTCGCCATTTGTTTCTTTGGTGCCATGGTTACTCCGGTTATGGGACCGGGAACGAGAGCCTCGTGTAAGGCTCCTAGACAACTCATCAAAACGAGTGTGTAACGTTTCCATTTGTTGCTCACTGATTCGCCTGAGCTCATTCTTTATCGCGGCGAATAATAATGACGGATCAGTGGTTACTTGTTGTTGGTGGTGGTGCTGTTGCTCCATGTTTCGCTTGATGCCCCTGCAAAAAGGTTAGTAGCAAACAAAGAGAGTGCAAATATAATCCTCACTTCACTCCCTTAGTGTATCCCTCACGCTCGTATGTAGTGCTCAATTCACTCTTTTGAGACTTACCAAGTAACCTTTACCTGTTGGTTTAGGTAGTTGAGAAATGTTGCTCGAGTCCAAAAAAATCGTCACCAACTTTTCCCACAAGAGTAAACAAGAGTGAAGGACACAATTGGGTGAAATTTTGTAAAGGGAAGGACGGTTTTGGAAGGTTTAGAGGCGGTGGACAGATTTGGAAATTATTGCTAAGAAAGGAAACTCTAAGAATCCTAAGATGTAGGAGTGGTTTCCTAAAAAGGATGAGAAAATATAGGAGGATATCCTAAAATGGAGGAGAAAACGTAGGAAGGTGTCCAAGTGTTATCCAAGTTTGTTTACCTAGTCTCCTAAACTAAGTTGGGAAAACAAGTTAGAGTTGGTAACCCCCTTGAAGTCCTCCTTTAAGCAACCTCTAACCCCCCCCCAAACAGATTCGGTTCCCTCTCTCTCTCTTTTTTTACCGCAATTTTCCAGAAATCTCCCCTTTATTCCCTTCCAAAGGTCGGCTAAAAGAACCCCTATAAACCCCCCCTTAAGCAGCCGCCTACTATGCTCTCAACACAAACCAGAATTGGACCACTCAAATTTCCAGATTTCTTCCTCCTTGAACCCCTCCCAAAGTCGGCTATTGTTCCCTATTAAACCCCCTCTCACAGCCGCTTTCTTCACCCACAAAGTTCGGCTCCCTCTCTTCCCCAAGAACCAGCAATTCAGCCCAAAGAGTTTCAAGACAGATTTGGTTCTTGTTGCTCCAAAAATTCGGCTCCTAATGGACTCCCAAGGCCATGCAAGTGATGTTACTCAAGAATCTCCCAAGAAGTTCACTCCTCAACCAAGAAAGCCACGTATGGATGCAAGATCTTACAAAAAACTCTTTGTACGAAGAGAAGTGCAATTGTTCAAGATAATCAAGAACCACAAACAAAGGTTGTTCAAGTGATCAAGGCTCAAGGTAACCGAGAATTTCAAGAAGAGGTTGGCCAAAACTTTTGAATTCTTTTCTTTCTTGATGTATTTTTCTGTTTTGAAAACAAGAAATAACAAGACAGATTCGGCAATAAAGGGTCACGGCTCAATTCTTTTCTCTTCTTGATGTAATTTTCTGGTTTGAAAACAAGAAGTAACAAGACGGATTTGACAATAAAGAGTTACGGCTTCCTTCTTGATTTTCTTGTTGGCCGAATGTCCCTTTGCTTTCCCTCTTGTCTTTTGCGTTTCTGTTTTTTTTTTTTTTTAACTTAACAACTGCCACTAAACCTGGACGGGAAAAGGTTCACAAACCAGATTTCTGGTCAGCCCTACGTACTACAACTAACCCGCCAAACTCCAAGATGTACCAAGAACTCTCAAGAACTTCAAGATTTAATTCCAAGAACTCAAGAAACCCTAGATGGTTGTAGTTTCCTTCAAGATTCTCAACTCCAACAAGTTTGATCCACAAGTCAGTTTAGAAAACTAATTAAAACAGCTTGGATGACCCAAACAAAACTTGGACAGATTGACAACAACGACAACCCTAGCGCAAAGATTTGGGAAACCCTAGCCGCAACTTGGAACCCTAGTCGCAACTTGCTTCTTTTTTTTTTTTTTTTTTTGTATGCAGATTCGGCAAGGCTAACTGCTGGGCAGAATGGATGTCACTAGAGTATGAAATCTGGGCAGATTGGGACTAATAACAATAACACACAGCTGTCCAGAAATTTGACGCGACAAACAACAAGAACTAGCGGACAGAAAATTTTTTTTTTTTTGACAAGCGATGCAAACAGATTTTGTTTATTTTCTTTTTGACTAACAAAGCAGCAACGGACAGACTTGAAGGCACAAACGTACGGACTCGATCAATAAAAGCAACGACCAGAAATTCTAGACAACAAACGAAAGGAAACGGCACAAAGTAACAAAACTAACAAACAAAATTTTTTTTTTTTTTTTTGAAAAACAAGGCAGCGGAATTAATGAAACTAAGACACAACTACGGATATAACGGAAGATACCTCCACCAAAGCTCTGAAGCCAACTGATACGCTCCTCGATCCACGGTCGAGTCACGTAGCACGTTTGCCCAAGGATCTAGCGGGGATGTCCAACGCTTGGTTGGCGGAACCTACAACCAAACGGACAACACGATTTGATTGAAAGGTGGGAGACGACACTCCGATGAAGGTGAATACTCCAGGGGAATAGGTCGGCTGAACAATCAAGGACAGGACGCGAGATTGCTCAATAACCCTTGCCAAGCAAGTTAAAAGGCTCGAATTCTTTATGAGAGAAAACGAATGCACTAAGAATTTTATTCATCCAAAAACTAGTTTTTAACCTTACAAGACTAGCCTATTTATAGGCTTAATGAAATAACAAAACCCTAAAGAAACCTAAAGGGGAGGTCGGCTACCTTGTCATCAAGGTGGGCCGGCCCATGCCTTCTACGAACAACTAATCCAACTAAATCGAAAACAATGACTAAGGCCCTACTCGGCCGATTTGTAAGGAGGCCCACTAGGGCCTTCTTGGGCTTGGACCAAAGTGTAAGTTGCTTGATTGATCCTTTCCAAGCCTTCAATATCTCTATAGTCTCCATGTTGATCGTGGGCAGCTCGAACAAGGGCTTGGAGTGATTCTTTGAAGGGCTTGGCCCGTGCAAGTGTGACTGGGCCCAATGGAACTCGGACTGGGCCCTAGCCCTGGTTCACATCACAGGCTCAAAAACTATCTTACGACGGTGCTTGTTGGTTTGCTAGATGTATTGTTGAGTACGCCTCTCAATGTTTGCCCGAACGACTTCATTTAACCTATGCACAAAGTCAGCCTTCTTTTTCCCATCTAAGCTTGTGTGCTCAGAGGAAGGTAAGGGTACTAAATTAAGGGGGGTCAGCGAGTTAAAGCCATAAACAATCTCAAACGGTGAGTAGTGTATTGCACTATGAACAGTTCTATTGTAGGTAAATTCAACATGAGGCAAACACTCTTTCCAAGTTTTAAGATTCTTTTTAATCAAAACCCGAAGTAGATTGCCAAGTATGTGATTGACAACTTCAATTTGTCCATCGCTTTGTGGATGACTGATGGTAGAGAATAACAATCTAGTGCCAAGTTTAGACCACAAAGTCTTCCAAAAGTAACTCAAGAACTTTACTTCTCTATCGCTAACAATGGTCTTAGGCATGCCCGTGCAGGTGGACAATTTCTTTGAAGAACAAATTAGCAATGTGAGATATATCGTCCGTTTTGTGACAAGGGATAAAATGTGCCATCTTAGAGAATCTATCAACTACGACAAAGATGGAATCATTACCCCTTGGGGATCTAGGGAGTTCTAAGATAAAATCCATGGACAAATCCACCCAAGGATAGTGAGGAATAGGCAACGGGGTATATAGGCCGTATGAATTTGTTTTGGACTTTGCCTTATGACAAGTGACACATCTACCTACCATGCATTCAACATCTCTACGCATGTGAGGCCAGTAAAAGTGCTCTTGTAACATGGCTAGAGTCTTAACAATGCCAAAGTGTCCCATGAGACCATCACTATATGCCTCTCTAATCAAAAGATCATGAATAGAAGAGTTAGGGACACACAATTTATCCACATAAAACAAAAACCCATTGTGCAAGAAATATTTTCCATGAGGACTCTTCATACAAGATGCATAAATATCACCGAAGTCAGTGTCATGTGCATATATTTCCTTAAGCATCTCAAACCCTAACAACTTGACATCAAGAACAGCAAGCAAAGAATGTCTACGAGATAAAGCACCAACGACCACATTCATTTTGCCAGTTTTGTACTTAATGACATAGGAGAAGGTGTCAATAAAACTTACCCATTTGGCATGGCGCTTGCTCAACTTGGGTTGCTCTTTGAGAAATTTCAAGGACTCATGATCAGTGTGTATCATGAACTCCCTTGGGCGGAGGTAGTGTTGTCAAGTCTCCAATGCTCGTACAAGTGCGTAGAGCTCCTTATCGTACGTGGGGTAGTTCAGGGCAGCACCTCCTAGCTTCTCACTAAAGAATGCACGGGCCTCTTGTCCAAGAGTTTTCTACATATCTTCATCCGTGGTCTTATAGTATTGTGAGTAGACAAGTAAGAATAGATCTTTTGTATCATCGTATTTGTGTAATTTCTTCAGATGAACGTATGCAAGAAGATAGAGAAAAATCCAAAAAAGTTGTTATTAATAATGATTTGAGTATTGAGTGTATTTAATACTATGGCTTCTTCTTCTAAATTTTCTTCTATTACTACTGATAGTGGATTAGAAATTAAGACAGTACATAGTAATAAGTTAGATTATTTATATGAAGTTTCCATCGAACCAGAGGTGGTTAATCCTACCTCTATTCCTACTATTAATCCTTATAGTGCTTATGGTAAACAATCTTTTTCTCCTACTCGTGTTATTAAATCATTAATAAGGGCACATCCAAAAGGAGTTAAAGAATATATTCAAGCATCAAAGGTTGATCAACATCCTATTCCTGCTACCAGAAAAGAACAGTTTATAACTCTGCATATTCAGAATGATTTCCCTATGCAATGGAAACAGCAAGGTTATACCCATATACACTTTGGAGCCATCAGGATTTCCTTATCATTCCATGGAAGGAAGGGACTACCAGTAGTTGCTCGAATAGCACTACTTGACACCAGATTCAAACAATACCAGCATGCTTGTATTGCAACAACTGAAACTACACTTAATGCTGGAACTGTTTTTGTTACTCTCTTTCCTAATTTTAACATGTCCTTAGCAGATCCACATCTGCTAGAAGCTCTTAAAGTACATGTGCAGATAATTGGTGCTGAACAAGTTTCAGATGCTATAGCTGCAACTCTTCACTACCAGATGGTCTATCGTGTTCAAAATCATGCTCTTGATCTAGCCATTCCAGGAGGAGAAAATGCTCTTTTAATAAGAGTAGACGAGAAAAATGGTGCATCCTGCACCCATGTTCCTCGGCAGATTTCAAAACAAGAGCTGATCCAATTATTACCCAATGATTGGATCACAGATTATGAGGATCTCCACACTCAGGCCAATGAACCCCTTGAATCATCAAATTCAAGGATATCTCATACAAAAGAAGGGAGAACATCAATCTCTTTTGATCATTCTCATTTTAAAGGATTAGTTTCAAAATCTCATCCTCCTTCTATCATGTGTGCACAGGTTCCAATGTATTATCCCTCAGAATTTGAGAAACAGTGGGAAATACATGATGATCATCCTCAAACTCTTCAGCAAGTACATCGAAGTCAAGATATTATTAAATATTTTGACAAAGAAGGACTTCCAGTCTCATGGTTCCAGGATCCCATTTCAGGTCATATTTATTTTGATGTTTGCAATATTTGTGAGGAATGTCAAATTGAAAATATCCTTGGTCTTGACTTACCAGATTTATCTTGTAAAAAAAGATCAAAATCCAAACAAGTTGAGCCCCGACCTTGCAAACCAGATCTAGATCCACAAAATCCAGACACAGATTCTTTTGTATCTCAAAGAAGTCAGTTCAATGGATATCAAATTCCTACTGAATGGATTTACAAAATTACAAAGACATCCTGTCCTGTTTCAAAAAAGGATCTTCATCCTTATTATCAAAAGTGTCTTGATATTTTGGAAAAAGAAACAAGAGAGTCCAAGAAAGAATGGAAGTTGAAACCTTTTTGCAAAACTGAACCATTAGTTCCAATTCATACTCCACATATCCAAGAATGTTTTATGTTCAATGAGGCCGATTTTCCAAAATTGGAAACCTTCAACAAAAATGGTTCAAGACATACTCCAAAGATCCAAAATATTTCCTCAACAATCTTGCCAAGTGGAGAAACTATCCGACCCAATCCCACAGAAGATGTCCTTAATTGGCAAACTGAGAATTCTCTTGTTCAAAATACTGCTCTTATATCTATTCATAAGAACATCTCAGAAGCCAAAGATAAGATTGAACAAATTGATACCACAGTATCAACTCAACAATCCCAGGTATCTCATATGATTGAAGTTTTTGAAAAAAGACTTCAAGAGCTCAAATACATCATACCCTCAGATCCATCCACTTTAGCTGATTTTGTTCTCAATCAAGAAAAAGAAACAAAGTTTATAAAAGATCAGCTATATGTTCTAAAAACAACAGGCCAAGTTCCTACATATGATGTAGGACCATCCACACCTCTTCCTAAGGTAAGTTCCATGTATGGAGCAGTACCCCTCAGAAATTGGCCGACACCTTTCTACTTTGGTGGGGTCTCTGTACCATCACCATCTCTTTATTTTACAGAATCACAGCCACAGGCTACAAAACCTTTTGATATTGCAGCAACTCTACGAGAATATCGTAAGAACAAGCAAATTCAAAAGGATGTTGAGATAGCAAAAAGAATGGCTGAAAAAGAACAAAGAAAAGCTGAGGCTGAAAGAGAAAGGAAGGCAAAGCAAGCTGCAATAGAACAACCTTCATCCTCTCAACAGGAACCTCCATCTTCATTAATGTTTAGTACTTATACTAATCCTACTTTTTCTGTTGAACAGGAGAAAAAAGCAAATGAAGCTACTAGGGTTTATGATAATCCCTTGTCATCAGTATTAGATGAACTCCATGATGATTCAGTACCATACATTTCCACTTACACTGAGTTCCATGATAGTTCTTCTAAAGAAACCAGCTCAGAAGAAAGTCCCTCAGAATCCTCATCTGATGAATCAGTAACAACAGATGATTCTTCAGAACATTCATTGGAAGAAGAAACTATTCCTCAAATTCACATGGCAGAACCAGAACCAGAAATAGTGGAACCCGATGAAAATGAAGAAACGGCATTTGATCAAACCCAACGAGCTACTTTTCCAAAATCAAAGGGAGTACCTCTGTTTACAATTGATAATATTCCACCCGAAAAGTGGGAAGCAAGGTTCCATGAATTTCATGCTTGGATGCTTGCTCAAAATCTAACAGAAGAATCTCACTTTGAAATTTTATCGATTTTTACAGCTCATCTGGCCGGAATTCTTAAAGATTGGTGGACAACTATTGGAGATGCAGATAAAATGACATTTTTAACCAAACAGGATTTCATGGAAAATATTCACATTCTGCATCTAACATTTCTTGGAAATGTCAGGGAATTCCAGGAGGCTAAAAGAAAGGAGTTCTTCCAAAAGCAATGTTTATCCTATGATCGACGAGATTTAAATAAACATTTCAAAAAGATGATTCAATTATTTTATTCTCTTGGTGCAGATATTAATCTCAAGCAACCTTTTATCAGTTCTCTTCCAAAGCCACTTGCAGATGGTGCAGAAATGTATATCCATAACAAATATGGATCAATCCTAAATCTCACCATTGGACAAATTAAACAAGCAGTTTTCTTATCTCTTGATGACCTTTGCCACAAAAGAAAGGTTATTCGAGAATACCTAAAAGGAGATGTTTGTTTAGACCAAGCCTGCAAAAAGCCAGAATTGATAACAAAGGGTAAGTGCCAAGCTTGTTCTCCATCTCAGAAAGGAAAAGGATCCAGAAGGTTCAAAAGATTCAAAAGCTTTACCAAGACATACAAGAACTTTCCAAGAAAATCCTTCAGAAAGAAATGGAGATATTTTAGGCGAAAGTCTAAAAGGTTCAGAGGCACAAAAGGGAACAAATGTTTTATCTGTGGAAAGCCTGGACATTTTGCAAAGAATTGTCCTAAGAACCAAAAGGGAGTAAAATTAATATCAGAAATTCAGAATGAACTTCATTTTTCTATATCTGATTTAGAATCTGAGTTTTCTGAACAAGAAGAACCTACTGATACTACTCTCTTGGCTTTACAGGTCCCTGAAGAAATTTTAAGTATTGGCCCTATTGCTCTAGCCAATAAAGAGGCAAATGAAAAGGAAGTTTATCCACAAACTCTTATTCATATTTTGTTGGATAAATATTCTAAACCTATACCTCTTATTGCATTTTTTGATACAGGAGCTCATACTTCCATCATGAGGAAAGACATCTTATGTGAGAACCCGTAATTTTCATTTTCTAAGTTTTATTATTTTTCATGACTTGTTTTCTGCATTTTCGTGATTAGAAAATTTTTCTAGATAAATTTAAGGAGCAGATATAATTTTTAGATGATTTTTCTAGTATCGAATAGATTTTGAGAAATTAAGAGCAGATACCGGACGTGGGACCCACTAGTGCGAAACGTCCGGAAAAATTCGGCCAACTAGATTAAGTTTTGAATACTGGAATTAATTTATCGGGTGTTAAGAGATAAGTAGAGAGTGCTAAGTGGATTGATATAAGGGAGACAAGGTAGGTGAGCATTTAATTAAAGGTGACAAGTGTCACCATTTGATTGGGCTACCTTAAGACTTTCTTACCATTGACTTAAATAACCAAAAATGACCCAAAAATCATCAAAATTCCTCCAAGGGTGGCCGACTTTCTTGAAGCTCAAAGGAAAGAAAACTCTTCACAATTTTGGTCTCCAATCTTGCTCAATCTCTCAAATCAACCGATTAATCTTCCAATTGTTCCATTAAACTCCTCCACTTAGTGATTTTGAGGTGATTTGTGAAGTTATTTGGAAAGTTAAGGTGGTCCATAGCTCTCTCTCTCTTGTTTTAAAGGTAAGTTGTGAAGAACCACCCTCCTTCTTTAATTGATGCTCAAATCATGCTTAGTGGAAGTAGAAGATGCAAGTTTATGGATTAATTCTTGATTTGTGGTTGAATTGATGACTTTTTATTATTTTTGGGGAATTTTCTGTTTTAATTCAAGCATGATGGTGTGGCTATCTATGATGTATGGAAATGATCTATAATGACTTAAGGAGGTGGGAAAAGTGATTAATTGCAACCAATTTCTGTTTTGGAAGAAAATTGGAAAATCTAGGGTTCTTAAGGGTACATTCTGTCCGAATTTTTAGGTACTAGATAGAGGCCGAATTGGCCTTAGCTCAAAACATGAAAGTTGTAGGTAATGATATTTTAAAGGTGCCTACAAAATTTCAGGTCAATCGGAGTTGTGTGGAGTGAGATAAGTCGAAAATACTATTGCTGTTCTGTTTTACCCGAAATTGGGATTTGCGACTGTAATGGGTTGTTTTGACTGGAATTGCTTCCGAATTGAGTGTTGAGGCCTTCTGATGAAATTTAGCCCTATTTCTTAGATTTCATTTGGTTTTGGAATTTCTGGATTTGGACATGTAGAGCCTGAGTTATGATATTTCCGCTAGAACGCGTTTTGGTGAATCTGTTTTACATTGTTGATGAAGTATCTTGCATTTTTGACCTGTTTGCACTCAAATCTGGGTTGAGTGACCTTCGGTGATGTTGTAGCCCTGTCTTTTAGCTTTGAGATGGTGGGTCTTGCACCCTCATCCGATACTCGTAGTGGAATTTGTGCTATTACCGCAAAATGACGTCAAAACTGTATTTTTCCGGGCCAATGCTAGTTACATTTCCGAAATTTCTGGTCTCCTCTATTGTTTGTAAATGTTTATGGAACCTTATTGGGGTCATGTTTGGCCTTGGTTTATGACTCGTTATCGAGTCTCATTGTATTTGTTTGCATGTTTTTAGGGCGTGACGGTGGTGCACAACGTTCTTTTGACTAAAGTGTTTGAAACCACATTGTGCTAGCTTGGTGAGTGTACTACTCACTTATGTGCTATTACATGGCTTTGATCTTTGTACTTGAGATGTTGAATGTTGATTGATCCAAGTGAGAGTGTACTTTATCACTTTCACTTATTGTTTCGCATGTTATTGGAAAGTTATATGAAATGAAATACATGACTTCAAATATTATCCATGAGCTCAACCCCATTGGTTATTGATTGAATCGAGCCGGCGAGGGCTTGGTCGTGCCAATTAATGTGCCTTGGGGCAACATCATAGGGAATCTTGTAGTATGAGAGACTCTTGATTCCGGTTTACTCGAGTAATACCACAATGCAAGTGTTTGGATTTCGGGCCCGGTTGAGGAATGTTAGGAGGAAGGGAATGGAAGTTAAGAGGAGTCTACGGTTGGTTACCTTTCAGACGTTGACGGAGAGTCAATGAGACCTGATCAAGAATTCAAACGAGGAAAAGGGCTCTTGAGAGCCACCCGTATCCTTTTATCCTCATTATTAATGTGTGGCTTTATTTATTTTGGTAAATTGGACTATTAAGCTTGATGTATCCATGAACTTGGTTGCTTGAGTTGTATTCTCACTGGGCAATTAGCTCACCCCGTTCCTTTTGTTTTTCTTACAGGAATATGACTCTTTTGGAATGAATTTTGATAAATGGTTGCCGAATGAACTAGATGAATGACTCTTTTGTATTGTATATAAAATGGGACCCTAAATGTATCATTAGGGCCGTTTTTCACTTTTGTTTTGGCAAACCATATATGTAGTGACTTTTGTATCACTTTTAAACGTCATTTTTGGTTTGTAAAGGCTAAATGTTATGTGGTATATGTAATTCGATGTTTGGTTGGGTTCGGACGAGTCGGTTACTATTCATGGCCGACTCCAGATTTCATTTTCTTTTATTTTGGGTTATTTTGCCCTTTTGACTTATTTGCGCGCGTTATAAGTTCCGGAACGTGAAAGATCGCTCTATACTGCACCGTTAGTCCTAGCGAGAGCTGGGCAGGCAGTCCGCTAACCTCTTTGGTTCGCCTTAGGGGAAGGTGGGGCTGTCACAGGTGGTATCAGAGCCACTTCGCGTGGTCTCTGAGCGGAGTGAGCCTAGGGCCAAGTGGTGTTATGGTCCTGATTTCATGGAGATGACTAAGTGCTCGTTTGAGCGTAAGTTATGAATGGGGCATGTTATAAGTGTAAAAATCTTTATTATGCAACTTGAGGAAGATAGATATGTATGTCGGGTAGGAATCTATAATATGGATGATTTACGCTTGGGACTGGCCGGCTCGAGTTGTAAATTATCTTAAATGGGATTCTTGCGCCCGGATACGAAAGAGACGAGAGTCTAGGTTAGAAAGAATGGGGCGAACTAGAAATTGCGATTCTATGGATGACTTTATATGTACTTGACTGACTGTTCTGTATACATGTTGATACTGTTATGTGTTCTCTGTATATGTGTTATGTGTTTAAATGCTCGACGAGGGAGTGGAGTAGTTATTTGTTCTTGTTTACTTGTTCCTGTTTCGGGCTGCGAAAAGGAGGGGTTAGGTGCCCATTGCCCATTAACAGTATATTTATTTTGTGACCTAGATCGACTTAGATTGTATGGACGGCACACGTAGTGGACGGGGCCGTGGGCGCGGGAATAGGCAACCTACGCCAGACCGGGGTACTGGAGAAACCTCCTCTGGACCCCATCCTGAACCGAGAGTTGACCCTAATGTACAGATAGCTGCCGCTATGCAGCAAATGACAAACCTGTTGGCACAAGTGGTGCAGCAACAAGGCCAGAATCCAAACCCTAATCCTGGAAACCCTGGCAATCATGTTGAGAGCGAAGACAGAGCTCTGGAACGATTTCAAAAGTTTGCCCCACCCAAGTTCATCGGGGGACCTGATCCGGATGTTGCCGAAAGGTGGTTCGAAAAGATGGTCGATATTTTTGCCGCCCTGCACTATACCGAAGAACGGCAGGTGACTTTTGCCGTTTTCCAGCTGGAAGAGGCGGCCCGCTCCTGGTGGAATGTCATTCGGCAAAAATGGGAGAGGGAACAAACGCCCAGGACTTGGGTAAATTTTATGAGGGAGTTTAACGCGAAATTCTTCCCTCCTCTGGTTCAGGAAAGGAAGGAAGATGAGTTCATCCGACTCCGCCAAGGAGCTCAATCGGTGGCGGAATACGAGAGCCAGTTCACCCGCCTGTCCAACTTTGCGCCTGAGTTGATTGTGACGGAGCAACGGCGAATTAGGCGTTTTATCCAGGGCCTAAACGTGGAGATTCAGAAGGACCTCGCAGTGGCTCAAATCAATGCTTTTAGCGAGGCCGTTGAGAAGGCCCAACGGGTAGAGAGTGCCAGATTGCAAGTAAGAAATTTCCAGGCGAAAAAGCGAGGATTTCCTGGAAATAATTCGGGACAGGGGAATGAGAGTACCCCTTCCAAGTTTGGGCGAGGAATTGGGGAAGAAAGGGTACCGGGAGTGTCACGAGAGAGCCCGTCACGAGGCAGCCAGTTGGGGAGAGGCCAGAGAGGAGGCTCGGCTTCTGCAGCACGCGGACCTTGCGGGTATTGCGGAAAGTCGAATCATTCTGAAGACAATTGCTGGAAGAAAGGAGGCAAATGTCTGCGTTGTGGAAGCGCAGACCACAAGCTTGCTACCTGCCTACTTATGACGCAAGAAGGAAGGGGAGCTCAAACTATGTCAAAGACCAACACGGGACCGGATAAGGGGAATGGGACGAAACCTAAGGTAGCAGCTCGAGTGTATTCACTGGAGCCACAACAGGTCCCCGATTCTCCTGAGATTGAGGAAGGTACGATTACGGTATTTCTGCGGAAACATTAGTAGATCCCGGTGTTACTCATCCATTTGTCAGTCCCAATTCTGATGGACGAAATAGATATCACGCCTACCTGAAAGTAGTAATCCTTTGGGGAAAATCATCGTTTGAGTCTTGGTATGGTTTGTAAGGATCGCAGGGTTTGGGTAGGAGAGAGAATAGTGTTCGGGAAGAAAAAAAAAATCATGGGATAGAAAAGGCTACCTGGGAGGTGGAAAAAACAATACCCTGAGCTATTTGTGAACCATGGTGAGAAATTTCGAGGACGAAATTCTTTTAAGGGGGAGAGAGTGTGAGAACCCGTAATTTTCATTTTCTAAGTTTTATTATTTTTCATGACTTGTTTTCTGCATTTTCGTGATTAGAAAATTTTTCTAGATAAATTTAAGGAGCAGATATAATTTTTAGATGATTTTTCTAGTATCGAATAGATTTTGAGAAATTAAGAGCAGATACCGGACGTGGGACCCACTAGTGCGAAAAGTCCGGAAAAATTCGGCCAACTAGATTAAGTTTTGAATACTGGAATTAATTTATCGGGTGTTAAGAGATAAGTAGAGAGTGCTAAGTGGATTGATATAAGGGAGACAAGGTAGGTGAGCATTTAATTAAAGGTGACAAGTGTCACCATTTGATTGGGCTACCTTAAGACTTTCTTACCATTGACTTAAATAACCAAAAATGACCCAAAAATCATCAAAATTCCTCCAAGGGTGGCCGACTTTCTTGAAGCTCAAAGGAAAGAAAACTCTTCACAATTTTGGTCTCCAATCTTGCTCAATCTCTCAAATCAACCGATTAATCTTCCAATTGTTCCATAAAACTCCTCCACTTAGTGATTTTGAGGTGATTGGTGAAGTTATTTGGAAAGTTAAGGTGGTCCATAGCTCTCTCTCTCTTGTTTTAAAGGTAAGTTGTGAAGAACCACCCTCCTTCTTTAATTGATGCTCAAATCGTGCTTAGTGGAAGTAGAAGATGCAAGTTTATGGATTAATTCTTGATTTGTGGTTGAATTGATGACTTTTTATTATTTTTGGGGAATTTTCTGTTTTAATTCAAGCATGATGGTGTGGCTATCTATGATGTATGGAAATGATCTATAATGACTTAAGGAGGTGGGAAAAGTGATTAATTGCAACCAATTTCTGTTTTGGAAGAAAATTGGAAAATCTAGGGTTCTTAAGGGTACATTCTGTCCGAATTTTTAGGTACTAGATAGAGGCCGAATTGGCCTTAGCTCAAAACATGAAAGTTTTAGGGAATGATATTTTAAAGGTGCCTACAAAATTTCAGGTCAATCGGAGTTGTGTGGAGTGAGATAAGTCGAAAATACTATTGCTGTTCTGTTTTACCCGAAATTGGGATTTGCGACTGTAATGGGTTGTTTTGACTGGAATTTCTTCCAAATTCTGTGTTGAGGCCTTCTGATGAAATTTAGCCCTATTTCTTAGCTTTCATTTGGTTTTGGAATTTCTGGATTTGGACATGTAGAGCCTGAGTTATGATATTTCCGCTAGAACGCGTTTTGGTGAATCTGTTTTACATTGTTGATGAAGTATCTTGCATTTTTGACCTGTTTGCACTCAAATCTGGGTTGAGTGACCTTCGGTGATGTTGTAGCCCTGTCTTTTAGCTTCGAGATGGTGGGTCTTACACCCTCATCCGATACTCGTAGTGGAATTTGTGCTATTACCGCAAAATGACGTCAAAACTGTATTTTTCCGGGCCAATGCTAGTTACATTTCCGAAATTTCTGGTCTCCTCTATTGTTTGTAAATGTTTATGGAACCTTATTGGGGTCATGTTTGGCCTTGGTTTATGACTCGTTATCGAGTCTCATTGTATTTGTTTGCATGTTTTTAGGGCGTGACGGTGGTGCACAACGTTCTTTTGACTAAAGTGTTTGAAACCACATTGTGCTAGCTTGGTGAGTGTACTACTCACTTATGTTCTATTACATGGCTTTGATCTTTGTACTTGAGATGTTGAATGTTGATTGATCCAAGTGAGAGTGTACTTTATCACTTTCACTTATTGTTTCGCATGTTATTGGAAAGTTATATGAAATGTTATATGAAATGAAATACATGACTTCAAATATTATCCATGAGCTCAACCCCATTGGTTATTGATTGAATCGAGCCGGCGAGGGCTTGGTCGTGCCAATTAATGTGCCTTGGGGCAACATCATAGGGAATCTTGTAGTATGAGAGACTCTTGATTCCGGTTTACTCGAGTAATACCACAATGCAAGTGTTTGGATTTCGGGCCCGGTTGAGGAATGTTAGGAGGAAGGGAATGGAAGTTAAGAGGAGTCTACGGTTGGTTACCTTTCAGACGTTGACGGAGAGTCAATGAGACCTGATCAAGAATTCAAACGAGGAAAAGGGCTCTTGAGAGCCACCCGTATCCTTTTATCCTCATTATTAATGTGTGGCTTTATTTATTTTGGTAAATTGGACTATTAAGCTTGATGTATCCATGAACTTGGTTGCTTGAGTTGTATTCTCACTGGGCAATTAGCTCACCCCGTTCCTTTTGTTTTCCTTACAGGAATATGACTCTTTTGGAATGAATTTTGATAAATGGTTGCCGAATGAACTAGATGAATGACTCTTTTGTATTGTATATAAAATGGGACCCTAAATGTATCATTAGGGCCGTTTTTCACTTTTGTTTTGGTAAACCATATATGTAGTGACTTTTGTATCACTTTTAAACGTCATTTTTGGTTTGTAAAGGCTAAATGTTATGTGGTATATGTAATTCGATGTATGGTTGGGTTCGGACGAGTCGGTTACTATTCATGGCCGACTCCAGATTTCATTTTCTTTTATTTTGGGTTATTTTGCCCTTTTGACTTATTTGCGCGCGTTATAAGTTCCGGAACGTGAAAGATCACTCTATACTGCACCGTTAGTCCTAGCGAGAGCTGGGCAGGCAGTCCGCTAACCTCTTTGGTTCGCCTTAGGGGAAGGTGGGGCTGTCACAGGTGGTATCAGAGCCATTTCGCGTGGTCTCTGTGAGAGCCCGTAAAACCCTAATTATTTTCCTAGGGTTTATTCCCCTTTAATTGCATAATTTTGCATTTTCTGGCTTAGAAATATTTTCTGAGAGGATTTTATGAGCAATTATAGTTTTAAGATGATTTTTCTAGCGTTGGCGAGTTTTTAGAAAATTAAGGATAAATAATGGACGTGGGACCCACTAGTGCGAAAAGTTCGGAAAAATTCGGCCAATAAGGTTAAGTTTCGGATACTGTTATAAATTTATCGGGTGTTAAGAGATAAGTAGTGTGTGTGAAGTGATTGATGTGAGAGAGAAAAGAAAGATAAGAAGGCATTAATGAAGGTGACAAGTGTCACCTTCTTATTGGATACTTTTAAAGAAATACTATTCATCATTTTGACTTTCTTGACCAAGGGTTAAATATCTCAAAAAAATCATAAAAATTTACCATTTCTTACCTTGTGTTGGCCGGCCATCCCAAGCTCAAGAAGGAGAAGAATTTCTTCATTTTGCAAGCTTCCACTTGGTCCAATCTACCACAAACCAAAGCCTAGAGTTGTTTCTACTCCATAAAAACTTTGCTTCTAGTGTTAGTAAGTGTATTGGTGAACTTTGTTTGAAGATCAAAGGTGTCCAATATCCCTCTTTCTCTTGATTTCTTGGTAAGTGTTGCTTGAACACCCTACTACCTCTAATAATGGTCATATGATGCTTAGAAGTGGCATGAGTGTGTGAAAATGTGATTTATTTCTTGATTTGGCTTGTTATGGTGAAGTTTTTATTTTATTGGGAATTTTTCTGGTTTAATATGATCTTGATGTTGGGGGCTTGTATGATGAATTGTAATGGTTGGAAATGGCTCTAGTGGATGTCAAATGTGGTTAAATGCAACTAATTTTGGATTTGGATGGAAAATTGGAAAGTTAGGGTTCTTGAAGCCCCAATTCTGTCCGGTTTTAGATCACTATGTTAGAGGCCGAATTTGACTTTGCTCAAAACATGAAAGTTGTAGGTATTGATGTGATGGAGATGCCTGTAAAATTTCAGGTCATTTGGATTAATGTGGAATGAGATATGACGAAATTACTGTAGCTGTTCTGCTTTGAGCAGAATGCGAAAACTGCGATAGTAATTGGCTATTTTGACTGGAATTGGTTTGGATTTTGGAGTTGGTGTCTTCTGATGAAATGTAGCTGAGTGGCTTAGCTAACATATGCCTTTGGAATTTCGGCATTTGGACTTGTAAGGACTGAGATATACTGATTACAGTTTTTTGTGTTTTGCGAACCTGTTTTAGGAATTCTGGGTTAGTATTTGGCATTTTCGACCTAGTTAAGCTAGGAACTGGATTGAGTGGTCTTCTACATTATTGTAGCCCTGTTCCATAGCTTCGAAACGGTGGGTCTTACACCCCCAACCGATATTTGTAGTGAGAGTTGTACCATTACCGCATAATGAGTGTAAAACAGTTTTCTATTTGGGGCCAAGACTAAGGCCATTTTCTAATTTCTGGTTTGCTATTATGCTCATTTATGCATATGAAACCCTATTAGGGTTGTGAATTGGTGTTGTTTATGGCTCGGCATGGAGTCTTATTGTATGTGTTGCATGATTCTAGGGCGTGAAGGTAGTGCACGACGGCTTGGTGATCGTGGTACATGAAATACCACTTACTTGCTTGGTGAGTATACCACTCACTAAATTGTTACTATGTGGCTTTGTTAAATGTTATGTGATGCCTTGATGGCTTATTCGAATATTGAAATTGATTAAGGTGAGGGTGTACTTGACCGCCCTCACCTCTTTTGATATTGTCACTGAATGGCTACCGTTTTATTGCATTACTGAACTTGATATATTGGTTGGTGAATTCCATTTCATGGAAACTGAATTGATGTCGTTTGGACGATGTCCAACGGCCTTACTGCATTACTGAGCTCAACCCCGTTTGGTAGTCAATTGGATCGAGCCGGCGAGGGCTTGGTCGTGAAGATTGAATCGCCACGGGGACTGTACTGGGGAACCTTGTGGTAATGAGACCCTTGGTTCCGGTAAACTCGAGTATTACCAAAAATATTACTGAATGGAGTGTGGGCCCGGTTGGGGTATGTTGGGTGGAAGGAATGGAAGTAAAGAGTTGTCTACGGTTTGGTATTTTAACATTGACGGAGAGTCAATGAGGTTGGTTCAAGATTGCAAGCGTGGAAATGGGCTCTTGAGAGCCGACCGTATCCTTTTACCGTTTTGCTTCATTGCTTATTTGTGCACTTTAAATGAAGGTTCATTCTTATATGACTTTGATTGCTTATTGGGTGTTATACCACTGGGCTTTGGCTCATTCCGTGTTATTTGTTTTCCTTACAGGGATATAATTGCTTTTGAAAATGGTCTGGATAGTCAATTGCCATACTGAGCTTGTAAATGTCTTTTGTATAGCTCTTGAAGTGAAACCCTAATGTATAACGGGTTCATTTCCTTTTGATAGGCAAATCGAATGTGTACTCCTTAATGAATGGTTTTGGCATGCCATTATGGTTGTAAATGTTGATTTCCGTTGTTCATATATTCTTGGCTATGGTTTAGATAAATTTCGGCTTCGGTTTTCGTTTTATTTTATTTTATTTTATTTCGTGTTTTGACTTGTTTGCGCGCGATGTTATGTTCCGGAACGTTTTAGATTGACGTAAACCGTACCGTTAGTCCTGGCGAGAGCTGGGCAGGCAGTCCGCTAACCCCTTTGGTTCGCCTTAGGGGAAGGTGGGGCTGTCACAAGTGGTATCAGAGCCTAGGTTTGAATTGGCCTGGGTGTAATAGAAGTGCTCGACTTGAGGGTTTTATTGATTAAGGTTTTTAAGGTTATTTATGTTGTTTATTCCTTTGCTATAGGATGGATGCCAGTGGTGACCCGAGTGACCGTCCGGCAGGAGATCGTCCTCATAGCGCGTTGCCGCCGATTAAGTATCAACTTAGGCAGAAGGGGGCCGTGGTCCGTTGGAGCCCGGCCAGCCGCGTTCGACAGTGTGGGTGTCGTAGCAACTTTGCCTACCCAAATACACTAGTTTTGTCGGTGGCAAAGGAACGCGAGGAGTTTGCTAAGGAAAATACTAAGCTTGAAGCTGTGGTTGCTGCGTTGGAAGCTGAGGTGACTCAGGCTAAGGCGACCAATGATAAGCAAGCCTCGCGTATTAAAGAGCTAGAATATGACGTGCAAGAGGTCGAGGAAAGAGTTGATGATCTATGTGATCAGTTGAGAGATGCACGCGAGCGCGAGACTAAGCGAGCTCGTAAGGTCAGGGGTCGTGCTGAGGCGATCCTTAACCTATGCGACGACGGACTCGAGGAGTCTAGTTACGAGGCCTCGTATGCTGGGGTCGAGGCTGGGGAGGAGTCTACCCCATCGCCTGGGTCTCAGACCCCGGCAACCGACTAAGCTATGATATCTAGGCACCTTTTGGGCTAGTGGTGGTTTTTGAATGTACATAGGGATAGGGATAGAGCCTTAGCTAACCGTTTTGGATGTAGAGTTAGCTACGTGTAAATCTCTTTTGATAGGCCTATCCTCAGGTGGATCTTTTGTGTACGTACGTGCTTTGGCCGTACCTGACTGACTGCTTGTATATATGTTTGGCTTGTATATATGTGTGCTTTTGATCTTGTTTGAAATGCATCGTTATGTGCTAAGTGAAAGTTTATTTGCTACTTATATGCTTTGTTACTGCTTTGGTTTAGTAATCTTGCCTAGACCAAGTATATCTTATGGAAGGAACGCGAAGTGGTCGGGGACGTGGGCGCGGTATTAGGCAACCCACACCAGTTAGGGAAACGGGGGAAGCTTCTACTGGACCGAATCCTGAACCCCAAATAGACCCTAATGTGCAAATAGCTGCTGCTATGCAGCAAATGACCAACCTACTTGCACAAGTAGTGCAACAACAGGGCCAAAACCCAAACCCTAACCCCGAAAATCCTGGAAACCACGTTGAGAGCGAGGATAGAGCTCTTGAGCGTTTTCAAAAGTTTTCCCCACCAAAGTTTATTGGGGGACCCGACCCTGACGTCGCCGAGAAATGGCTGGAGAAGATGGTTGATATATTCGCGGCTTTACACTACCCGAACGAACGGCAGGTCACTTTTGCCGTGTTTCAACTGGAAGGAGCTGCCCGTTCCTGGTGGAACGTAATTAGGCAGAAATGGGAGCGAGAGCAGACACCGAGGACATGGGTGAACTTCATCCGGGAATTTAATGCCAAGTTTTTCCCTCCTCTAGTCCAGGAGAGGAAGGAAGACGAGTTTATCCGGCTCCGGCAAGGGGCTCAGACGGTGGCGGAGTATGAGAGCCAGTTTACCCGCCTGTCCAAATTCGCGCCAGAATTAATCATGACCGAGCAACGACGAGTGAGGCGCTTCATTCAGGGCTTGAACGTTGAGATCCAGAAGGACCTCGCGGCGGCTCAAATTACCACGTTTAGCGAGGCTATGGAAAAAGCCCAACGCGTTGAGAGTGCACGGCTTCAGGTCCGAAACTTCCAGGCTAAGAAGCGTGGATTTCCTGGGAGTACGTCTGGACAAGGTGAGAAGAGCACTCCCTCCAAGTTTGGACGAGGAACTGGAGGTGGTCGTCATTCTGGACCAGGCAGAGGGACTCCGTTCAGGGGCGGCCAAGCTGGGCGAGGGCAAAGGGGAAACATCCAGAGTGGCTCGGCTTCGGCACCTCGTGGACCCTGTGGGCACTGCGGAAAGACAAACCACACCGAGGACAATTGCTGGAGGAAACTGGGGAAATGTCTGCGGTGTGGAAGTGCGGACCATCAACTGGCTACATGTCCGGTCCTGAAACAAGACGAAAAGGGGAGCCAACTACCGTCGAGAACCAATACTGGATCGGCCAAGGGAGACGGATCCAAACCAAAAGTTCCGGCTAGGGTATATTCCTTAGAGCCTCACCAGATCCCAGAGTCTTCCGAGGTGGTGGAAGGTACGATCCCTATTTTCCACCGCTTTGCCAAAGTTTTAATTGATCCTGGTGCCACTCATTCGTTTGTTAACCCTGATTTCATGTGTGGCATCGATATAAAACCTGCTAGTTTACCATATGACTTAGAGGTTAGTACACCTACGGGGAACCAACGTTTGGTGACTAGTATGGTTTATAGGGATTGCAACGTATGGATAGGTGAAAGGAGGTTTTTAGGGGACTTGATTAGCTTATCCATTAAGGGGTACGACGTGATTCTGGGTATGGACTGGTTAGCCAAATATAACGCCCAACTGGATTGTAAAACGAAAATAGTTGAATTTCGCATTCCTGGCGAGGCAACCTTAAGGTTAGATATAAGGGGTAGGTTAGCCTCATCTGCTCTCATTTCGGGCATTCGAGCTAGGAAACTGATAAGTAGAGGGGCGCAAGGATTTTTGGCCTTCTTAATTAACACCCCTACGGATAAGTTAAAAGTGGAAGACGTGGCCATAGTGAGGGAATTTCCGGATGTGTTTCCTGATGAGTTAGTGGCCTTACCTCCGGAAAGGGAGATAGAATTCCGAATAGATCTTTTACCTGGAACCGCACCTATCTCCAAAACCCCTTACCGAATGGCACCCGCAGAACTAAAGGAGCTTAAGTTGCAATTGCAAGACCTTTTGGAGCGGGGGTTCATCCACGAGAGTGAGTCTCCTTGGGGAGCTCCGGTTCTATTCGTGAAGAAAAAGGATGGAACGTTGAGGATGTGTATTGACTATAGGGGGCTGAACAACGTGACGATCAAGAACAAGTATCCACTGCCTCACATTGACGAGTTGTTTGACCAGCTGCAAGGAGCAGTGGTCTTCTCGAAGTTGGACCTCCGACAGGGATACTATCAGTTATTGATAAAGAAGGAGGACATTCCGAAAACTGCCTTCAACTCGAGATACGGGCATTACGAGTTCGCCGTTATGCCCTTTGGATTGACTAATGCTCCCGCCGCCTTCATGGACCTAATGCATAGGGTTTTTAAACCCTATCTAGACCGGTTTGTCGTGGTGTTCATTGACGACATTTTGGTCTACTCTAAGTCACGTGAGGAGCATGAAGAGCATTTAAGAATGGTGTTGCAGACATTGAGGGAACATCAGCTATACGCCAAGTTCAGTAAATGTGTGACAGCCCCACTTTCCCCTAAGGCGAACCAGAGGGGTTAGCGGACTGCCTGCCCAGCTCTCGCCAGGACTAACGGTACAGTTCACGGCGGTCTATAACGTTTCGGAACATATCGTTGCGCGCAAACAAGTCAAAACGCAAAAATACAAAAAAAAAAACGAAAACCGAAGCCGAAATTTATCTAAACCATAGCCAAGCATATATATACCATGGCAATCAACATTTACAACCATAATGGCATGCCAAAACCATTCATTAAGGAGTACACATTCGATTTGCCTATCAAAAGGAAATGAACCCGTTATACATTAGGGTTTCACTTCAAGAGCTATACAAAAGACATTTACAAGCTCAGTATGGCAATTGACTATCCAGTCCGTTTTCAAAAGCAATTATATCCCTGTAAGGAAAACAAATAACATGGAATGAGCCAAAGCCCAGTGGTATACCACCCAATAAGCAATCAAAGTCATATAAGAATGAACCTTCATCTAAAGTGCACAAATAAGCAATGAAGCAAAACAGTAAAAGGATACAGTCGGCTCTCAAGAGCCCATTTCCACGCTCGCAGTCTTGATCCAACCTCATTGACCCTCCGTCAATGTTAACAGTACCAAACCGTAGACCACACTTTACTTCCACTTCCTTCCACCAAACATACCCCAACCGGGCCCGCACTCCATTTCAGTAGCTTTTGGTAATACTCGAGTTTACCGGAACCAAAGGTCTCATTACCACAAGGTTCCCCAGTACAGTCCCCGTGGCATGATAATTTTCACGACCAAGCCCTCGCTGGCTCGATCCAATTAACTACCATACGGGGTTGAGCTCATAAATGCAGTAAAGCCATTGGATACTCGTCCAACGACATCAAATCAGTTTCCATGAATGGAATGCAGTATCTCATATATCCAGTGCAGTATTTCAGTAAAACAATCAATAGCCATAACTAAAATCACAAGGGGTGAGGGCGATCAAGTACACCCTCACCTCAGTCATTTCCAATAACCAAGTAAGCCTTCAAGGCATCAAATACACATAGCACAAAGCCACATTATAACAAGTAAGTGAGTAATATACTCACCAAGTCAGAAAATGGTGTTTCATACACCGCGGTCACCAAGGCGTCGTGAGCTACCGTCACGCCCTAGAATCAAGCAACAAATGCAATGAGACTCGATAACGAGTCATCTAGCAATGCTAAACACAACCCCAGTAGGGTTTCATATACATAAATGTGCATAAAAGCAAACCAGAAATTCGAAAATGGCCTTAGCCATGGCCCCCATACAAAAAACTGTTTTACACTCATTATGCGGTAATGGCACAACTCTCATTACGAAAATCGGTTGGGGGTGTAAGACCCACCGTTTCGAAGCTATGGAACAGGGCTACAATAATGTAGAAGGTCACTCAATCCAGTTCTTAACACAACTAGGTCAAATATGCCAAATACTAACCCAGAATTCCGAAAACAGGTTTGCAAAACACAGAAAACTGTAATCGGTACATCTCAGTCCATACAAGTCCAAATGTCGAAATTCCAAAGGCATATGTTAGCTAAGACACTCAGCTACATTTCATCAGAAGACACCAACTCCAAAATCTAAACCAATTCCAGTCAAAAAGGCCAATTACTATCGCAGTTTTCGCATTCTGCTCAAAGCAGAACAGCTACAGTAATTTCGTCATAACTCATTCTACATTAATCCAAATGACCTGAAATTTTACAGGCACATCAACCTCATCAATACCTACAACTTTCATGTTTTGAGCAAAGTCAAATTCGGCCTCTAACACAGTGATCTAAAACCGGACAGAATTGGGCTTCAAGAACCCTAAATTTCCAATTTTCCATCCAAATCCAAAATTAGTTGCATTTAACCACATTTGACATCCACTAGAGCCATTTCCAACCATTACAATTCATCATACAAGCCCCCAACATCAAGATCATATTAAACCAGAAAAATTCTCAATAAAATGAAAACTTCACCAAAACATGCCAAATCAAGGGGTAAGTCATATAATCCTTCACTCATGCCACCAATAAGCATACTATCACCATCATTAGAGGTAGTAAGGGGTTTAAGCAACACTTACCAAGAAATCAAGAGAGAGAGGGATGTAGGACACCTTTGCTCTTCAAACAAAGTTCACCAAACAACTTGCTAGCACTAGGAGGAAAGTTTTTATGGAGTGAAATCTTGTTTATGGCCTTGATTGAGATGATTTGCTAGTAGAAACTTGAAGATTGGAGAGGTTTTTCTTCTTGCAAGAGAGAGAGAGAGGGCCGGCCATCCAAGAGAGAAAAATGGTGATTTTTGGTGAATTTTTGGATATTTAACCTTTGGTCAAAAAAGTCAAAATTGTGAATAGTAATTCTTAAAAGTCATCCAATAAGAAGGTGACACTTGTCACCTTCATAAATGCATCCCTATCTTTCTTTTCTCTCTCACATCAATCATTCACACATTCTACTTATCTCTTAACACCCGATAAATTTATAACAGTATCCGAAACTTAACCTTATTGGCCGAATTTTTCCGAACTTTTCGCACTAGTGGGTCCCACGTCCATTATTTATCCTTAATTTTCTAAAATTTCTCCAATGCTAGAAAAATCATCTTAAAACTATAACTGCTCATAAAATCCTCTCAGAAAATATTTCTAAGCCAAAAAATGCAAAATTATGCAATTAAAGGGGAATAAACCCTAGGAAAAAATATTAGGGTTTTACGGGCTCTCACACTCTCCCCCCCTTAAAAGAATTTCGTCCTCGAAATTTCTCACCTTAATTCCCGAAAAGGTTTGGGTATTTCTTTCGCATTTCCTCTTCCATCTCCCAAGTAGCTTCCTCCACTCCGTGGTTTCTCCATAGCACTTTCACTAGCGGAATCTTCTTGTTTCTGAGCTCTTTGACTTTTCGATCGAGTACTTGGACCGGTTTTTCTTCATAAGCAAGCGATTCATCTACTTCGATCTCCTCCGGTTGCAATACATGGGATGGGTCAGGATGGTACTTCTTTAGCATCGAGACGTGGAATACATCATGGATTCGAGATAGACTGGATGGCAGTTCCAATCGATACGCGACCGCTCCAACCCTCTGAAGGATTTTGTAGGGTCCGACGTACCGTGGTTGAAGTTTCTTTCCTTTACCCGTTGTAAGACTTCGTAAGGGTGTGATCTTAAGAAATACTTGATCTCCAACTTCAAATTCCAAATCCTTCCTTCGGTTATCCGCGTAGCTCTTCTGGCGACTCTGGGCGGTTTGAAGCCGTTGCCTTATCAACTTGACCTTCTCGTGAGCCTCTTCCATCCATGGAATAGTTGTCGGGTCCAGTGCCTTCTTTTCACCAACTTCGTCCCAGTAAATCGGTGAGCGACACTTGCGTCCGTAAAGAGCTTCGTACGGAGCCATTTGAATCGACGAATGAAAGCTATTGTTGTACGCGAACTCCACCAAGGTCATATGCTGACCCCAACTGCCTCCAAAATCCAAGATGCACGTTCGCAGCATGTCCTCGAGAGTTTGAATTGTCCGTTCTGACTGGCCATCCGTCTGAGGATGATAAGTAGTGCTCAAGTTGAGTTTCGTCCCCAGGGTTTCTTGAAACTTCTGCCAAAATCGCGACACGAACCGTGGATCCCGATCTGAGACAATGCTCACCGGCACACCGTGTAACCTTACAATTTCATCCATGTACAGTCGGGTCAATTTGTCCATTGAGTACTTCATGTTCACCGGCAAGAAATGGGCCGACTTGGTTAATCGATCAACGATCACCCAAACGGCATCGTGTCCCCTTTGCGTCCTTGGTAAGCCTGAAACGAAGTCCCTAGTGATGTTTTCCCACTTCCACTCGGGTATCTCCAAGGGTTGTAACAAACCCGATGGTTTTTGATGCTCTGCCTTCACTTGCTGGCAAATGAGACATTTCTGCACGTACAGCGCGATTTCCTTCTTCATGTTGTCCCACCAATAAATTCCTTTTAGGTCTTGATACATTTTACTGCTACCCGGATGGATTGTATACTTGGACCTATGAGCTTCCTCCAGAATTTCTGCTTTCAACGATTCATCCTTTGGTACTACGATTCGGTTCCGATACTTCAAAATACCCTCGGGACTCAAATTAAAGTCCGTAGTTTCTCCCTTTTCCAATTTCTCTCTCCACTTCCGTACCATCAAATCCTCGCCTTGCGCCTCTTTTATACGTTCCAGTAGAGTGGATGTAACCCTAATATTGCCAAATATCACCTTATGGCTCCCAAGACAGGGTTTCCACTCGCACACGGATTCTAGCAAATCCCATTCCTTGATCATTAGCCCTGCCACTTGCACTTTACGACTTAAGGCATCTGCTACCACATTTGCCTTTCCCGGATGGTAATTGATCGTACAGTCGTAATCTTCCAAGAATTCCATCCATCGCCGTTGTCTCATATTCAGTTCCTTCTGGGAGAAGAGGTACCTAAGGCTCTTGTGATCCGAAAACACTTCAAAGGTCACCCCATATAGGTAGTGCCTCCACTTTTTCAGAGCAAACACAACCGCAGCTAATTCTAGATCGTGAGTCGGGTAGTTCTGCTCGTGAAGCTTCAATTTCCTAGAGGCAAAAGCAACCACATTCCGGTTCTGCATCAAAACGCATCCCAATCCTTCTCGCGACGCGTCTGCATATACTGCAAACCCGTCCACTCCATTTGGCAAGACCAGTACCGGAGCCATGGTCAATCTTCTCTTTAATTCCTGAAAACTTGTTTCGCATCGGCCGTTCCAAATAAACTGGCCATGCTTCTTCGTTAGGTCAGTTAAAGGTCCTGCCAGTTTGGAAAAATCTTTAATAAACCTTCGGTAGTACCCAGCTAGCCCTAGAAAGCTACGAATTTCCGTGGGGGTTTCTGGCCTCTTCCAATTTGTCACGGCCTCAACCTTCGCCGGGTCCACCGAAATACCCTCATGAGAGATCACGTGCCCTAGAAATGCCACTTCCTCCAACCAAAACTCACATTTGCTAAACTTAGCATACAGTTGATGTTCCCTCAATGTCTGCAACACCACTCTCAAATGCTCCTCATGCTCCTCGCGTGACTTGGAGTAGACCAAAATGTCGTCAATGAATACCACGACAAATCGGTCTAGATAGGGTTTGAAAACCCTATGCATTAGGTCCATGAAAGCGGCGGGAGCATTAGTCAATCCAAAGGGCATAACGGCGAACTCGTAATGCCCGTATCTCGAGTTGAAGGCAGTTTTCGGAATGTCCTCCTTCTTTATCAATAACTGATAGTATCCCTGTCGGAGGTCCAACTTCGAGAAGACCACCGCTCCTTGCAGCTGGTCAAACAACTCATCGATGTGGGGCAGTGGATACTTGTTCTTGATCGTAACGTTGTTCAACCCCCTATAATCAATACACATCCTCAACGTTCCATCCTTTTTCTTTACAAATAGAACCGGAGCTCCCCAAGGAGACTCACTCTCGTGAATGAATCCCCGCTCCAAAAGATCTTGCAATTGCAACTTAAGCTCTTTAAGTTCTGCAGGCGCCATTCGGTAAGGGGTTTTGGAGATAGGTGCGGTTCCAGGTAAAAGATCTATTCGGAATTCTATCTCTCTTTCCGGAGGTAGGGCTACTAACTCGTCAGGAAATACATCCGGAAATTCCCTCACTATCGCCACGTCTTCCACTTTTAACTTATCCGTAGGGGTATTAATTAAGAAGGCCAAAAATCCTTGCGCCCCTCTACTTATCAGTTTCCTAGCTCGAATGCCCGAAATGAGAGCAGATGAGGCTAACCTACCCCTTATATCTAACCTTAAGGTGGCCTCGCCAGGAATGCGAAATTCAACTATTTTCGTTTTACAGTCCAGTTGGGCGTTATATTTAGCTAACCAGTCCATACCCAGAATCACGTCGTACCCCTTAATGGATAAGCTAATCAAGTCCCCTAAAAACCTCCGCTCACCTACCCATACATCACAATCCTTATAAACCATACTAGTCACCAAACGTTGATTCCCCGTAGGTGTACTAACCTCTAAGTCATATGGTAAGCTAGCAGGTTTTATATCAATGCCACACATGAAATCAGGGTTAACAAACGAATGAGTGGCACCAGGATCAATTAAAACTTTGGCAAAGCGGTGGAAAATAGGGATCGTACCTTCCACCAGATCGGAAGACTCTGGGATCTGGTGAGGCTCTAAGGAATATACCCTAGCTGGCACTTTAGGCTTAGATCCGTCTCCCTTGGCTGGTCCAGTATTGGTCCTTGACGGTAGTTGACTCCCCCTTCCATCTTGTTTCAGGACCGGGCATGTAGCCAGTTGATGGTCCGCACTTCCACACCGCAGGCATTTACCCAGTTTCCTCCAGCAATTATCCTCAGTGTGGTTTGTCTTGCCACAGTGCCCACAGGGACCACGAGGTGCCGAAGTCGGGCCACTCGGAACATTTCCCCTCGGTCCTCGCCCAACTTGACCACCCCTGAACGGAGTCCCTCTGCCTGATCCGGACTGTCGACCACCACCCATGCCTCGTCCAAATTTGGAGGGAGTGCTCTTCTCACCCTGTCCAGAAGTACTCCCAGGAAAGCCACGCTTCTTAGCCTGGAAGTTTCGGACCTGTGACCGTGCACTTTCCGCTCGTTGGGCCTTTTCCACGACCTCGCTATACGCGTTGATTTGAGCCACAGCAAGGTCTTTCTGGATCTCAACATTCAAACCCTGGATGAAGCGCCTAATCCGTCGTTGCTCAGTCATGATTAGTTCAGGCGCAAATTTGGACAGGCGGGTAAACTGACTCTCGTACTCCGCCACAGTCTGAGTCCCTTGCCGGAGCCGGATAAACTCGTCCTCTTTCCTCTCCTGGACTAGAGGAGGGAAAAACTTAGTATTAAATTCTCGGATGAAGTTCACCCAAGTCCGCGGTGTCTGCTCCCGCTCCCATTTCTGTTGAATTATGTTCCACCAGGAACGGGCTGCCCCTTCGAATTGGAAAACGGCAAAAGTCAACTGCCGTTCATCGGTGTAGTGCAAAGCCGCAAAAATATCAACCATTTTCTCGAGCCATCGCTCGGCAACGTCCGGGTCGGGTCCCCCAACAAACTTCGGTGGGGCAAACTTTTGGAAGCGTTCGAGAGCTCTATCATCGCTCTCGTTATGGTTACCAGGGTTTCCGGGGTTTCCAGGATTAGGGTTTGGGTTCTGGCCCTGTTGTTGCACTACTTGTGCTAATAAGTTGGTCATTTGCTGCATAGCAGCGGCAATTTGTACAGTTGGGTCTATTTGTGGTTCTTGCACATTAGGGTCTATCTGGGGTTCAGGATTTGGTCCAATAGAAGCTTCCCCCGTTTCCCTAATCGGTGTGGGTTGCCTAATACCGCGCCCACGTCCCCGTCCACTCCGTGTTCCTTCCATAAGGTATACTTGGTCTAGGCAAGATTACTAAACCAAAGCAGTAGCAAAACATGTAAGTAACAAATAAACTTTCACTTAGCACATAGCGATGCATTTCAAACAAGATCACAAGCACACATATATACAAGCCAAACATATATACAAGCAGTCAGTCAAGTACGGCCAAAGCACGTACATACACAAAAGATCCTCTCGAGGATAGGCCTATCAAAAGAAATTTACACGTAGCTAACCCTACATCCAAACGGTTAGCTAAGGCTCTATCCCTATCCCTATATACATACAAGAGCCACCACTAGCCAAAAGAAGCCTCTAAGATCAAGGCCTAATCAGTCGCTGGAGTCTGAGACCCAGGCGATGGGGTAGACTCCTCCCCAGCCTCGGCCCCAGCATACGAGGCCTCGTCACTAGACTCCTCAAGTCCGTCGTCGCATAGGTTGAGGATCGCCTCAGCACGACCCCTCACTTTGCGAGCTCGCTTAGTCTCGCGCTCACGTGTAGTCCTCAGCTGATCGCAGAGGTCGTCCACTCGGTCCTCGACCTCAAGCACGTCATACTCTAATTCTTTAATACGCGAGGCCTGCTTCTCGTTAGTGGCCTTCACCTGGGCCACCTCGGTCTCCAACGCCGCAACCACAGCTTCCAGCTTAGTATTTTCCTTAGCAAACTCCTCGCGTTCCTTTGCCACTGACAAAACTAGTGTATTTGGGTAGGCAAAGTTGCTACGACACCCACACTGTCGAACGCGGCTGGCCGGGCTCCAACGGACCACGGCCCCCTTCTGTCTAAGCTTATACTTAATCGTCGGCAGCATGCTACGAGGACGGTCGCCTACCGGACGATCACTCGGGTCACCACTAGCATCCATCCTATAGCAAAGGAAGAAATAACATGAATACACTTAGTAGGCATAACCAAAAAAAAATCCTCAAGTCGAGCACTTCTATTACGCCCAGGCTAATTCAAACCTAGGCTCTGATACCACCTGTGACAGCCCCACTTTCCCCTAAGGCGAACCAGAGGGGTTAGCGGACTGCCTGCCCAGCTCTCGCCAGGACTAACGGTACAGTTCACGGCGGTCTATAACGTTTCGGAACATATCGTTGCGCGCAAACAAGTCAAAACGCAAAAATACAAAAAAAAAACGAAAACCGAAGCCGAAATTTATCTAAACCATAGCCAAGCATATATATACCATGGCAATCAACATTTACAACCATAATGGCATGCCAAAACCATTCATTAAGGAGTACACATTCGATTTGCCTATCAAAAGGAAATGAACCCGTTATACATTAGGGTTTCACTTCAAGAGCTATACAAAAGACATTTACAAGCTCAGTATGGCAATTGACTATCCAGTCCGTTTTCAAAAGCAATTATATCCCTGTAAGGAAAACAAATAACATGGAATGAGCCAAAGCCCAGTGGTATACCACCCAATAAGCAATCAAAGTCATATAAGAATGAACCTTCATCTAAAGTGCACAAATAAGCAATGAAGCAAAACAGTAAAAGGATACAGTCGGCTCTCAAGAGCCCATTTCCACGCTCGCAGTCTTGATCCAACCTCATTGACCCTCCGTCAATGTTAACAGTACCAAACCGTAGACCACACTTTACTTCCACTTCCTTCCACCAAACATACCCCAACCGGGCCCGCACTCCATTTCAGTAGCTTTTGGTAATACTCGAGTTTACCGGAACCAAAGGTCTCATTACCACAAGGTTCCCCAGTACAGTCCCCGTGGCATGATAATTTTCACGACCAAGCCCTCGCTGGCTCGATCCAATTAACTACCATACGGGGTTGAGCTCATAAATGCAGTAAAGCCATTGGATACTCGTCCAACGACATCAAATCAGTTTCCATGAATGGAATGCAGTATCTCATATATCCAGTGCAGTATTTCAGTAAAACAATCAATAGCCATAACTAAAATCACAAGGGGTGAGGGCGATCAAGTACACCCTCACCTCAGTCATTTCCAATAACCAAGTAAGCCTTCAAGGCATCAAATACACATAGCACAAAGCCACATTATAACAAGTAAGTGAGTAATATACTCACCAAGTCAGAAAATGGTGTTTCATACACCGCGGTCACCAAGGCGTCGTGAGCTACCGTCACGCCCTAGAATCAAGCAACAAATGCAATGAGACTCGATAACGAGTCATCTAGCAATGCTAAACACAACCCCAGTAGGGTTTCATATACATAAATGTGCATAAAAGCAAACCAGAAATTCGAAAATGGCCTTAGCCATGGCCCCCATACAAAAAACTGTTTTACACTCATTATGCGGTAATGGCACAACTCTCATTACGAAAATCGGTTGGGGGTGTAAGACCCACCGTTTCGAAGCTATGGAACAGGGCTACAATAATGTAGAAGGTCACTCAATCCAGTTCTTAACACAACTAGGTCAAATATGCCAAATACTAACCCAGAATTCCGAAAACAGGTTTGCAAAACACAGAAAACTGTAATCGGTACATCTCAGTCCATACAAGTCCAAATGTCGAAATTCCAAAGGCATATGTTAGCTAAGACACTCAGCTACATTTCATCAGAAGACACCAACTCCAAAATCTAAACCAATTCCAGTCAAAAAGGCCAATTACTATCGCAGTTTTCGCATTCTGCTCAAAGCAGAACAGCTACAGTAATTTCGTCATAACTCATTCTACATTAATCCAAATGACCTGAAATTTTACAGGCACATCAACCTCATCAATACCTACAACTTTCATGTTTTGAGCAAAGTCAAATTCGGCCTCTAACACAGTGATCTAAAACCGGACAGAATTGGGCTTCAAGAACCCTAAATTTCCAATTTTCCATCCAAATCCAAAATTAGTTGCATTTAACCACATTTGACATCCACTAGAGCCATTTCCAACCATTACAATTCATCATACAAGCCCCCAACATCAAGATCATATTAAACCAGAAAAATTCTCAATAAAATGAAAACTTCACCAAAACATGCCAAATCAAGGGGTAAGTCATATAATCCTTCACTCATGCCACCAATAAGCATACTATCACCATCATTAGAGGTAGTAAGGGGTTTAAGCAACACTTACCAAGAAATCAAGAGAGAGAGGGATGTAGGACACCTTTGCTCTTCAAACAAAGTTCACCAAACAACTTGCTAGCACTAGGAGGAAAGTTTTTATGGAGTGAAATCTTGTTTATGGCCTTGATTGAGATGATTTGCTAGTAGAAACTTGAAGATTGGAGAGGTTTTTCTTCTTGCAAGAGAGAGAGAGAGGGCCGGCCATCCAAGAGAGAAAAATGGTGATTTTTGGTGAATTTTTGGATATTTAACCTTTGGTCAAAAAAGTCAAAATTGTGAATAGTAATTCTTAAAAGTCATCCAATAAGAAGGTGACACTTGTCACCTTCATAAATGCATCCCTATCTTTCTTTTCTCTCTCACATCAATCATTCACACATTCTACTTATCTCTTAACACCCGATAAATTTATAACAGTATCCGAAACTTAACCTTATTGGCCGAATTTTTCCGAACTTTTCGCACTAGTGGGTCCCACGTCCATTATTTATCCTTAATTTTCTAAAATTTCTCCAATGCTAGAAAAATCATCTTAAAACTATAACTGCTCATAAAATCCTCTCAGAAAATATTTCTAAGCCAAAAAATGCAAAATTATGCAATTAAAGGGGAATAAACCCTAGGAAAAAATATTAGGGTTTTACGGGCTCTCACAAAATGCGAGTTCTGGTTGGAGAAAGTGGCGTTTCTAGGGCACGTGATCTCCCACGAAGGTATTGCAGTGGACCCGGCGAAGGTTGAAGCTGTGACCAATTGGAAGAGGCCAGAAACACCCACGGAAATTCGTAGCTTTCTAGGGCTAGCTGGGTATTACCGAAGGTTTATTAAGGATTTTTCCAAACTGGCAGGACCTTTAACTGACTTGACAAAGAAGCATGGCCAGTTTATTTGGAACGGCCGATGCGAAACAAGTTTTCAGGAATTAAAGAGAAGATTGACCATGGCTCCGGTACTGGTCTTGCCAAATGGAGTGGACGGGTTTGCAGTATATGCAGACGCGTCGCGAGAAGGATTGGGATGCGTTTTGATGCAGAACCGGAATGTGATTGCTTTTGCCTCTAGGAAATTGAAGCTTCACGAGCAGAACTACCCGACTCACGATCTAGAATTAGCTGCAGTTGTGTTTGCTTTGAAAAAGTGGAGGCATTACCTATATGGGGTGACCTTCGAAGTGTTTTCGGATCACAAGAGTCTTAGGTACCTCTTTTCCCAGAAGGAACTGAATATGAGGCAACGAAGGTGGATGGAATTCCTGGAAGATTACGACTGTACGATCAATTACCATCCGGGAAAGGCAAATGTGGTAGCAGATGCCTTGAGTCGTAAGGTACAAGTAGCGGGACTAATGATTAAGGAGTGGGATTTACTAGAATCCGTGTGTGAGTGGAAACCCTGTCTTGGGAGTCATAAGGTGATATTTAGCAATGTAAGGGTGACCTCCACTCTACTGGAACGTATAAAAGAGGCGCAAGGCGAGGATTTGATGGTACGGAAGTGGAGAGAGAAAGTGGAAAAGGGAGAAACAACGGACTTCAAATTGAGTCCTGAGGGTCTTCTGAAGTATCGGAACCGAATTGTAGTACCAAAGGACGAGTCATTGAAAGCAGAAATTCTGGAGGAAGCTCATAGGTCTAAGTATACAATCCATCCGGGTAGCAGCAAGATGTATCAAGACCTGAAGGGAACTTACTGGTGGGATAATATGAAGAGGGAAATCGCGCAGTACGTGCAGAAATGTCTCATTTGCCAGCAAGTGAAGGCGGAGCATCAAAAACCATCGGGTTTGTTACAACCCTTGGAGATACCCGAGTGGAAATGGGAAAACATCACTATGGACTTCGTTTCAGATTTACCAAGGACGCAAAGGGGACACGATGCCGTTTGGGTGATCGTTGATCGATTAACCAAGTCGGCCCATTTCTTGCCGGTGAACATGAAGTACTCAATGGATCAGTTGGCCCGACTGTACATGGACGAAGTAGTAAGACTACACGGTGTTCCTGTGAGCATCGTTTCCGATCGGGATCCACGGTTTGTGTCGCGATTTTGGCAGAAGTTCCAAGAAACCCTGGGGACGAAACTCAACTTGAGCACTACTTATCATCCTCAGACGGATGGCCAGTCAGAACGGACAATTCAAACTCTCGAGGACATGCTGCGAACGTGCATCTTGGATTTTGGAGGCAGTTGGGGTCAGCACATGACCTTGGTGGAGTTCGCGTACAACAATAGCTTTCATTCGTCGATTCAAATGGCTCCGTACGAAGCTCTTTACGGACGCAAGTGTCGCTCACCGATTTACTGGGACGAAGTTGGTGAAAAGAAGGCACTGGACCCGACAACTATTCCATGGATGGAAGAGGCTCACGAGAAGGTCAAGTTGATAAGGCAACGGCTTCAAACCGCCCAGAGTCGCCAGAAGAGCTACGCGGATAACCGAAGGAAGGATTTAGAATTTGAAGTTGGAGATCAAGTATTTCTTAAGATCACACCCTTACGAAGTCTTACAATGGGGAAAGGAAAGAAACTCCAACCACGGTACGTCGGACCCTACAAGATCCTTCAGAGGGTTGGAGCGGTCGCGTATCGATTGGAACTGCCATCCAGTCTATCTCGAATCCACGATGTATTTCACGTCTCGATGCTAAAGAAGTACCATCCTGACCCATCTCATGTTTTACAACCGGAGGATATCGAAGTAGATGAATCACTGGCCTACGAAGAGAAACCGGTTCAAGTACTCGATCGAAAAGTCAAAGAGCTCAGAAACAAGAAGATTCCGCTAGTGAAAGTGCTATGGAGAAACCACGGAGTGGAGGAAGCTACTTGGGAGATGGAAGAGGAAATGCGAAAGAAATACCCAAACCTTTTCGGGAATTAAGGTGAGAAATTTCGAGGACGAAATTCTTTTAAGGGGGAAGAGTGTGAGAGCCCGTAAAACCCTAATTATTTTCCTAGGGTTTATTCCCCTTTAATTGCATAATTTTGCATTTTCTGGCTTAGAAATATTTTCTGAGAGGATTTTATGAGCAATTATAGTTTTAAGATGATTTTTCTAGCGTTGGCGAGTTTTTAGAAAATTAAGGATAAATAATGGACGTGGGACCCACTAGTGCGAAAAGTTCGGAAAAATTCGGCCAATAAGGTTAAGTTTCGGATACTGTTATAAATTTATCGGGTGTTAAGAGATAAGTAGTGTGTGTGAAGTGATTGATGTGAGAGAGAAAAGAAAGATAAGAAGGCATTAATGAAGGTGACAAGTGTCACCTTCTTATTGGATACTTTTAAAGAAATACTATTCATCATTTTGACTTTCTTGACCAAGGGTTAAATATCTCAAAAAAATCATAAAAATTTACCATTTCTTACCTTGTGTTGGCCGGCCATCCCAAGCTCAAGAAGGAGAAGAACTTCTTCATTTTGCAAGCTTCCACTTGGTCCAATCTACCACAAACCAAAGCCTAGAGTTGTTTCTACTCCATAAAAACTTTGCTTCTAGTGTTAGTAAGTGTATTGGTGAACTTTGTTTGAAGATCAAAGGTGTCCAATATCCCTCTTTCTCTTGATTTCTTGGTAAGTGTTGCTTGAACACCCTACTACCTCTAATAATGGTCATATGATGCTTAGAAGTGGCATGAGTGTGTGAAAATGTGATTTATTTCTTGATTTGGCTTGTTATGGTGAAGTTTTTATTTTATTGGGAATTTTTCTGGTTTAATATGATCTTGATGTTGGGGGCTTGTATGATGAATTGTAATGGTTGGAAATGGCTCTAGTGGATGTCAAATGTGGTTAAATGCAACTAATTTTGGATTTGGATGGAAAATTGGAAAGTTAGGGTTCTTGAAGCCCCAATTCTGTCCGGTTTTAGATCACTATGTTAGAGGCCGAATTTGACTTTGCTCAAAACATGAAAGTTGTAGGTATTGATGTGATGGAGATGCCTGTAAAATTTCAGGTCATTTGGATTAATGTGGAATGAGATATGACGAAATTACTGTAGCTGTTCTGCTTTGAGCAGAATGCGAAAACTGCGATAGTAATTGGCTATTTTGACTGGAATTGGTTTGGATTTTGGAGTTGGTGTCTTCTGATGAAATGTAGCTGAGTGTCTTAGCTAACATATGCCTTTGGAATTTCGGCATTTGGACTTGTAAGGACTGAGATATACTGATTACAGTTTTTTGTGTTTTGCGAACCTGTTTTAGGAATTCTGGGTTAGTATTTGGCATTTTCGACCTAGTTAAGCTAGGAACTGGATTGAGTGGTCTTCTACATTATTGTAGCCCTGTTCCATAGCTTCGAAACGGTGGGTCTTACACCCCCAACCGATATTTGTAGTGAGATTTGTACCATTACCGCATAATGAGTGTAAAACAGTTTTCTATTTGGGGCCAAGACTAAGGCCATTTTCTAATTTCTGGTTTGCTATTATGCTCATTTATGCATATGAAACCCTATTAGGGTTGTGAATTGGTGTTGTTTATGGCTCGGCATGGAGTCTTATTGTATGTGTTGCATGATTCTAGGGCGTGAAGGTAGTGCACGACGGCTTGGTGATCGTGGTACATGAAATACCACTTACTTGCTTGGTGAGTATACCACTCACTAAATTGTTACTATGTGGCTTTGTTAAATGTTATGTGATGCCTTGATGGCTTATTCGAATATTGAAATTGATTAAGGTGAGGGTGTACTTGACCGCCCTCACCTCTTTTGATATTGTCACTGAATGGCTACCGTTTTATTGCATTACTGAACTTGATATATTGGTTGGTGAATTCCATTTCATGGAAACTGAATTGATGTCGTTTGGACGATGTCCAACGGCCTTACTGCATTACTGAGCTCAACCCCGTTTGGTAGTCAATTGGATCGAGCCGGCGAGGGCTTGGTCGTGAAGATTGAATCGCCACGGGGACTGTACTGGGGAACCTTGTGGTAATGAGACCCTTGGTTCCGGTAAACTCGAGTATTACCAAAAATATTACTGAATGGAGTGCGGGCCCGGTTGGGGTATGTTGGGTGGAAGGAATGGAAGTAAAGAGTTGTCTACGGTTTGGTATTTTAACATTGACGGAGAGTCAATGAGGTTGGTTCAAGATTGCAAGCGTGGAAATGGGCTCTTGAGAGCCGACCGTATCCTTTTACCGTTTTGCTTCATTGCTTATTTGTGCACTTTAAATGAAGGTTCATTCTTATATGACTTTGATTGCTTATTGGGTGGTATACCACTGGGCTTTGGCTCATTCCGTGTTATTTGTTTTCCTTACAGGGATATAATTGCTTTTGAAAATGGATTGGATAGTCAATTGCCATACTGAGCTTGTAAATGTCTTTTGTATAGCTCTTGAAGTGAAACCCTAATGTATAACGGGTTCATTTCCTTTTGATAGGCAAATCGAATGTGTACTCCTTAATGAATGGTTTTGGCATGCCATTATGGTTGTAAATGTTGATTTTCGTTGTTCATATATGCTTGGCTATGGTTTAGATAAATTTCGGCTTCGGTTTTCGTTTTATTTTATTTTATTTTATTTCGTGCTTTGACTTGTTTGCGCGCGATGTTATGTTCCGGAACGTTTTAGATTGACGTAAACCGTACCGTTAGTCCTGGCGAGAGCTGGGCAGGCAGTCCGCTAACCCTTTGGTTCGCCTTAGGGGAAGGTGGGGCTGTCACAGTCTCTGAGCGGAGTGAGCCTAGGGCCAAGTGGTGTTATGGTCCTGATTTCATGGAGATGAGTAAGTGCTCGTTTGAGCGTAAGTTATGAATGGGGCATGTTATAAGTGTAAAAATCTTTATTATGCAACTTGAGGAAGATAGATATGTATGTCGGGTAGGAATCTATAATATGGATGATTTACGCTTGGGACTGGCCGGCTCGAGTTGTGAATTATCTTAAATGGGATTCTTGCGCCCGGATACGAAAGAGACGAGAGTCTAGGTTAGAAAGAATGGGGCGAACTAGAAATTGCGATTCTATGGATGACTTTATATGTACTTGACTGACTGTTCTGTATACATGTTGATACTGTTATGTGTTCTCTGTATATGTGTTATGTGTTTAAATGCTCGACGAGGGAGTGGAGTAGTTATTTGTTCTTGTTTACTTGTTCCTGTTTCGGGCTGCGAAAAGGAGGGGTTAGGTGCCCATTGCCCATTAACAGTATATTTATTTTGTGACCTAGATCGACTTAGATTGTATGGACGGCACACGTAGTGGACGGGGCCGTGGGCGCGGGAATAGGCAACCTACGCCAGACCGGGGTACTGGAGAAACCTCCTCTGGACCCCATCCTGAACCGAGAGTTGACCCTAATGTACAGATAGCTGCCGCTATGCAGCAAATGACAAACCTGTTGGCACAAGTGGTGCAGCAACAAGGCCAGAATCCAAACCCTAATCCTGGAAACCCTGGCAATCATGTTGAGAGCGAAGACAGAGCTCTGGAACGATTTCAAAAGTTTGCCCCACCCAAGTTCATCGGGGGACCTGATCCGGATGTTGCCGAAAGGTGGTTCGAAAAGATGGTCGATATTTTTGCCGCCCTGCACTATACCGAAGAACGGCAGGTGACTTTTGCCGTTTTCCAGCTGGAAGAGGCGGCCCGCTCCTGGTGGAATGTCATTCGGCAAAAATGGGAGAGGGAACAAACGCCCAGGACTTGGGTAAATTTTATGAGGGAGTTTAACGCGAAATTCTTCCCTCCTCTGGTTCAGGAAAGGAAGGAAGATGAGTTCATCCGACTCCGCCAAGGAGCTCAATCGGTGGCGGAATACGAGAGCCAGTTCACCCGCCTGTCCAAATTTGCGCCTGAGTTGATTGTGACGGAGCAACGGCGAATTAGGCGTTTTATCCAGGGCCTAAACGTGGAGATTCAGAAGGACCTCGCAGTGGCTCAAATCAATGCTTTTAGCGAGGCCGTTGAGAAGGCCCAACGGGTAGAGAGTGCCAGATTGCAAGTAAGAAATTTCCAGGCGAAAAAGCGAGGATTTCCTGGAAATAATTCGGGACAGGGGAATGAGAGTACCCCTTCCAAGTTTGGGCGAGGAATTGGGGAAGAAAGGGTACCGGGAGTGTCACGAGAGAGCCCGTCACGAGGCAGCCAGTTGGGGAGAGGCCAGAGAGGAGGCTCGGCTTCTGCAGCACGCGGACCTTGCGGGTATTGCGGAAAGTCGAATCATTCTGAAGACAATTGCTGGAAGAAAGGAGGCAAATGTCTGCGTTGTGGAAGCGCAGACCACAAGCTTGCTACCTGCCTACTTATGACGCAAGAAGGAAGGGGAGCTCAAACTATGTCAAAGACCAACACGGGACCGGATAAGGGGAATGGGACGAAACCTAAGGTAGCAGCTCGAGTGTATTCACTGGAGCCACAACAGGTCCCCGATTCTCCTGAGATTGAGGAAGGTACGATTACGGTATTTCTGCGGAAACATTAGTAGATCCCGGTGTTACTCATCCATTTGTCAGTCCCAATTCTGATGGACGAAATAGATATCACGCCTACCTGAAAGTAGTAATCCTTTGGGGAAAATCATCGTTTGAGTCTTGGTATGGTTTGTAAGGATCGCAGGGTTTGGGTAGGAGAGAGAATAGTGTTCGCGAAGAAAAAAAAAATCATGGGATAGAAAAGGCTACCTGGGAGGTGGAAAAAACAATACCCTGAGCTATTTGTGAACCATGGTGAGAAATTTCGAGGACGAAATTCTTTTAAGGGGGAGAGAGTGTGAGAACCCGTAATTTTCATTTTCTAAGTTTTATTATTTTTCATGACTTGTTTTCTGCATTTTCGTGATTAGAAAATTTTTGTAGATAAATTTAAGGAGCAGATATAATTTTTAGATGATTTTTCTAGTATCGAATAGATTTTGAGAAATTAAGAGCAGATACCGGACGTGGGACCCACTAGTGCGAAAAGTCCGGAAAAATTCGGCCAACTAGATTAAGTTTTGAATACTGGAATTAATTTATCAGGTGTTAAGAGATAAGTAGAGAGTGCTAAGTGGATTGATATAAGGGAGACAAGGTAGGTGAGCATTTAATTAAAGGTGACAAGTGTCACCATTTGATTGGGCTACCTTAAGACTTTCTTACCATTGACTTAAATAACCAAAAATGACCCAAAAATCATCAAAATTCCTCCAAGGGTGGCCGACTTTCTTGAAGCTCAAAGGAAAGAAAACTCTTCACAATTTTGGTCTCCAATCTTGCTCAATCTCTCAAATCAACCGATTAATCTTCCAATTGTTCCATTAAACTCCTCCACTTAGTGATTTTGAGGTGATTTGTGAAGTTATTTGGAAAGTTAAGGTGGTCCATAGCTCTCTCTCTCTTGTTTTAAAGGTAAGTTGTGAAGAACCACCCTCCTTCTTTAATTGATGCTCAAATCATGCTTAGTGGAAGTAGAAGATGCAAGTTTATGGATTAATTCTTGATTTGTGGTTGAATTGATGACTTTTTATTATTTTTGGGGAATTTTCTGTTTTAATTCAAGCATGATGGTGTGGCTATCTATGATGTATGGAAATGATCTATAATGACTTAAGGAGGTGGGAAAAGTGATTAATTGCAACCAATTTCTGTTTTGGAAGAAAATTGGAAAATCTAGGGTTCTTAAGGGTACATTCTGTCCGAATTTTTAGGTACTAGATAGAGGCCGAATTGGCCTTAGCTCGAAACATGAAAGTTTTAGGAAATGATATTTTAAAGGTGCCTACACAATTTCAGGTCAATCGGAGTTGTGTGGAGTGAGATAAGTCAAAAATACTATTGCTGTTCTGTTTTACCCGAAATTGGGATTTGCGACTGTAATGGGTTGTTTTGACTGGAATTTCTTCCAAATTCAGTGTTGAGGCCTTCTGATGAAATTTAGCCCTATTTCTTAGCTTTCATTTGGTTTTGGAATTTCTGGATTTGGACATGTAGAGCCTGAGTTATGATATTTCCGCTAGAACGCGTTTTGGTGAATCTGTTTTACATTGTTGATGAAGTATCTTGCATTTTTGACCTGTTTGCACTCAAATCTGGGTTGAGTGACCTTCGGTGATGTTGTAGCCCTGTCTTTTAGCTTCGAGATGGTGGGTCTTGCACCCTCATCCGATACTCGTAGTGGAATTTGTGCTATTACCGCAAAATGACGTCAAAACTGTATTTTTCCGGGCCAATGCTAGTTACATTTCCGAAATTTCTGGTCTCCTCTATTGTTTGTAAATGTTTATGGAACCTTATTGGGGTCATGTTTGGCCTTGGTTTATGACTCGTTATCGAGTCTCATTGTATTTGTTTGCATGTTTTTAGGGCGTGACGGTGGTGCACAACGTTCTTTTGACTAAAGTGTTTGAAACCACATTGTGCTAGCTTGGTGAGTGTACTACTCACTTATGTTCTATTACATGGCTTTGATCTTTGTACTTGAGATGTTGAATGTTGATTGATCCAAGTGAGAGTGTACTTTATCACTTTCACTTATTGTTTCGCATGTTATTGGAAAGTTATATGAAATGTTATATGAAATGAAATACATGACTTCAAATATTATCCATGAGCTCAACCCCATTGGTTATTGATTGAATCGAGCCGGCGAGGGCTTGGTCGTGCCAATTAATGTGCCTTGGGGCAACATCATAGGGAATCTTGTAGTATGAGAGACTCTTGATTCCGGTTTACTCGAGTAATACCACAATGCAAGTGTTTGGATTTCGGGCCCGGTTGAGGAATGTTAGGAGGAAGGGAATGGAAGTTAAGAGGAGTCTACGGTTGGTTACCTTTCAGACGTTGACGGAGAGTCAATGAGACCTGATCAAGAATTCAAACGAGGAAAAGGGCTCTTGAGAGCCACCCGTATCCTTTTATCCTCATTATTAATGTGTGGCTTTATTTATTTTGGTAAATTGGACTATTAAGCTTGATGTATCCATGAACTTGGTTGCTTGAGTTGTATTCTCACTGGGCAATTAGCTCACCCCGTTCCTTTTGTTTTCCTTACAGGAATATGACTCTTTTGGAATGAATTTTGATAAATGGTTGCCGAATGAACTAGATGAATGACTCTTTTGTATTGTATATAAAATGGGACCCTAAATGTATCATTAGGGCCGTTTTTCACTTTTGTTTTGGCAAACCATATATGTAGTGACTTTTGTATCACTTTTAAACGTCATTTTTGGTTTGTAAAGGCTAAATGTTATGTGGTATATGTAATTCGATGTTTGGTTGGGTTCGGACGAGTCGGTTACTATTCATGGCCGACTCCAGATTTCATTTTCTTTTATTTTGGGTTATTTTGCCCTTTTGACTTATTTGCGCGGGTTATAAGTTCCGGAACGTGAAAGATCGCTCTATACTGCACCGTTAGTCCTAGCGAGAGCTGGGCAGGCAGTCCGCTAACCTCTTTGGTTCGCCTTAGGGGAAGGTGGGGCTGTCACAGGTGGTATCAGAGCCACTTCGCGTGGTCTCTGAGCGGAGTGAGCCTAGGGCCAAGTGGTGTTATGGTCCTGATTTCATGGAGATGACTAAGTGCTCGTTTGAGCGTAAGTTATGAATGGGGCATGTTATAAGTGTAAAAATCTTTATTATGCAACTTGAGGAAGATAGATATGTATGTCGGGTAGGAATCTATAATATGGATGATTTACGCTTGGGACTGGCCGGCTCGAGTTGTGAATTATCTTAAATGGGATTCTTGCGCCCGGATACGAAAGAGACGAGAGTCTAGGTTAGAAAGAATGGGGCGAACTAGAAATTGCGATTCTATGGATGACTTTATATGTACTTGACTGACTGTTCTGTATACATGTTGATACTGTTATGTGTTCTCTGTATATGTGTTATGTGTTTAAATGCTCGACGAGGGAGTGGAGTAGTTATTTGTTCTTGTTTACTTGTTCCTGTTTCGGGCTGCGAAAAGGAGGGGTTAGGTGCCCATTGCCCATTAACAGTATATTTATTTTGTGACCTAGATCGACTTAGATTGTATGGACGGCACACGTAGTGGACGGGGCCGTGGGCGCGGGAATAGGCAACCTACGCCAGACCGGGGTACTGGAGAAACCTCCTCTGGACCCCATCCTGAACCGAGAGTTGACCCTAATGTACAGATAGCTGCCGCTATGCAGCAAATGACAAACCTGTTGGCACAAGTGGTGCAGCAACAAGGCCAGAATCCAAACCCTAATCCTGGAAACCCTGGCAATCATGTTGAGAGCGAAGACAGAGCTCTGGAACGATTTCAAAAGTTTGCCCCACCCAAGTTCATCGGGGGACCTGATCCGGATGTTGCCGAAAGGTGGTTCGAAAAGATGGTCGATATTTTTGCCGCCCTGCACTATACCGAAGAACGGCAGGTGACTTTTGCCGTTTTCCAGCTGGAAGAGGCGGCCCGCTCCTGGTGGAATGTCATTCGGCAAAAATGGGAGAGGGAACAAACGCCCAGGACTTGGGTAAATTTTATGAGGGAGTTTAACGCGAAATTCTTCCCTCCTCTGGTTCAGGAAAGGAAGGAAGATGAGTTCATCCGACTCCGCCAAGGAGCTCAATCGGTGGCGGAATACGAGAGCCAGTTCACCCGCCTGTCCAAATTTGCGCCTGAGTTGATTGTGACGGAGCAACGGCGAATTAGGCGTTTTATCCAGGGCCTAAACGTGGAGATTCAGAAGGACCTCGCAGTGGCTCAAATCAATGCTTTTAGCGAGGCCGTTGAGAAGGCCCAACGGGTAGAGAGTGCCAGATTGCAAGTAAGAAATTTCCAGGCGAAAAAGCGAGGATTTCCTGGAAATAATTCGGGACAGGGGAATGAGAGTACCCCTTCCAAGTTTGGGCGAGGAATTGGGGAAGAAAGGGTACCGGAAGTGTCACGAGAGAGCCCGTCACGAGGCAGCCAGTTGGGGAGAGGCCAGAGAGGAGGCTCGGCTTCTGCAGCACGCGGACCTTGCGGGTATTGCGGAAAGTCGAATCATTCTGAAGACAATTGCTGGAAGAAAGGAGGCAAATGTCTGCGTTGTGGAAGCGCAGACCACAAGCTTGCTACCTGCCTACTTATGACGCAAGAAGGAAGGGGAGTTCAAACTATGTCAAAGACCAACACGGGACCGGATAAGGGGAATGGGACGAAACCTAAGGTAGCAGCTCGAGTGTATTCACTGGAGCCACAACAGGTCCCCGATTCTCCTGAGATTGAGGAAGGTACGATTACGGTATTTCTGCGGAAACATTAGTAGATCCCGGTGTTACTCATCCATTTGTCAGTCCCAATTCTGATGGACGAAATAGATATCACGCCTACCTGAACGTAGTAATCCTTTGGGGAAAATCATCGTTTGAGTCTTGGTATGGTTTGTAAGGATCGCAGGGTTTGGGTAGGAGAGAGAATAGTGTTCGCGAAGAAAAAAAAAATCATGGGATAGAAAAGGCTACCTGGGAGGTGGAAAAAACAATACCCTGAGCTATTTGTGAACCATGGTGAGAAATTTCGAGGACGAAATTCTTTTAAGGGGGAGAGAGTGTGAGAACCCGTAATTTTCATTTTCTAAGTTTTATTATTTTTCATGACTTGTTTTCTGCATTTTCGTGATTAGAAAATTTTTGTAGATAAATTTAAGGAGCAGATATAATTTTTAGATGATTTTTCTAGTATCGAATAGATTTTGAGAAATTAAGAGCAGATACCGGACGTGGGACCCACTAGTGCGAAAAGTCCGGAAAAATTCGGCCAACTAGATTAAGTTTTGAATACTGGAATTAATTTATCGGGTGTTAAGAGATAAGTAGAGAGTGCTAAGTGGATTGATATAAGGGAGACAAGGTAGGTGAGCATTTAATTAAAGGTGACAAGTGTCACCATTTGATTGGGCTACCTTAAGACTTTCTTACCATTGACTTAAATAACCAAAAATGACCCAAAAATCATCAAAATTCCTCCAAGGGTGGCCGACTTTCTTGAAGCTCAAAGGAAAGAAAACTCTTCACAATTTTGGTCTCCAATCTTGCTCAATCTCTCAAATCAACCGATTAATCTTCCAATTGTTCCATAAAACTCCTCCACTTAGTGATTTTGAGGTGATTGGTGAAGTTATTTGGAAAGTTAAGGTGGTCCATAGCTCTCTCTCTCTTGTTTTAAAGGTAAGTTGTGAAGAACCACCCTCCTTCTTTAATTGATGCTCAAATCATGCTTAGTGGAAGTAGAAGATGCAAGTTTATGGATTAATTCTTGATTTGTGGTTGAATTGATGACTTTTTATTATTTTTGGGGAATTTTCTGTTTTAATTCAAGCATGATGGTGTGGCTATCTATGATGTATGGAAATGATCTATAATGACTTAAGGAGGTGGGAAAAGTGATTAATTGCAACCAATTTCTGTTTTGGAAGAAAATTGGAAAATCTAGGGTTCTTAAGGGTACATTCTGTCCGAATTTTTAGGTACTAGATAGAGGCCGAATTGGCCTTAGCTCAAAACATGAAAGTTTTAGGGAATGATATTTTAAAGGTGCCTACAAAATTTCAGGTCAATCGGAGTTGTGTGGAATGAGATAAGTCGAAAATACTATTGCTGTTCTGTTTTACCCGAAATTGGGATTTGCGACTGTAATGGGTTGTTTTGACTGGAATTTCTTCCAAATTCAGTGTTCAGGCCTTCTGATGAAATTTAGCCCTATTTCTTAGCTTTCATTTGGTTTTGGAATTTCTGGATTTGGACATGTAGAGCCTGAGTTATGATATTTCCGCTAGAACGCATTTTGGTGAATCTGTTTTACATTGTTGATGAAGTATCTTGCATTTTTGACCTGTTTGCACTCAAATCTGGGTTGAGTGACCTTCGGTGATGTTGTAGCCCTGTCTTTTAGCTTCGAGATGGTGGGTCTTGCACCCTCATCCGATACTCGTAGTGGAATTTGTGCTATTACCGTAAAATGACGTCAAAACTGTATTTTTCCGGGCCAATGCTAGTTACATTTCCGAAATTTCTGGTCTCCTCTATTGTTTGTAAATGTTTATGGAACCTTATTGGGGTCATGTTTGGCCTTGGTTTATGACTCGTTATCGAGTCTCATTGTATTTGTTTGCATGTTTTTAGGGCGTGACGGTGGTGCACAACGTTCTTTTGACTAAAGTGTTTGAAACCACATTGTGCTAGCTTGGTGAGTGTACTACTCACTTATGTTCTATTACATGGCTTTGATCTTTGTACTTGAGATGTTGAATGTTGATTGATCCAAGTGAGAGTGTACTTTATCACTTTCACTTATTGTTTCGCATGTTATTGGAAAGTTATATGAAATGTTATATGAAATGAAATACATGATTTCAAATATTATCCATGAGCTCAACCCCATTGGTTATTGATTGAATCGAGCCGGCGAGGGCTTGGTCGTGCCAATTAATGTGCCTTGGGGCAACATCATAGGGAATCTTGTAGTATGAGAGACTCTTGATTCCGGTTTACTCGAGTAATACCACAATGCAAGTGTTTGGATTTCGGGCCCGGTTGAGGAATGTTAGGAGGAAGGGAATGGAAGTTAAGAGGAGTCTACGGTTGGTTACCTTTCAGACGTTGACGGAGAGTCAATGAGACCTGATCAAGAATTCAAACGAGGAAAAGGGCTCTTGAGAGCCACCCGTATCCTTTTATCCTCATTATTAATGTGTGGCTTTATTTATTTTGGTAAATTGGACTATTAAGCTTGATGTATCCATGAACTTGGTTGCTTGAGTTGTATTCTCACTGGGCAATTAGCTCACCCCGTTCCTTTTGTTTTCCTTACAGGAATATGACTCTTTTGGAATGAATTTTGATAAATGGTTGCCGAATGAACTAGATGAATGACTCTTTTGTATTGTATATAAAATGGGACCCTAAATGTATCATTAGGGCCGTTTTTCACTTTTGTTTTGGCAAACCATATATGTAGTGACTTTTGTATCACTTTTAAACGTCATTTTTGGTTTGTAAAGGCTAAATGTTATGTGGTATATGTAATTCGATGTATGGTTGGGTTCGGACGAGTCGGTTACTATTCATGGCCGACTCCAGATTTCATTTTCTTTTATTTTGGGTTATTTTGCCCTTTTGACTTATTTGCGCGCGTTATAAGTTCCGGAACGTGAAAGATCACTCTATACTGCACCGTTAGTCCTAGCGAGAGCTGGGCAGGCAGTCCGCTAACCTCTTTGGTTCGCCTTAGGGGAAGGTGGGGCTGTCACAGGTGGTATCAGAGCCATTTCGCGTGGTCTCTGTGAGAGCCCGTAAAACCCTAATTATTTTCCTAGGGTTTATTCCCCTTTAATTGCATAATTTTGCATTTTCTGGCTTAGAAATATTTTCTGAGAGGATTTTATGAGCAATTATAGTTTTAAGATGATTTTTCTAGCGTTGGCGAGTTTTTAGAAAATTAAGGATAAATAATGGACGTGGGACCCACTAGTGCGAAAAGTCCGGAAAAATTCGGCCAACTAGATTAAGTTTTGAATACTGGAATTAATTTATCGGGTGTTAAGAGATAAGTAGAGAGTGCTAAGTGGATTGATATAAGGGAGACAAGGTAGGTGAGCATTTAATTAAAGGTGACAAGTGTCACCATTTGATTGGGCTACCTTAAGACTTTCTTACCATTGACTTAAATAACCAAAAATGACCCAAAAATCATCAAAATTCCTCCAAGGGTGGCCGACTTTCTTGAAGCTCAAAGGAAAGAAAACTCTTCACAATTTTGGTCTCCAATCTTGCTCAATCTCTCAAATCAACCGATTAATCTTCCAATTGTTCCATAAAACTCCTCCACTTAGTGATTTTGAGGTGATTGGTGAAGTTATTTGGAAAGTTAAGGTGGTCCATAGCTCTCTCTCTCTTGTTTTAAAGGTAAGTTGTGAAGAACCACCCTCCTTCTTTAATTGATGCTCAAATCATGCTTAGTGGAAGTAGAAGATGCAAGTTTATGGATTAATTCTTGATTTGTGGTTGAATTGATGACTTTTTATTATTTTTGGGGAATTTTCTGTTTTAATTCAAGCATGATGGTGTGGCTATCTATGATGTATGGAAATGATCTATAATGACTTAAGGAGGTGGGAAAAGTGATTAATTGCAACCAATTTCTGTTTTGGAAGAAAATTGGAAAATCTAGGGTTCTTAAGGGTACATTCTGTCCGAATTTTTAGGTACTAGATAGAGGCCGAATTGGCCTTAGCTCAAAACATGAAAGTTTTAGGGAATGATATTTTAAAGGTGCCTACAAAATTTCAGGTCAATCGGAGTTGTGTGGAATGAGATAAGTCGAAAATACTATTGCTGTTCTGTTTTACCCGAAATTGGGATTTGCGACTGTAATGGGTTGTTTTGACTGGAATTTCTTCCAAATTCAGTGTTCAGGCCTTCTGATGAAATTTAGCCCTATTTCTTAGCTTTCATTTGGTTTTGGAATTTCTGGATTTGGACATGTAGAGCCTGAGTTATGATATTTCCGCTAGAACGCATTTTGGTGAATCTGTTTTACATTGTTGATGAAGTATCTTGCATTTTTGACCTGTTTGCACTCAAATCTGGGTTGAGTGACCTTCGGTGATGTTGTAGCCCTGTCTTTTAGCTTCGAGATGGTGGGTCTTGCACCCTCATCCGATACTCGTAGTGGAATTTGTGCTATTACCGTAAAATGACGTCAAAACTGTATTTTTCCGGGCCAATGCTAGTTACATTTCCGAAATTTCTGGTCTCCTCTATTGTTTGTAAATGTTTATGGAACCTTATTGGGGTCATGTTTGGCCTTGGTTTATGACTCGTTATCGAGTCTCATTGTATTTGTTTGCATGTTTTTAGGGCGTGACGGTGGTGCACAACGTTCTTTTGACTAAAGTGTTTGAAACCACATTGTGCTAGCTTGGTGAGTGTACTACTCACTTATGTTCTATTACATGGCTTTGATCTTTGTACTTGAGATGTTGAATGTTGATTGATCCAAGTGAGAGTGTACTTTATCACTTTCACTTATTGTTTCGCATGTTATTGGAAAGTTATATGAAATGTTATATGAAATGAAATACATGATTTCAAATATTATCCATGAGCTCAACCCCATTGGTTATTGATTGAATCGAGCCGGCGAGGGCTTGGTCGTGCCAATTAATGTGCCTTGGGGCAACATCATAGGGAATCTTGTAGTATGAGAGACTCTTGATTCCGGTTTACTCGAGTAATACCACAATGCAAGTGTTTGGATTTCGGGCCCGGTTGAGGAATGTTAGGAGGAAGGGAATGGAAGTTAAGAGGAGTCTACGGTTGGTTACCTTTCAGACGTTGACGGAGAGTCAATGAGACCTGATCAAGAATTCAAACGAGGAAAAGGGCTCTTGAGAGCCACCCGTATCCTTTTATCCTCATTATTAATGTGTGGCTTTATTTATTTTGGTAAATTGGACTATTAAGCTTGATGTATCCATGAACTTGGTTGCTTGAGTTGTATTCTCACTGGGCAATTAGCTCACCCCGTTCCTTTTGTTTTCCTTACAGGAATATGACTCTTTTGGAATGAATTTTGATAAATGGTTGCCGAATGAACTAGATGAATGACTCTTTTGTATTGTATATAAAATGGGACCCTAAATGTATCATTAGGGCCGTTTTTCACTTTTGTTTTGGCAAACCATATATGTAGTGACTTTTGTATCACTTTTAAACGTCATTTTTGGTTTGTAAAGGCTAAATGTTATGTGGTATATGTAATTCGATGTTTGGTTGGGTTCGGACGAGTCGGTTACTATTCATGGCCGACTCCAGATTTCATTTTCTTTTATTTTGGGTTATTTTGCCCTTTTGACTTATTTGCGCGCGTTATAAGTTCCGGAACGTGAAAGATCGCTCTATACTGCACCGTTAGTCCTGGCGAGAGCTGGGCAGGCAGTCTGCTAACCTCTTTGGTTCGCCTTAGGGGAAGGTGGGGCTGTCACATCTTACCAGACTCATATTGGATCCCAGAAGTAAATAAGTTTCGAGGAGCTGATGGAAACCTTTTTGAAACAAAATTTATTACCAAGACTCCCATCACTCTCAAACTTCTCCCTGATTGCTGTGTTAGTTCAAAATTTTTGGGAGCAAATTTTACTGGTAAGGACTTATTATTAGGATTTGATCTTTACAAACAAAACAAGTATCTTATTACAGGACATGGGATAAAATCAAAAAAGTTTTTTAAACCTTTTATTGAAATCCCTAAGCTGTATTTGATACAAGAAGAAAGTGTTCAAAAGGATCAACTCCAGCAAATTCAAAATCAGATCATTCAAGAATCATGCTCAACAAATCATCAAGAGTTTTTACAAAAATGTGATCATCCTTTGTGGGAAAATCCTGATTTTTATATCCGACTTCATTTCAAAAAGAATGAGGATATAAATCCCACAAAAGCTAGTCATTCTGGAATGAATCCAAATGACACAAAACTTGCTGAACAAGAATGCCAAGAACTCTTGAAATTTGGTCTAATTGAGATTTCTCATTCTCAATGGGCATGCCAAGCATTTTATGTCAACAAAAGATCTGAACAGGTAAGAGGGAAAATGAGATTGGTAATCAATTACCAACCTCTGAATATTTTCCTACTTGATGATAAATTCCCAATTCCCAATAGATTTACTATCTTTTCCCAGATATCCAAAGCAAACTGGTTTTCCAAATTTGATTTAAAATCTGGATTCTGGCAGTTGGGAATTCATCCTGAAGATAGGCATAAAACTGGTTTTTGTATTCCAAATCATCATTTTCAATGGAAGGTAATGCCTTTCGGTTTAAAAAACCGCACCTTCTCTTTTCCAAAAAGCGATGATAAGGATTTTCCAGCCTATCTTACATTCAGCACTCATCTACATTGATGATATTCTTCTTTTCAGCAACACTTTTGAAGAACATCTTGAATTGCTTAAAGATTTTCATCATCTTGTTAAGCAATACGGGATAATGCTTTCTGAAAAGAAAATGTTTTTGGCTCAGCAAGAAATTTCATTCCTTGGCATGAAAATTGCTAAAGGAAAATGCACTCCTGAGCAGCATGTTGGACAATCTATCAAAGATTTCCCTGAAGAAAATCTTTCAAAAACTCAAGTCCAACAATTCCTTGGTGTTGTTAACTATGTCCGGGAATTTCTTCCCAAAGTTTCAAAGCATATTAGTCCTTTGACTAAAATGCTTAAAAAGAAACCTCCACCATGGGGAGTTTCACAAACCAAAGCTATACAAATCCTCAAAGAAGAACTTCAACACCTTCCTACACTACATATCCCATCTGATGGGAAAAAGATCTTACATACTGATGCCAGTGACAAATACTGGGGAGCTGTACTTCTCGAAGAAGATGAACAGGGGACAAAGCATTGTTGTGGATTTGCCAGTGGAAAATTTAAAGTTTCTGAGCAACATTATCATTCCACATTCAAAGAAATCCTTGCAGTCAAAAATGGTATAAAGAAATTCTCTTTTTTCCTTATATCACATCATTTCTTGGTTGAAATGGATATGGGGTCATTTCCTAAAATGCTGCACTTCAAACAAAACCTTGTCCCTAATCCTCAATTGCTCAGATGGTCAGCATGGTTTTCCCAATATTCTTTTGATGTCAAAAATATCAAAGGAAAAAAGAATATTGTTGCTGATTTTTTCTCAAGGAAAGAACCTTTACCTCAACAAGCCTTAGTAATCCCAAGTTCACCTTGTTTTATGTTTTCACCGGTTACTTCTGAACCCCCAGATATTCATCAAATCCCTTATCCATGGGAAAAAGAAGATATTGAAAGGATTCGAAATCAATATGAATTTGAAATATTTAGTTCATATGGTGGATCAATCTTAAATCCTTTTGGAACAAACCCTGTGTGACGGCCCCACCTCCCCCTAAGGCGAACCAGAGGGTTCGGCGGGCCGCCTGCCCAGCTCTCGCTGGGACTCAGTCGCTCACTACAGTCCTCAACCCAATTACAATATAAATCTCAAAATTACATCAAATTCTCCAATGATTACATATTACAAATGCAGCGGAAACTGATTCCAATCGTGGAACGTATACTTACATCCATATCAATTTCATATATTTATACAAGACCAACTCGTACATAGAATAGATCCAAACTTAAACTGTACACGATATAAGCCATCCAGTCACGTGAATAAGCACTCCAAGCTTTTCTTCGCCTTGAGCCCTGGGGGGGGAAATAAAATAGTTTTTGGGGTGAGCTAGAAGCTCAGCGAGTAACCATTAAAATCAGTAATCAAATCGGTTTCACAATAGTTCATTTCAATGATGTCATATAGCAATGATAAATCCGGAAACAACTACAACATTTGCAAAACAGTAAATATGGATTATCAATAATTCAAGAAACATTTACAATGGAAAGCGATAATAACATTCATGAAAGGATACATTCATTCTCCTGACATTTCCTCGCTCATTTGGTCATTCATTTTATTTCATTCACCCCGTCCCTGGCTTTTGGCCAGGCTCCACCAACCTACATAGGTAATACTCGAGTATACCAAACGTTCACCCAAGTTCCTAATCGCCTGACCGAGTCCGCTTCTGGCTCAAGACGACCGGTAACAAGGGGCAATGGCCAGTTCAGCCCAAAAGGCTTACATTCATGCGCAAGTAACATTTCAATCGAAAATTTCACATTTATCGAGGTCGAGTGCGATAAAGTACACACTCGCCTCGAAAACTCGTTTTGGAAATCATTATAAGCGCTTAACACGTTATCAACCAAAATACAAGTCATGAAGTCAAGAAATATAGCAAACAAGGCACACTCACATGCTAGCACGCATGATATGCAAGAAAACATTTCAAAAGTAACTTTGGAAACAGTTCAAAAATAAATAATGTAAGAAACGGTTCATAAATAACTTTAGAAGTAGTTTGAGGTCACTCACCTCCACGGCTCAGAAACCATCCATCATGTATCATTGCCTTGCTCAAATCCAAGTCTTAGATCACAAACTCAATGCAAACAAGTCCTTTAAAAGTTCGGACAGCATTTCCCCTGAATTTGCTAACTTTTCCAGCCATCATGGCTTCATTATTACTTCAGCCAGTCCCAAAGTCACACAAATAAGTTCATCTAATATCCATTCAGCAAGCTCCAAGTAGTACAAAGACAAGTCAAGCTAGGGAAAAGTCCGAAAATGAAGGTAAAGTTCAAAACCAGAAAAACAGGTTTTGACGTCATTTTGCGGTAATGGTACCAAGGGCGCTACGATTGTCGGATGGGGGTGTAAGATACACCGTTTCGAAGCTAAGAGATAGGGCTTCAATATTGCAGAAGGTCACTCAACCCAGTTTCGAGCACAACTAGGTCAAATATGCCAAAAATACCAAACCAGAACCACTAAAACAGGTTCACAAATCCCACTATGCTGTAATGAACACAACTCAGTCTATACAGGTCCAAATGCTGAAATTCCAAAGGCATATGTTAGCTAAGACATCCAGCTACATTTCATCAGAAGACACCAACTTCAAAATCCAAACCAATTCCAGTCAAAACAAACGATTACAAGCGCAGTTTTCGCATTCTGATCAACCCAGAACAGCAACAGTAAAATCGACATATCTCACTCTACACTAGTCCAAATGACCTGAAATTTTACAGGCACTTCAAACACATCAATACCTACAACTTTCATGTTTTAAGACAAGGCCAATTCGGCCTCTAACATGGTACAATAAATTCGGGCAGAATGTAGCTTCATGACCCTAACTTTCCAAAATTTATTCCAAATCCAAAATTGGTTGCAAATATCAATCATTTCCATCCACTAGAGTCATAACCCCTCATTATCAATCATCATAAACAACCACAACACCATAATCCAATTAAACCAGAAAAATCATCAATAAAATCAAAATTTCACCAAATCACTTCAAACCAAGATAAAACCAGAAATTTCAGCACTTTAATCACTACTAATCATATCTTAAGCATCAATAGGTGTAGGTGGAAGTTTAAACTTCACTTACCAAGTAAACAAGAGAGGGGAAGATGTTGGACACCTTAGCTCTTCCAAAAAACTTCACTAAAGCACTCACTATCACTAAAAGGAAAGATTGTATGGAGTAAAATGGATGTAAGCTAATGTTTTTGGGTGATTTGCACCAAGTAGAAGCTTGAAAGTTGATGGAGTTCTCTTCCTTTTGGAGCTTGAGAGGGCCAGCTATGGTGAAGAAAGAATGAGGAAATTTTAATGAATTTTGAAGATATTTAACCTTTGGTCAAAAAAGTCAAAAATGTGAATAGTAAACCATAAAGTCCAACCAACCACCAAGTGACACGTGGCACTCCATTAATGCATGTCAATCCTTTTCTTTTCCTCTCACATCAATCATATCACACACTCTATTTATCTCGTAACACCCGATAAAGTTTACACAGTATCCAAAACTTAACCTTATTGGCCAAATTTTTCCGAACTTTTCGCACTAATGGGTCCCACGTCCAATATATATTCTTAATTTTCCAAAAACTCTCCAAGGCTAGAAAAATCATCTAAAAACTATAATTACTCATAAAAATTCCTCAGGAAAATTTCCTAAGCCAGGAAATGCAGAAAACATGCTATTAAAGGAAATAAAACCCTCGGAAAAGATTAGGGTTTTTTTACGGGTTCTCACACTCATTTTTTTTCGGGGCGTCACAATCTCCCCTCCTTAACAGAATGTCGTCCTCGACATTCCATCTTGTACCACTCAAGTCAAGACATCCCGCACAAATCTCTCAAGCGTCAAATCAAACCCACAGTCCGGCATCCTAAACTTCAAGCCTAGGATACACTACAGAGATCTGAAGCCTAAGCTCTGATACCAACTGTGACGGCCCCACCTCCCCCTAAGGCGAACCAGAGGGTTCGGCGGGCCGCCTGCCCAGCTCTCGCTGGGACTCAGTCGCTCACTACAGTCCTCAACCCAATTACAATATAAATCTCAAAATTACATCAAATTCTCCAATGATTACATATTACAAATGCAGCGGAAACTGATTCCAATCGTGGAACGTATACTTACATCCATATCAATTTCATATATTTATACAAGACCAACTCGTACATAGAATAGATCCAAACTTAAACTGTACACGATATAAGCCATCCAGTCACGTGAATAAGCACTCCAAGCTTTTCTTCGCCTTGAGCCCTGGGGGGGGAAATAAAATAGTTTTTGGGGTGAGCTAGAAGCTCAGCGAGTAACCATTAAAATCAGTAATCAAATCGGTTTCACAATAGTTCATTTCAATGATGTCATATAGCAATGATAAATCCGGAAACAACTACAACATTTGCAAAACAGTAAATATGGATTATCAATAATTCAAGAAACATTTACAATGGAAAGCGATAAGAACATTCATGAAAGGATACATTCATTCTCCTGACATTTCCTCGCTCATTTGGTCATTCATTTTATTTCATTCACCCCGTCCCTGGCTTTTGGCCAGGCTCCACCAACCTACATAGGTAATACTCGAGTATACCAAACGTTCACCCAAGTTCCTAATCGCCTGACCGAGTCCGCTTCTGGCTCAAGACGACCGGTAACAAGGGGCAATGGCCAGTTCAGCCCAAAAGGCTTACATTCATGCGCAAGTAACATTTCAATCGAAAATTTCACATTTATCGAGGTCGAGTGCGATAAAGTACACACTCGCCTCGAAAACTCGTTTTGGAAATCATTATAAGCGCTTAACACGTTATCAACCAAAATACAAGTCATGAAGTCAAGAAATATAGCAAACAAGGCACACTCACATGCTAGCACGCATGATATGCAAGAAAACATTTCAAAAGTAACTTTGGAAACAGTTCAAAAATAAATAATGTAAGAAACGGTTCATAAATAACTTTAGAAGTAGTTTGAGGTCACTCACCTCCACGGCTCAGAAACCATCCATCATGTATCATTGCCTTGCTCAAATCCAAGTCTTAGATCACAAACTCAATGCAAACAAGTCCTTTAAAAGTTCGGACAGCATTTCCCCTGAATTTGCTAACTTTTCCAGCCATCATGGCTTCATTATTACTTCAGCCAGTCCCAAAGTCACACAAATAAGTTCATCTAATATCCATTCAGCAAGCTCCAAGTAGTACAAAGACAAGTCAAGCTAGGGAAAAGTCCGAAAATGAAGGTAAAGTTCAAAACCAGAAAAACAGGTTTTGACGTCATTTTGCGGTAATGGTACCAAGGGCGCTACGATTGTCGGATGGGGGTGTAAGATACACCGTTTCGAAGCTAAGAGATAGGGCTTCAATATTGCAGAAGGTCACTCAACCCAGTTTCGAGCACAACTAGGTCAAATATGCCAAAAATACCAAACCAGAACCACTAAAACAGGTTCACAAATCCCACTATGCTGTAATGAACACAACTCAGTCTATACAGGTCCAAATGCTGAAATTCCAAAGGCATATGTTAGCTAAGACATCCAGCTACATTTCATCAGAAGACACCAACTTCAAAATCCAAACCAATTCCAGTCAAAACAAACGATTACAAGCGCAGTTTTCGCATTCTGATCAACCCAGAACAGCAACAGTAAAATCGACATATCTCACTCTACACTAGTCCAAATGACCTGAAATTTTACAGGCACTTCAAACACATCAATACCTACAACTTTCATGTTTTAAGCCAAGGCCAATTCGGCCTCTAACATGGTGCAATAAATTCGGGCAGAATGTAGCTTCATGACCCTAACTTTCCAAAATTTATTCCAAATCCAAAATTGGTTGCAAATATCAATCATTTCCATCCACTAGAGTCATAACCCCTCATTATCAATCATCATAAACAACCACAACACCATAATCCAATTAAACCAGAAAAATCATCAATAAAATCAAAATTTCACCAAATCACTTCAAACCAAGATAAAACCAGAAATTTCAGCACTTTAATCACTACTAATCATATCTTAAGCATCAATAGGTGTAGGTGGAAGTTTAAGCTTCACTTACCAAGTAAACAAGAGAGGGGAAGATGTTGGACACCTTAGCTCTTCCAAAAAACTTCACTAAAGCACTCACTATCACTAAAAGGAAAGATTGTATGGAGTAAAATGGATGTAAGCTAATGTTTTTGGGTGATTTGCACCAAGTAGAAGCTTGAAAGTTGATGGAGTTCTCTTCCTTTTGGAGCTTGAGAGGGCCAGCTATGGTGAAGAAAGAATGAGGAAATTTTAATGAATTTTGAAGATATTTAACCTTTGGTCAAAAAAGTCAAAAATGTGAATAGTAAACCATAAAGTCCAACCAACCACCAAGTGACACGTGGCACTCCATTAATGCATGTCAATCCTTTTCTTTTCCTCTCACATCAATCATATCACACACTCTATTTATCTCGTAACACCCGATAAAGTTTACACAGTATCCAAAACTTAACCTTATTGGCCGAATTTTTCCGAACTTTTCGCACTAATGGGTCCCACGTCCAATATATATTCTTAATTTTCCAAAAACTCTCCAAGGCTAGAAAAATCATCTAAAGACTATAATTACTCATAAAAATTCCTCAGGAAAATTTCCTAAGCCAGGAAATGCAGAAAACATGCTATTAAAGGAAATAAAACCCTCGGAAAAGATTAGGGTTTTTTTACGGGTTCTCACACTCATTTTTTTTCGGGGCGTCACACCCTGAATACCCTTTCTGTCAAATTTTCGTTGCCAGACATGATGATTTTCCAAAATGTTTATTATGGTATTTTTGGTGTCTGTGTCACCAATATCATATCCTTATGGAATTTCAATCACCCTTCTTTAATCAACCTTTAAATCCAAACCTTCAAACTTTTCTGCAATGGTTTCGACCATTAACATATTGGTCGGGATTATTCTCAACACAGTCTAAATATGTTATTTTTCATTTCCATAGACCCTGTCACTTGATAAACAATCAAATCCAATCCTGTCCAAGTGCAGTACTTTATAAAGAAATGACACATACTATTTTAGACCTTGATGATGAGTACGAGGAAGCACAGAGATACATATTCCAAGAAAACAGATGTATTCCTCCTGAAATATGGCCTGGTCACTATGGTTCATGGAACTATAACTCAAGTCATCCTCATTGGACCAGAATCAAACGAGCAAAAAGAGAATACCAGGACAAAATGAATTACACTATAATGCAAGATTCTCAAGACCCATATGATAACACAGGAACATCACAAGGGTCTACAACATCCTCAGCAGTTTCTTCCTATGTTTACAAAAACAGATCAGAATGGAAAAGCATTGAAAATAAAAGGAAGAATAAGCCGGCACATCAATATCACATTGAGATGCTTAACATTACAGATCCAGATACCACTCCATCGGATACCCCAGATGATGACCTCCAGTGGGCCTGGAATGATGTTGATATGGAAGGGTCCCCTTAAGTTGTTGTTTACTTTTCCGAAGAGTCAAGTTGTTGTTTACTTTTCCGAAGGGTCAAGTTGTTGTTTACTTTTCCGAAGAGTCAAGTTATTGTTTACTTTTCCGAAGCATCAAGGGCCGTTTCTACTTGTATAAATAGATGATATCCTTCATAGGGAGGATCATCTCAGATTTATCAAATAAAATTCCAAGTTTGCTTATATCTCCCATGAAGTTCTAAATTTCTTTATTTCACCAGGGAAGGCCGAGAGATCCTTATAGTTGTGTGAATGCCTAGATATCCATAGCTTTGCTATAATCCGTTCTTGTGATAAAAGTCCCTTGAACTTTTGAAAGCCCAAGGAGAGAGGCTGTTGTGTTCGGGAATACATTCAAAGAACAAATTATGGTTCTGATATGGTATCTAAGCAGGCACTCTGGTATTTGGTATCAGAGCCTCTGGTGAAGATAGAGAAAAATCCAAAAAGAAAGTTGTTATTAATAAAGATTTGAGTATTGAGCGTATTTAATACTATGGCTTCTTCTTCTAAATTTTCTTCTATTACTACTGATAGTGGATTAGAAATTAAGACAGTACATAGTACTAAGTTAGATTATTTATATGAAGTTTCCATCGAACCAGAGGTGGTTAATCCTACCTCTATTCCTACTATTAATCCTTATAGTGCTTATGGTAAACAATCTTTTTCTCCTACTCGTGTTATTAAATCATTAATAAGGGCACATCCAAAAGGAGTTAAAGAATATATTCAAGCATCAAAGGTTGATCAACATCCTATTCCTGCTACCAGAAAAGAACAGTTTATAACTCTGCATATTCCTAATGATTTCCCTATGCAATGGAAACAGCAAGGTTATACCCATATACACTTTGGAGCCATCAGGATTTCCTTATCATTCCATGGAAGGAAGGGACTACCAGTAGTTGCTCGAATAGCACTACTTGACACCAGATTCAAGCAATACCAGCATGCTTGTATTGCAACAACTGAAACTACACTTAATGCTGGAACTGTTTTTGTTACTCTCTTTCCTAATTTTAACATGTCCTTAGCAGATCCACATCTGCTAGAAGCTCTTAAAGTACATGTGCAGATAATTGGTGCTGAACAAGTTTCAGATGCTATAGCTGCAACTCTTCACTACCAGATGGTCTATCGTGTTCAAAATCATGCTCTTGATCTAGCCATTCCAGGAGGAGAAAATGCTCTTTTAATAAGAGTAGACGAGAAAAATGGTGCATCCTGCACCCATGTTCCTCGGCAGATTTCAAAACAAGAGCTGATCCAATTATTACCCAATGATTGGATCACAGATTATGAGGATCTCCACACTCAGGCCAATGAACCCCTTGAATCATCAAATTCAAGGATATCTCATACAAAAGAAGGGAGAACATCAATCTCTTTTGATCATTCTCATTTTAAAGGATTAGTTTCAAAATCTCATCCTCCTTCTATCATGTGTGCACAGGTTCCAATGTATTATCCCTCAGAATTTGAGAAACAGTGGGAAATACATGATGATCATCCTCAAACTCTTCAGCAAGTACATCGAAGTCAAGATATTATTAAATATTTTGACAAAGAAGGACTTCCAGTCTCATGGTTCCAGGATCCCATTTCAGGTCATATTTATTTTGATGTTTGCAATATTTGTGAGGAATGTCAAATTGAAAATATCCTTGGTCTTGACTTACCAGATTTATCTTGTAAAAAAAGATCAAAATCCAAACAAGTTGAGCCCCGACCTTGCAAACCAGATCTAGATCCACAAAATCCAGACACAGATTCTTTTGTATCTCAAAGAAGTCAGTTCAATGGATATCAAATTCCTACTGAATGGATTTACAAAATTACAAAGACATCCTGTCCTGTTTCAAAAAAGGATCTTCATCCTTATTATCAAAAGTGTCTTGATATTTTGGAAAAAGAAACAAGAGAGTCCAAGAAAGAATGGAAGTTGAAACCTTTTTGCAAAACTGAACCATTAGTTCCAATTCATACTCCACATATCCAAGAATGTTTTATGTTCAATGAGGCCGATTTTCCAAAATTGGAAACCTTCAACAAAAATGGTTCAAGACATACTCCAAAGATCCAAAATATTTCCTCAACAATCTTGCCAAGTGGAGAAACTATCCGACCCAATCCCACAGAAGATGTCCTTAATTGGCAAACTGAGAATTCTCTTGTTCAAAATACTGCTCTTATATCTATTCATAAGAACATCTCAGAAGCCAAAGATAAGATTGAACAAATTGATACCACAGTATCAACTCAACAATCCCAGGTATCTCATATGATTGAAGTTTTTGAAAAAAGACTTCAAGAGCTCAAATACATCATACCCTCAGATCCATCCACTTTAGCTGATTTTGTTCTCAATCAAGAAAAAGAAACAAAGTTTATAAAAGATCAGCTATATGTTCTAAAAACAACAGGCCAAGTTCCTACATATGATGTAGGACCATCCACACCTCTTCCTAAGGTAAGTTCCATGTATGGAGCAGTACCCCTCAGAAATTGGCCGACACCTTTCTACTTTGGTGGGGTCTCTGTACCATCACCATCTCTTTATTTTACAGAATCACAGCCACAGGCTACAAAACCTTTTGATATTGCAGCAACTCTACGAGAATATCGTAAGAACAAGCAAATTCAAAAGGATGCTGAGATAGCAAAAAGAATGGCTGAAAAAGAACAAAGAAAAGCTGAGGCTGAAAGAGAAAGGAAGGCAAAGCAAGCTGCAATAGAACAACCTTCATCCTCTCAACAGGAACCTCCATCTTCATTAATGTTTAGTACTTATACTAATCCTACTTTTTCTGTTGAACAGGAGAAAAAAGCAAATGAAGCTACTAGGGTTTATGATAATCCCTTGTCATCAGTATTAGATGAACTCCATGATGATTCAGTACCATACATTTCCACTTACACTGAGTTCCATGATAGTTCTTCTAAAGAAACCAGCTCAGAAGAAAGTCCCTCAGAATCCTCATCTGATGAATCAGTAACAACAGATGATTCTTCAGAACATTCATTGGAAGAAGAAACTATTCCTCAAATTCACATGGCAGAACCAGAACCAGAAATAGTGGAACCCGATGAAAATGAAGAAACGGCATTTGATCAAACCCAACGAGCTACTTTTCCAAAATCAAAGGGAGTACCTCTGTTTACAATTGATAATATTCCACCCGAAAAGTGGGAAGCAAGGTTCCATGAATTTCATGCTTGGATGCTTGCTCAAAATCTAACAGAAGAATCTCACTTTGAAATTTTATCGATTTTTACAGCTCATCTGGCCGGAATTCTTAAAGATTGGTGGACAACTATTGGAGATGCAGATAAAATGACATTTTTAACCAAACAGGATTTCATGGAAAATATTCACATTCTGCATCTAACATTTCTTGGAAATGTCAGGGAATTCCAGGAGGCTAAAAGAAAGGAGTTCTTCCAAAAGAAATGTTTATCCTATGATCGACGAGATTTAAATAAACATTTCAAAAAGATGATTCAATTATTTTATTCTCTTGGTGCATGTGAGAACCCGTATTGCCCTAATATTTTTCCTAGGGTTTATTTCCCCTTAATTGCATGTTTTCTGCATTTTCTGGCTTAGAAATATTTTCTTAGTGGATTTTATGAGCAATTAAAGTTTTTAGATGATTTTTCTAGCATTGGTGGGTTTTTAGAAAATTAAGATTATATATTGGATGTGGGACCCACTAGTGCGAAAAATTCGGAAAAATTCGGCCAATAAGGTTAAGTTTCGGATACTGTGTAAAATTTATCTGGTGTTAAGTGATAAGTGGAGTGTGTGAAGTGATTGATGTGAGAGAGAAAAGAAAGATAGGAAGGCATTTAATGAGATGCCACATGTCACCTTCTCATTGGTTATGACTTAAGAAACACTATTCACCTTTTGACAAATTTTTTGACTTTTGACCCAATTAGTTAATATCTCCAAAAATTCACAAAAAATTCCTCATTTTTCTTTCTCTTTGGCCGGCCATCCCAAGCTCCACAAGGAAGAAAGTTCATCAAATTTCAAGCTTCCATCTCACTCAATCTTCCATAAACAAAAGCTTAGACTAGATTTCACTCCATAAAATCCTATCTTCTAGTGCTAGTAAGGGTTGTAGTGAAGTTGTTTTGAAGAGCAAAGGTGTCTACAATCTCTCTTTCCCTTGTTTCTTGGTAAGTGATGCTACAACCTCTCCCCTATACCTAATGATGGTTATATTATGCTTAATGGTGGCATGAGTGAAGGAATATATGATTTGTTTCTTGATTTGGCTTGTTTTGGTGAAGTTTTTATTTTATTGGGAATTTTTCTGGTTTAATATGATCTTGATGTTGGGGGCTTGTATGATGAATGATAATGGTTGATAATGACTCTATGAGGTGTATTGGATAGGAAAATGCAATCAATTTTGGATTTGGTGTGAAAATTGAAAAGTTAGGGTTCATAGAATCCCATTTCTGTCCGGTTTTAGATCACTGGGTTAGAGGCCAAATTGGACTTTGCTCAAAACATGAAAGTTGTAGGTATTTATGTGTTTAAGGTGCCTGTAAAATTTCAGGTCATTTGGATGAGTGTGGAGTGAGTTATGCCGTTTCTACTGTAGCTGTTCTGCATTGAGCAGAATGTGAAAACTGCGATAGTAATTGGCCTTTTTGACTGGAATTGGTTTGGATTTTGAAGTTGGTGTCTTCTGATGAAATGTAGCTGAATGTCTTAGCTAACATATGCCTCTGGAATTTCAGCATTTGGACTTGTATGGACTGAGATATACCAATTACAGTTTTCTGTGTTTTGCGAACCTGTTTTAGGAATTCTGGGTTAGTATTTGGCATTTTTGACCTAGTTAAGCTAGGAACTGGACTGAGTGACCTTCTACATTGTTGTAGCCCTGTTTCTTAGCTTCGAAACGGTGTGTCTTACACCCCCATCCGATAATTGTAGTGAGAGTTGTGCCATTACCGCATTATGAGGTCAAATCCGGTTTTCTTATCAAGGCCTAAGTTAAAGCCCTTTCCTAATTTCTGGTTGCCTATGATGCTTATATATGGTTATAAAACCCTATTGGGGTTGTGATTGGCATTGTTTTATGGCTCGGTATTGAGTCTCATAGTACTTGCTTACGTGTTCTAGGGCGTGACGGTGGTTCACGACATTCCCCTGACGGAAGTGCATGACATAGCACTTAATTGCTTTGTGAGTATACTACTCACTTACTTGTTATAATATGGCTCTGCTCTATGTGTATTTGATGCCTTGAAGGCTTAATTGGTTATTGGAAGTGATTGAGGTGAGGGTGTACTTGACCGCCCTCACCCCTTGTGATTTCATTCATGACTGCTTACTGTTATACTGAAATACTGCACTGGCTATATGAGTTATTGAATTGCAATCTTGGAAAACTGATTTGGTGTTTTTTGGACGATGTCCAACGACCTTACTGTATTACTGAGCTCAACCCCGTTTGGTAGTCAATTGGATCGAGCCGGCGAGGGCTTGGTCGTGAAGATTGAATTGCCACGGGGACTGTACTGGGGAACCTTGTGGTAATGAGACCCTTGGTTCCGGTATACTCGAGTATTACCAAAAGCTACTGAAATGGAGTGCGGGCCTGGTTGGGGTATGTTGGGTGGAAGGAATGGAAGTAAAGTGAGGTCTACGGTTTGGTACTCTTAACATTGACGGAGGGTCAATGAGGTTGGATCAAGATTGCAAGCGTGGAAATGGGCTCTTGAGAGCTGACCGTATCCTTTCACTGATTTGCTTTACTTCAAAATTGCATACTTGAATTGAATGGTTATGCTTATATGATCTTAACTGTTATTGTGGTAGTTGCTCACTGGCTTTAGCTCATTCCGTGTTATTTGTTTTCCTTACAGGAAAATGAACACTTTTGGAAAGGTTATGATAGTTGGATGCAAGTTGAGCTCATGTATATGTATTTTTGATTAAGCTCCTTGAGGGTGAAACCCTAAGTGCTTTGATTCCACCAATGTTTGGTGTGTAAATGGCTACTTGTATATGTATGAACTAAATGGATACTTTGGTAGGCCGTTTGACTTGTAAAGGTTGGTTTTCAATGTATATATATGTTTGGTAAATGTTTGGATGGATTTCGGATCACCACGACTTTCAAACGAAAAGGAAAAGATTTTGGGGCGAATGAACAGTACCAAATCCGGCCAGGAATCCGGCCAGAAACTGGCCGGATTGAAGGCCCGGATTGCTTGAAAAAAAAAGAGAAAATCTGGCCAGTGCTCTCGGCCTGATATCCGGCCAGACAATCCGGCCGGAATCTTGGCCGGATTGCCGGGCGGATTGCGAGGGAAAAATGAAAAAAATTTGGAATGCTCTCGGCCTTGTATCCGGCCGAGAATCCGGCCAGATTCCGGCCGGATTCTGACGTGTCTTCTACTGTTCATTTCGGCTTCAATTTTCGTTTTTTTTTATTTTGTGTTTTGACTTGTTTGCGCGCTTCGGTAGGTTCCGGAACGTAATAGATCGACGTAAACTGATCCGTAGTCCTGGCGAGAGCTGGGCAGGCAGTCCGCTAACCTCTTTGGTTCGCCTTAGGGGAAAGTGGGGCTGTTACAGTGCAGATATTAATCTCAAGCAACCTTTTATCAGTTCTCTTCCAAAGCCACTTGCAGATGGTGCAGAAATGTATATCCATAACAAATATGGATCAATCCTAAATCTCACCATTGGACAAATTAAACAAGCAGTTTTCTTATCTCTTGATGACCTTTGCCACAAAAGAAAGGTTATTCGAGAATACCTAAAAGGAGATGTTTGTTTAGACCAAGCCTGCAAAAAGCCAGAATTGATAACAAAGGGTAAGTGCCAAGCTTGTTCTCCATCTCAGAAAGGAAAAGGATCCAGAAGGTTCAAAAGATTCAAAAGCTTTACCAAGACATACAAGAACTTTCCAAGAAAATCCTTCAGAAAGAAATGGAGATATTTTAGGCAAAAGTGTGACGACCCCACCTCCCCCTAAGGCGTACCAAAGGGTTCGGCGGACCGCCTGCCCAGCTCTCGCCAGGACTCACTCACTATCTCTATCGAATAATGTACACACAACCATGAACCATAAATAACAATCCCAATTCAAGCTTATAATGTACATTGATAGAAATCGAGGTACAAAGTCTCAATATACTCAAACTGGTTCAAGGCGTATACAATCCAAATACAAAACATTCTATTCGAGGAATAGCACGAGTACAAGTCAAAAATCAAACAACTAGTCTATGCTAGACCTTACATATCTCGCACCTCGCTCGTACCCCTGAAAGGAAAACAAATGGAGTGGAATGAGCTAAAAGCCCAGTGAGGTTCCAAATAGCAAATTGACCATTATTTATAAGTACGAGTTTTCGATATAGCAAAGTAACGAGCATAAAGTGTTCATAAATGTGAACAGTAACACGTCAAGTAGCAATCTTGAAATGAGCAAATGTAGAAGTTTTTTCAAAAGAAACAATAATCCAATAAACAATAAGTATTCCAAATCATAAGGATACGGATGGCTCTCAGGAGCCAAATTCCCCTTTTCATTACCAGGAGCTTGATCACGTAGTAGTTGACACTCCGTCAACTTTCAAGTAAGTAACCAATCCAGTAGAACACCACTTAAACGACTCTCCGTCCACCGTTCAACCCCCAGCTGGGCCCAAAATCCTCAAGAATATGGGTGGTAATACTCGAGTATACCGATTAGTCGAGGAGATATCACTCCACTCGACAATACAAGAGACCCAGGGTTCGTTACCCAATCGACCAAGCCCTTGCCGGCTCGACTAGAGTAACTCGCCACAGGGTTTCTGGAATTCCAGGAAGTGCGCGCATCATAATCATGTATATCAAGTCAATTGCAACAATAAACAAGTATATCACGTAAGGGCAAGTGCGATAAAGTACACTCTTGCCCTTACAATTCACGTATATAACATGTAATCAGATTGGTCACGTATCAAGTTCAAGTATCAAGTTCAATTTGGTATTTGAAAGCACTCACCCAAAATATATAGTGCCTTTATTGGTCACTTTCAGGTTATACTCCGAGTTCGGAGTCCAAATCTGCGATAAAACTCAATTTGAGAACTTTGAAACATGACTAGAGTTCGAAACTTAGACGTTTCGTTCAATAAGAATCAAGAAATTGAAATTCACTTGGAGAATACTCGTGAGATACTCGCTCACTTTTTAAATGATAAAACTTTGTAACATTTATACTTGAATTGGTCATGCGAGTCGAAAGTACAAGAGAAAACGTACTTGGAGCAATCATTATTTCATTTCTCAAGGGTACAAGTTCGGCCAAGTCCTAACGTATAACCCTCGATAAACAAGTGGCAAAGGTCCTTGCTAGTTCAAGTGATAATCACTTAACCTTCACTCAAGTCGCAAAGATAGTTTTCTAGACCTCGAGTAAAAATTTGAGCAGCATGCCCTTTGTGTTTACCTAATTTCCAGCCATTTAGGCTTCATTATTTTTCTTCAACAACATCCCAACATCATACAAATCAGCAATTTATGTCAAGAGCCGTTCCATAGGCTCACAATATCATAATAACAAGAATCGCATTAAGTACAAGTGCAGAAATTCACTGTGGCACAAGACAGATTTGACGTACCAAATGCGGAAATAACATATCCAAGGCTACGCTTATCGGATTGAGGCGCAACCTATGCCGTTTCGAAGCTAAGACTCAGGGCTACAATGTTCATGAAGATCACTTAGTCCAGTTCCTAATGTAGCTTAGTCAAATCCTCAAATTACTAAACCAGAAACCAATTCGTCGGCTATATAACCGCATTACCCTGTAATGGTCATATCTCAGAGTACAAAAGTCCGAAACAGGTGTTCTTGGAGGCATTTAAAAGCTAAGTCATAATACTACAACTTTCATGTTTTGGCCCAGAGCTAAATCAGCACGGCTCCTAGTCAAAAAACGTGATTAACTGGACAAACTGAACACACGGACGGCTGAGGAAAAACTTAAAACAGTAAGGGTATTTCGGACTTTTCACAACCTACGTTGCTCCAATTGAGCTGAAATTTTACAGGCACCTACAAAATACCATTCTCTACAACTTTCCTTCTTTGACCCAAGGCCAATTCGGCCTCTAACACACCGATACAAATTCGGACAGAATGCTTGGGAAATTTTCCAGAAATCTGAAATTTTTAGCTCCAAGTGTAATTTCCTCAAATTTCTGGTTCTAATTACCACTAAACAACCTTATATAACCTTAATTGCAACATTTACACATCATACATCACATTGAGCAGAAAATCAGAACCCCTAGTTCATCAAATAAATTGGGGAAAACCTCTAAATCATGCTAATCATCCATGATTCCACCACTATAATCAAACTACTAACTTAATTTAACAAAATCAAAAACAAAACTTAGAGAGATGAGTTCTCTTACCTTGGTTAGAAGTCTCTAAAAGCAGCCCCAAGCTTTTCTTTTCCAAACTTTCACCACCAAACACTAACTAACCACTCAAAGACAAGATTAATCGGTTTCTTTTGTTTGATTTCTCACTTTGTTGGTGGATTGAAGAAGAAATGGAGAAGAGTTTTGTTTTTCCTCTCTTGTTCTTACTCTCTCTCTCTCTCGGCTCTTAGCAGCAGAAAATGAAGAGAAATGAAGCTGATTTTTGTCTTATAAGGAGTAAGAAGGTTAGAGTTAATTAAGACCACAATTTGGCTAACACTTGGACAATTCTTAGCCACTAATTTTTCTCTTTCTTCCCCTTGCTTATAAGCCACAAATTTCGGTCCCCTTAGCTGTAATATAAGAAGATATTTTGGCTCAAATATCAATAAGCTTGTGGTGCAAGAAAGTGGTGGTCCAGTGGTGCGTTCAAACGGTAGTGCGCGGGACCCGTCGGTTCGCGCCGTTTTTCTTAAAAACACCCGTACTAGGGTTTTTACTTTCCATTCACTAACCTTATCTCATGGTTACTATTCACATATTATTTCTCACTTAAAAGTCACTTTTAATCACCAAATTTGGTCCTTACTCTGTACCGAAAATTCATCCGGCGAAAAATCGCGAAAACCCTAATTTTGCTCAAATCTTGAGACCGAAGTATAAAACCCTATTTCCAGGTTCATCTGCACTTATTGTTGAACGATTGGGTAGTAGGGCCTTAATAAATAATAATTTTCAAATAAAAGGAAATTTTTAAGAAAACGTGAGGAATTTTCCAATTCCAGTAATTAAAATTAGGGTTTCAATTAAAATATGAGAGATTTAGGAAAACCGGTTAGTCACAAGTAAGCTAGGGTTTTTGGCTACCATATTAGGTTTTCTAGTCTTTTTTTTTTAAAACAAAATTAGGTTTTAAATCAAACCCAAAGAAATACACTTTAATATTTTCTTCACAAACAACCTCCTAATATTCGGGATGTTACAACCTCCCCTCCTTAAAAGAATTTCGTCCTCGAAATTCAACATTTATTCGTAAATAAGTATAAGCAAATACAAGCATTTTCAAAACACGTTGAAAATAACATACTTTCTTTATATACGTATCATGGCAATTAACACATCCTACAGTACGTTAAACCTAGGTATCGCTCAGGCACTACTCTTAATCAAGGCTCGAAACACGTGAATAAGAAGGATCCCAAATCCCATAAATATCTTCAATATATTTCAATTCCAAACTATTCGCATTCCCCGTGCCTTTGCTTTCGCAATCCAAACTTATCCCAATATTACGCGAGATCTTAACTTATCGTAAAGGTGTCACTCATTGGTATTCGGGGACAAGAATCCAAAAATATGATAATTCACCACTCAAGCTGGCCAGGCTCAAGAGCAAACCACCCGTATTAGAGATTCCTACCCAACATACATATCTAAGGTCTCCAACAATAGACAATTGTTCCACACTTAACAAGTCAATCCCCACAGTCCGAGAACCCTCTCCCGGCACGAACTCAATAGGAGCTCTGATACCATCTGTGACGACCCCACCTCCCCCTAAGGCGTACCAAAGGGTTCGGCGGACCGCCTGCCCAGCTCTCGCCAGGACTCACTCACTATCTCTATCGAATAATGTACACACAACCATGAACCATAAATAACAATCCCAATTCAAGCTTATAATGTACATTGATAGAAATCGAGGTACAAAGTCTCAATATACTCAAACTGGTTCAAGGCGTATACAATCCAAATACAAAACATTCTATTCGAGGAATAGCACGAGTACAAGTCAAAAATCAAACAACTAGTCTATGCTAGACCTTACATATCTCGCACCTCGCTCGTACCCCTGAAAGGAAAACAAATGGAGTGGAATGAGCTAAAAGCCCAGTGAGGTTCCAAATAGCAAATTGACCATTATTTATAAGTACGAGTTTTCGATATAGCAAAGTAACGAGCATAAAGTGTTCATAAATGTGAACAGTAACACGTCAAGTAGCAATCTTGAAATGAGCAAATGTAGAAGTTTTTTCAAAAGAAACAATAATCCAATAAACAATAAGTATTCCAAATCATAAGGATACGGATGGCTCTCAGGAGCCAAATTCCCCTTTTCATTACCAGGAGCTTGATCACGTAGTAGTTGACACTCCGTCAACTTTCAAGTAAGTAACCAATCCAGTAGAACACCACTTAAACGACTCTCCGTCCACCGTTCAACCCCCAGCTGGGCCCAAAATCCTCAAGAATATGGGTGGTAATACTCGAGTATACCGATTAGTCGAGGAGATATCACTCCACTCGACAATACAAGAGACCCAGGGTTCGTTACCCAATCGACCAAGCCCTTGCCGGCTCGACTAGAGTAACTCGCCACAGGGTTTCTGGAATTCCAGGAAGTGCGCGCATCATAATCATGTATATCAAGTCAATTGCAACAATAAACAAGTATATCACGTAAGGGCAAGTGCGATAAAGTACACTCTTGCCCTTACAATTCACGTATATAACATGTAATCAGATTGGTCACGTATCAAGTTCAAGTATCAAGTTCAATTTGGTATTTGAAAGCACTCACCCAAAATATATAGTGCCTTTACTGGTCACTTTCAGGTTATACTCCGAGTTCGGAGTCCAAATCTGCGATAAAACTCAATTTGAGAACTTTGAAACATGACTAGAGTTCGAAACTTAGACGTTTCGTTCAATAAGAATCAAGAAATTGAAATTCACTTGGAGAATACTCGTGAGATACTCGCTCACTTTTTAAATGATAAAACTTTGTAACATTTATACTTGAATTGGTCATGCGAGTCGAAAGTACAAGAGAAAACGTACTTGGAGCAATCATTATTTCATTTCTCAAGGGTACAAGTTCGGCCAAGTCCTAACGTATAACCCTCGATAAACAAGTGGCAAAGGTCCTTGCTAGTTCAAGTGATAATCACTTAACCTTCACTCAAGTCGCAAAGATAGTTTTCTAGACCTCGAGTAAAAATTTGAGCAGCATGCCCTTTGTGTTTACCTAATTTCCAGCCATTTAGGCTTCATTATTTTTCTTCAACAACATCCCAACATCATACAAATCAGCAATTTATGTCAAGAGCCGTTCCATAGGCTCACAATATCATAATAACAAGAATCGCATTAAGTACAAGTGCAGAAATTCACTGTGGCACAAGACAGATTTGACGTACCAAATGCGGAAATAACATATCCAAGGCTACGCTTATCGGATTGAGGCGCAACCTATGCCGTTTCGAAGCTAAGACTCAGGGCTACAATGTTCATGAAGATCACTTAGTCCAGTTCCTAATGTAGCTTAGTCAAATCCTCAAATTACTAAACCAGAAACCAATTCGTCGGCTATATAACCGCATTACCCTGTAATGGTCATATCTCAGAGTACAAAAGTCCGAAACAGGTGTTCTTGGAGGCATTTAAAAGCTAAGTCATAATACTACAACTTTCATGTTTTGGCCCAGAGCTAAATCAGCACGGCTCCTAGTCAAAAAACGTGATTAACTGGACAAACTGAACACACGGACGGCTGAGGAAAAACTTAAAACAGTAAGGGTATTTCGGACTTTTCACAACCTACGTTGCTCCAATTGAGCTGAAATTTTACAGGCACCTACAAAATACCATTCTCTACAACTTTCCTTCTTTGACCCAAGGCCAATTCGGCCTCTAACACACCAATACAAATTCGGACAGAATGCTTGGGAAATTTTCCAGAAATCTGAAATTTTTAGCTCTAAGTGTAATTTCCTCAAATTTCTGGTTCTAATCACCACTAAACAACCTTATATAACCTTAATTGCAACATTTACACATCATACATCACATTGAGCAGAAAATCAGAACCCCTAGTTCATCAAATAAATTGGGGAAAACCTCTAAATCATGCTAATCATCCATGATTCCACCACTATAATCAAACTACTAACTTAATTTAACAAAATCAAAAACAAAACTTAGAGAGATGAGTTCTCTTACCTTGGTTAGAAGTCTCTAAAAGCAGCCCCAAGCTTTTCTTTTCCAAACTTTCACCACCAAACACTAACTAACCACTCAAAGACAAGATTAATCGGTTTCTTTTGTTTGATTTCTCACTTTGTTGGTGGATTGAAGAAGAAATGGAGAAGAGTTTTGTTTTTCCTCTCTTGTTCTTACTCTCTCTCTCTCTCGGCTCTTAGCAGCAGAAAATGAAGAGAAATGAAGCTGATTTTTGTCTTATAAGGAGTAAGAAGGTTAGAGTTAATTAAGACCACAATTTGGCTAACACTTGGACAATTCTTAGCCACTAATTTTTCTCTTTCTTCCCCTTGCTTATAAGCCACAAATTTCGGTCCCCTTAGCTGTAATATAAGAAGATATTTTGGCTCAAATATCAATAAGCTTGTGGTGCAAGAAAGTGGTGGTCCAGTGGTGCGTTCAAACGGTAGTGCGCGGGACCCGTCGGTTCGCGCCGTTTTTCTTAAAAACACCCGTACTAGGGTTTTTACTTTCCATTCACTAACCTTATCTCATGGTTACTATTCACATATTATTTCTCACTTAAAAGTCACTTTTAATCACCAAATTTGGTCCTTACTCTGTACCGAAAATTCATCCGGCGAAAAATCGCGAAAACCCTAATTTTGCTCAAATCTTGAGACCGAAGTATAAAACCCTATTTCCAGGTTCATCTGCACTTATTGTTGAACGATTGGGTAGTAGGGCCTTAATAAATAATAATTTTCAAATAAAAGGAAATTTTTAAGAAAACGTGAGGAATTTTCCAATTCCAGTAATTAAAATTAGGGTTTCAATTAAAATATGAGAGATTTAGGAAAACCGGTTAGTCACAAGTAAGCTAGGGTTTTTGGCTACCATATTAGGTTTTCTAGTCTTTTTTTTTTAAAACAAAATTAGGTTTTAAATCAAACCCAAAGAAATACACTTTAATATTTTCTTCACAAACAACCTCCTAATATTCGGGATGTTACAACCTCCCCTCCTTAAAAGAATTTCGTCCTCGAAATTCAACATTTATTCGTAAATAAGTATAAGCAAATACAAGCATTTTCAAAACACGTTGAAAATAACATACTTTCTTTATATACGTATCATGGCAATTAACACATCCTACAGTACGTTAACCCTAGGTATCGCTCAGGCACTACTCTTAATCAAGGCTCGAAACACGTGAATAAGAAGGATCCCAAATCCCATAAATATCTTCAATATATTTCAATTCCAAACTATTCGCATTCCCCGTGCCTTTGCTTTCGCAATCCAAACTTATCCCAATATTACGCGAGATCTTAACTTATCGTAAAGGTGTCACTCATTGGTATTCGGGGACAAGAATCCAAAAATATGATAATTCACCACTCAAGCTGGCCAGGCTCAAGAGCAAACCACCCGTATTAGAGATTCCTACCCAACATACATATCTAAGGTCTCCAACAATAGACAATTGTTCCACACTTAACAAGTCAATCCCCACAGTCCGAGAACCCTCTCCCGGCACGAACTCAATAGGAGCTCTGATACCATCTGTGACGACCCCACCTCCCCCTAAGGCGTACCAAAGGGTTCGGCGGACCGCCTGCCCAGCTCTCGCCAGGACTCACTCACTATCTCTATCGAATAATGTACACACAACCATGAACCATAAATAACAATCCCAATTCAAGCTTATAATGTACATTGATAGAAATCGAGGTACAAAGTCTCAATATACTCAAACTGGTTCAAGGCGTATACAATCCAAATACAAAACATTCTATTCGAGGAATAGCACGAGTACAAGTCAAAAATCAAACAACTAGTCTATGCTAGACCTTACATATCTCGCACCTCGCTCGTACCCCTGAAAGGAAAACAAATGGAGTGGAATGAGCTAAAAGCCCAGTGAGGTTCCAAATAGCAAATTGACCATTATTTATAAGTACGAGTTTTCGATATAGCAAAGTAACGAGCATAAAGTGTTCATAAATGTGAACAGTAACACGTCAAGTAGCAATCTTGAAATGAGCAAATGTAGAAGTTTTTTCAAAAGAAACAATAATCCAATAAACAATAAGTATTCCAAATCATAAGGATACGGATGGCTCTCAGGAGCCAAATTCCCCTTTTCATTACCAGGAGCTTGATCACGTAGTAGTTGACACTCCGTCAACTTTCAAGTAAGTAACCAATCCAGTAGAACACCACTTAAACGACTCTCCGTCCACCGTTCAACCCCCAGCTGGGCCCAAAATCCTCAAGAATATGGGTGGTAATACTCGAGTATACCGATTAGTCGAGGAGATATCACTCCACTCGACAATACAAGAGACCCAGGGTTCGTTACCCAATCGACCAAGCCCTTGCCGGCTCGACTAGAGTAACTCGCCACAGGGTTTCTGGAATTCCAGGAAGTGCGCGCATCATAATCATGTATATCAAGTCAATTGCAACAATAAACAAGTATATCACGTAAGGGCAAGTGCGATAAAGTACACTCTTGCCCTTACAATTCACGTATATAACATGTAATCAGATTGGTCACGTATCAAGTTCAAGTATCAAGTTCAATTTGGTATTTGAAAGCACTCACCCAAAATATATAGTGCCTTTACTGGTCACTTTCAGGTTATACTCCGAGTTCGGAGTCCAAATCTGCGATAAAACTCAATTTGAGAACTTTGAAACATGACTAGAGTTCGAAACTTAGACGTTTCGTTCAATAAGAATCAAGAAATTGAAATTCACTTGGAGAATACTCGTGAGATACTCGCTCACTTTTTAAATGATAAAACTTTGTAACATTTATACTTGAATTGGTCATGCGAGTCGAAAGTACAAGAGAAAACGTACTTGGAGCAATCATTATTTCATTTCTCAAGGGTACAAGTTCGGCCAAGTCCTAACGTATAACCCTCGATAAACAAGTGGCAAAGGTCCTTGCTAGTTCAAGTGATAATCACTTAACCTTCACTCAAGTCGCAAAGATAGTTTTCTAGACCTCGAGTAAAAATTTGAGCAGCATGCCCTTTGTGTTTACCTAATTTCCAGCCATTTAGGCTTCATTATTTTTCTTCAACAACATCCCAACATCATACAAATCAGCAATTTATGTCAAGAGCCGTTCCATAGGCTCACAATATCATAATAACAAGAATCGCATTAAGTACAAGTGCAGAAATTCACTGTGGCACAAGACAGATTTGACGTACCAAATGCGGAAATAACATATCCAAGGCTACGCTTATCGGATTGAGGCGCAACCTATGCCGTTTCGAAGCTAAGACTCAGGCTACAATGTTCATGAAGATCACTTAGTCCAGTTCCTAATGTAGCTTAGTCAAATCCTCAAATTACTAAACCAGAAACCAATTCGTCGGCTATATAACCGCATTACCCTGTAATGGTCATATCTCAGAGTACAAAAGTCCGAAACAGGTGTTCTTGGAGGCATTTAAAAGCTAAGTCATAATACTACAACTTTCATGTTTTGGCCCAGAGCTAAATCAGCACGGCTCCTAGTCAAAAAACGTGATTAACTGGACAAACTGAACACACGGACGGCTGAGGAAAAACTTAAAACAGTAAGGGTATTTCGGACTTTTCACAACCTACGTTGCTCCAATTGAGCTGAAATTTTACAGGCACCTACAAAATACCATTCTCTACAACTTTCCTTCTTTGACCCAAGGCCAATTCGGCCTCTAACACACCAATACAAATTCGGACAGAATGCTTGGGAAATTTTCCAGAAATCTGAAATTTTTAGCTCTAAGTGTAATTTCCTCAAATTTCTGGTTCTAATCACCACTAAACAACCTTATATAACCTTAATTGCAACATTTACACATCATACATCACATTGAGCAGAAAATCAGAACCCCTAGTTCATCAAATAAATTGGGGAAAACCTCTAAATCATGCTAATCATCCATGATTCCACCACTATAATCAAACTACTAACTTAATTTAACAAAATCAAAAACAAAACTTAGAGAGATGAGTTCTCTTACCTTGGTTAGAAGTCTCTAAAAGCAGCCCCAAGCTTTTCTTTTCCAAACTTTCACCACCAAACACTAACTAACCACTCAAAGACAAGATTAATCGGTTTCTTTTGTTTGATTTCTCACTTTGTTGGTGGATTGAAGAAGAAATGGAGAAGAGTTTTGTTTTTCCTCTCTTGTTCTTACTCTCTCTCTCTCTCGGCTCTTAGCAGCAGAAAATGAAGAGAAATGAAGCTGATTTTTGTCTTATAAGGAGTAAGAAGGTTAGAGTTAATTAAGACCACAATTTGGCTAACACTTGGACAATTCTTAGCCACTAATTTTTCTCTTTCTTCCCCTTGCTTATAAGCCACAAATTTCGGTCCCCTTAGCTGTAATATAAGAAGATATTTTGGCTCAAATATCAATAAGCTTGTGGTGCAAGAAAGTGGTGGTCCAGTGGTGCGTTCAAACGGTAGTGCGCGGGACCCGTCGGTTCGCGCCGTTTTTCTTAAAAACACCCGTACTAGGGTTTTTACTTTCCATTCACTAACCTTATCTCATGGTTACTATTCACATATTATTTCTCACTTAAAAGTCACTTTTAATCACCAAATTTGGTCCTTACTCTGTACCGAAAATTCATCCGGCGAAAAAATCGCGAAAAACCCTAATTTTGCTCAAATCTTGAGACCGAAGTATAAAACCCTATTTCCAGGTTCATCTGCACTTATTGTTGAACGATTGGGTAGTAGGGCCTTAATAAATAATAATTTTCAAATAAAAGGAAATTTTTAAGAAAACGTGAGGAATTTTCCAATTCCAGTAATTAAAATTAGGGTTTCAATTAAAATATGAGAGATTTAGGAAAACCGGTTAGTCACAAGTAAGCTAGGGTTTTTGGCTACCATATTAGGTTTTCTAGTCTTTTTTTTTTTAAAACAAAATTAGGTTTTAAATCAAACCCAAAGAAATACACTTTAATATTTTCTTCACAAACAACCTCCTAATATTCGGGATGTTACAACCTCCCCTCCTTAAAAGAATTTCGTCCTCGAAATTCAACATTTATTCGTAAATAAGTATAAGCAAATACAAGCATTTTCAAAACACGTTGAAAATAACATACTTTCTTTATATACGTATCATGGCAATTAACACATCCTACAGTACGTTAACCCTAGGTATCGCTCAGGCACTACTCTTAATCAAGGCTCGAAACACGTGAATAAGAAGGATCCCAAATCCCATAAATATCTTCAATATATTTCAATTCCAAACTATTCGCATTCCCCGTGCCTTTGCTTTCGCAATCCAAACTTATCCCAATATTACGCGAGATCTTAACTTATCGTAAAGGTGTCACTCATTGGTATTCGGGGACAAGAATCCAAAAATATGATAATTCACCACTCAAGCTGGCCAGGCTCAAGAGCAAACCACCCGTATTAGAGATTCCTACCCAACATACATATCTAAGGTCTCCAACAATAGACAATTGTTCCACACTTAACAAGTCAATCCCCACAGTCCGAGAACCCTCTCCCGGCACGAACTCAATAGGAGCTCTGATACCATCTGTGACGACCCCACCTCCCCCTAAGGCGTACCAAAGGGTTCGGCGGACCGCCTGCCCAGCTCTCGCCAGGACTCACTCACTATCTCTATCGAATAATGTACACACAACCATGAACCATAAATAACAATCCCAATTCAAGCTTATAATGTACATTGATAGAAATCGAGGTACAAAGTCTCAATATACTCAAACTGGTTCAAGGCGTATACAATCCAAATACAAAACATTCTATTCGAGGAATAGCACGAGTACAAGTCAAAAATCAAACAACTAGTCTATGCTAGACCTTACATATCTCGCACCTCGCTCGTACACCTGAAAGGAAAACAAATGGAGTGGAATGAGCTAAAAGCCCAGTGAGGTTCCAAATAGCAAATTGACCATTATTTATAAGTACGAGTTTTCGATATAGCAAAGTAACGAGCATAAAGTGTTCATAAATGTGAACAGTAACACGTCAAGTAGCAATCTTGAAATGAGCAAATGTAGAAGTTTTTTCAAAAGAAACAATAATCCAATAAACAATAAGTATTCCAAATCATAAGGATACGGATGGCTCTCAGGAGCCAAATTCCCCTTTTCATTACCAGGAGCTTGATCACGTAGTAGTTGACACTCCGTCAACTTTCAAGTAAGTAACCAATCCAGTAGAACACCACTTAAACGACTCTCCGTCCACCGTTCAACCCCCAGCTGGGCCCAAAATCCTCAAGAATATGGGTGGTAATACTCGAGTATACCGATTAGTCGAGGAGATATCACTCCACTCGACAATACAAGAGACCCAGGGTTCGTTACCCAATCGACCAAGCCCTTGCCGGCTCGACTAGAGTAACTCGCCACAGGGTTTCTGGAATTCCAGGAAGTGCGCGCATCATAATCATGTATATCAAGTCAATTGCAACAATAAACAAGTATATCACGTAAGGGCAAGTGCGATAAAGTACACTCTTGCCCTTACAATTCACGTATATAACATGTAATCAGATTGGTCACGTATCAAGTTCAAGTATCAAGTTCAATTTGGTATTTGAAAGCACTCACCCAAAATATATAGTGCCTTTACTGGTCACTTTCAGGTTATACTCCGAGTTCGGAGTCCAAATCTGCGATAAAACTCAATTTGAGAACTTTGAAACATGACTAGAGTTCGAAACTTAGACGTTTCGTTCAATAAGAATCAAGAAATTGAAATTCACTTGGAGAATACTCGTGAGATACTCGCTCACTTTTTAAATGATAAAACTTTGTAACATTTATACTTGAATTGGTCATGCGAGTCGAAAGTACAAGAGAAAACGTACTTGGAGCAATCATTATTTCATTTCTCAAGGGTACAAGTTCGGCCAAGTCCTAACGTATAACCCTCGATAAACAAGTGGCAAAGGTCCTTGCTAGTTCAAGTGATAATCACTTAACCTTCACTCAAGTCGCAAAGATAGTTTTCTAGACCTCGAGTAAAAATTTGAGCAGCATGCCCTTTGTGTTTACCTAATTTCCAGCCATTTAGGCTTCATTATTTTTCTTCAACAACATCCCAACATCATACAAATCAGCAATTTATGTCAAGAGCCGTTCCATAGGCTCACAATATCATAATAACAAGAATCGCATTAAGTACAAGTGCAGAAATTCACTGTGGCACAAGACAGATTTGACGTACCAAATGCGGAAATAACATATCCAAGGCTACGCTTATCGGATTGAGGCGCAACCTATGCCGTTTAGAAGCTAAGACTCAGGGCTACAATGTTCATGAAGATCACTTAGTCCAGTTCCTAATGTAGCTTAGTCAAATCCTCAAATTACTAAACCAGAAACCAATTCGTCGGCTATATAACCGCATTACCCTGTAATGGTCATATCTCAGAGTACAAAAGTCCGAAACAGGTGTTCTTGGAGGCATTTAAAAGCTAAGTCATAATACTACAACTTTCATGTTTTGGCCCAGAGCTAAATCAGCACGGCTCCTAGTCAAAAAACGTGATTAACTGGACAAACTGAACACACGGACTGCTGAGGAAAAACTTAAAACAGTAAGGGTATTTCGGACTTTTCACAACCTACGTTGCTCCAATTGAGCTGAAATTTTACAGGCACCTACAAAATACCATTCTCTACAACTTTCCTTCTTTGACCCAAGGCCAATTCGGCCTCTAACACACCAATACAAATTCGGACAGAATGCTTGGGAAATTTTCCAGAAATCTGAAATTTTTAGCTCTAAGTGTAATTTCCTCAAATTTCTGGTTCTAATCACCACTAAACAACCTTATATAACCTTAATTGCAACATTTACACATCATACATCACATTGAGCAGAAAATCAGAACCCCTAGTTCATCAAATAAATTGGGGAAAACCTCTAAATCATGCTAATCATCCATGATTCCACCACTATAATCAAACTACTAACTTAATTTAACAAAATCAAAAACAAAACTTAGAGAGATGAGTTCTCTTACCTTGGTTAGAAGTCTCTAAAAGCAGCCCCAAGCTTTTCTTTTCCAAACTTTCACCACCAAACACTAACTAACCACTCAAAGACAAGATTAATCGGTTTCTTTTGTTTGATTTCTCACTTTGTTGGTGGATTGAAGAAGAAATGGAGAAGAGTTTTGTTTTTCCTCTCTTGTTCTTACTCTCTCTCTCTCTCGGCTCTTAGCAGCAGAAAATGAAGAGAAATGAAGCTGATTTTTGTCTTATAAGGAGTAAGAAGGTTAGAGTTAATTAAGACCACAATTTGGCTAACACTTGGACAATTCTTAGCCACTAATTTTTCTCTTTCTTCCCCTTGCTTATAAGCCACAAATTTCGGTCCCCTTAGCTGTAATATAAGAAGATATTTTGGCTCAAATATCAATAAGCTTGTGGTGCAAGAAAGTGGTGGTCCAGTGGTGCGTTCAAACGGTAGTGCGCGGGACCCGTCGGTTCGCGCCGTTTTTCTTAAAAACACCCGTACTAGGGTTTTTACTTTCCATTCACTAACCTTATCTCATGGTTACTATTCACATATTATTTCTCACTTAAAAGTCACTTTTAATCACCAAATTTGGTCCTTACTCTGTACCGAAAATTCATCCGGCGAAAAATCGCGAAAACCCTAATTTTGCTCAAATCTTGAGACCGAAGTATAAAACCCTATTTCCAGGTTCATCTGCACTTATTGTTGAACGATTGGGTAGTAGGGCCTTAATAAATAATAATTTTCAAATAAAAGGAAATTTTTAAGAAAACGTGAGGAATTTTCCAATTCCAGTAATTAAAATTAGGGTTTCAATTAAAATATGAGAGATTTAGGAAAACCGGTTAGTCACAAGTAAGCTAGGGTTTTTGGCTACCATATTAGGGTTTCTAGTCTTTTTTTTTTTTAAAACAAAATTAGGTTTTAAATCAAACCCAAAGAAATACACTTTAATATTTTCTTCACAAACAACCTCCTAATATTCGGGATGTTACAAAAAGTCTAAAAGGTTCAGAGGCACAAAAGGGAACAAATGTTTTATCTGTGGAAAGCCTGGACATTTTGCAAAGAATTGTCCTCAGAACCAAAAGGGAGTAAAATTAATATCAGAAATTCAGAATGAACTTCATTTTTCTATATCTGATTTAGAATCTGAGTTTTCTGAACAAGAAGAACCTACTGATACTACTCTCTTGGCTTTACAGGTCCCTGAAGAAATTTTAAGTATTGGCCCTATTGCTCTAGCCAATAAAGAGGCAAATGAAAAGGAAGTTTATCCACAAACTATTATTCATATTTTGTTGGATAAATATTCTAAACCTATACCTCTTATTGCATTTTTTGATACAGGAGCTCATACTTCCATCATGAGGAAAGACATCTTACCAGACTCATATTGGATCCCAGAAGTAAATAAGTTTCGAGGAGCTGATGGAAACCTTTTTGAAACAAAATTTATTACCAAGACTCCCATCACTCTCAAACTTCTCCCTGATTGCTGTGTTAGTTCAAAATTTTTGGGAGCAAATTTTACTGGTAAGGACTTATTATTAGGATTTGATCTTTACAAACAAAACAAGTATCTTATTACAGGACATGGGATAAAATCAAAAAAGTTTTTTAAACCTTTTATTGAAATCCCTAAGCTGTATTTGATACAAGAAGAAAGTGTTCAAAAGGATCAACTCCAGCAAATTCAAAATCAGATCATTCAAGAATCATGCTCAACAAATCATCAAGAGTTTTTACAAAAATGTGATCATCCTTTGTGGGAAAATCCTGATTTTTATATCCGACTTCATTTCAAAAAGAATGAGGATATAAATCCCACAAAAGCTAGTCATTCTGGAATGAATCCAAATGACACAAAACTTGCTGAACAAGAATGCCAAGAACTCTTGAAATTTGGTCTAATTGAGATTTCTCATTCTCAATGGGCATGCCAAGCATTTTATGTCAACAAAAGATCTGAACAGGTAAGAGGGAAAATGAGATTGGTAATCAATTACCAACCTCTGAATATTTTCCTACTTGATGATAAATTCCCAATTCCCAATAGATTTACTATCTTTTCCCAGATATCCAAAGCAAACTGGTTTTCCAAATTTGATTTAAAATCTGGATTCTGGCAGTTGGGAATTCATCCTGAAGATAGGCATAAAACTGGTTTTTGTATTCCAAATCATCATTTTCAATGGAAGGTAATGCCTTTCGGTTTAAAAACCGCACCTTCTCTTTTCCAAAAAGCGATGATAAGGATTTTCCAGCCTATCTTACATTCAGCACTCATCTACATTGATGATATTCTTCTTTTCAGCAACACTTTTGAAGAACATCTTGAATTGCTTAAAGATTTTCATCATCTTGTTAAGCAATACGGGATAATGCTTTCTGAAAAGAAAATGTTTTTGGCTCAGCAAGAAATTTCATTCCTTGGCATGAAAATTGCTAAAGGAAAATGCACTCCTGAGCAGCATGTTGGACAATCTATCAAAGATTTCCCTGAAGAAAATCTTTCAAAAACTCAAGTCCAACAATTCCTTGGTGTTGTTAACTATGTCCGGGAATTTCTTCCCAAAGTTTCAAAGCATATTAGTCCTTTGACTAAAATGCTTAAAAAGAAACCTCCACCATGGGGAGTTTCACAAACCAAAGCTATACAAATCCTCAAAGAAGAACTTCAACACCTTCCTACACTACATATCCCATCTGATGGGAAAAAGATCTTACATACTGATGCCAGTGACAAATACTGGGGAGCTGTACTTCTCGAAGAAGATGAACAGGGGACAAAGCATTGTTGTGGATTTGCCAGTGGAAAATTTAAAGTTTCTGAGCAACATTATCATTCCACATTCAAAGAAATCCTTGCAGTCAAAAATGGTATAAAGAAATTCTCTTTTTTCCTTATATCACATCATTTCTTGGTTGAAATGGATATGGGGTCATTTCCTAAAATGCTGCACTTCAAACAAAACCTTGTCCCTAATCCTCAATTGCTCAGATGGTCAGCATGGTTTTCCCAATATTCTTTTGATGTCAAAAATATCAAAGGAAAAAAGAATATTGTTGCTGATTTTTTCTCAAGGAAAGAACCTTTACCTCAACAAGTCTTAGTAATCCCAAGTTCACCTTGTTTTATGTTTTCACCGGTTACTTCTGAACCCCCAGATATTCATCAAATCCCTTATCCATGGGAAAAAGAAGATATTGAAAGGATTCGAAATCAATATGAATTTGAAATATTTAGTTCATATGGTGGATCAATCTTAAATCCTTTTGGAACAAACCCTGAATACCCTTTCTGTCAAATTTTCGTTGCCAGACATGATGATTTTCCAAAATGTTTATTATGGTATTTTTGGTGTCTGTGTCACCAATATCATATCCTTATGGAATTTCAATCACCCTTCTTTAATCAACCTTTAAATCCAAACCTTCAAACTTTTCTGCAATGGTTTCGACCATTAACATATTGGTCTGGATTATTCTCAACACAGTCTAAATATGTTATTTTTCATTTCCATAGACCCTGTCACTTGATAAACAATCAAATCCAATCCTGTCCAAGTGCAGTACTTTATAAAGAAATGACACATACTATTTTAGACCTTGATGATGAGTACGAGGAAGCACAGAGATACATATTCCAAGAAAACAGATGTATTCCTCCTGAAATATGGCCTGGTCACTATGGTTCATGGAACTATAACTCAAGTCATCCTCATTGGACCAGAATCAAACGAGCAAAAAGAGAATACCAGGACAAAATGAATTACACTATAATGCAAGATTCTCAAGACCCATATGATAACACAGGAACATCACAAGGGTCTACAACATCCTCAGCAGTTTCTTCCTATGTTTACAAAAACATATCAGAATGGAAAAGCATTGAAAATAAAAGGAAGAATAAGCCGGCACATCAATATCACATTGAGATGCTTAACATTACAGATCCAGATACCACTCCATCGGATACCCCAGATGATGACCTCCAGTGGGCCTGGAATGATGTTGATATGGAAGGGTCCCCTTAAGTTGTTGTTTACTTTTCCGAAGAGTCAAGTTGTTGTTTACTTTTCCGAAGGGTCAAGTTGTTGTTTACTTTTCCGAAGAGTCAAGTTATTGTTTACTTTTCCGAAGCATCAAGGGCCGTTTCTACTTGTATAAATAGATGATATCCTTCATAGGGAGGATCATCTCAGATTTATCAAATAAAATTCCAAGTTTGCTTATATCTCCCATGAAGTTCTAAATTTCTTTATTTCACCAGGGAAGGCCGAGAGATCCTTATAGTTGTGTGAATGCCTAGATATCCATAGCTTTGCTATAATCCGTTCTTGTGATAAAAGTCCCTTGAACTTTTGAAAGCCCAAGGAGAGAGGCTGTTGTGTTCGGGAATACATTCAAAGAACAAATTATGGTTCTGATATGGTATCTAAGCAGGCACTCTGGTATTTGGTATCAGAGCCTCTGGTGAAGATAGAGAAAAATCCAAAAAGAAAGTTGTTATTAATAAAGATTTGAGTATTGAGCGTATTTAATACTATGGCTTCTTCTTCTAAATTTTCTTCTATTACTACTGATAGTGGATTAGAAATTAAGACAGTACATAGTAATAAGTTAGATTATTTATATGAAGTTTCCATCGAACCAGAGGTGGTTAATCCTACCTCTATTCCTACTATTAATCCTTATAGTGCTTATGGTAAACAATCTTTTTCTCCTACTCGTGTTATTAAATCATTAATAAGGGCACATCCAAAAGGAGTTAAAGAATATATTCAAGCATCAAAGGTTGATCAACATCCTATTCCTGCTACCAGAAAAGAACAGTTTATAACTCTGCATATTCCTAATGATTTCCCTATGCAATGGAAACAGCAAGGTTATACCCATATACACTTTGGAGCCATCAGGATTTCCTTATCATTCCATGGAAGGAAGGGACTACCAGTAGTTGCTCGAATAGCACTACTTGACACCAGATTCAAGCAATACCAGCATGCTTGTATTGCAACAACTGAAACTACACTTAATGCTGGAACTGTTTTTGTTACTCTCTTTCCTAATTTTAACATGTCCTTAGCAGATCCACATCTGCTAGAAGCTCTTAAAGTACATGTGCAGATAATTGGTGCTGAACAAGTTTCAGATGCTATAGCTGCAACTCTTCACTACCAGATGGTCTATCGTGTTCAAAATCATGCTCTTGATCTAGCCATTCCAGGAGGAGAAAATGCTCTTTTAATAAGAGTAGACGAGAAAAATGGTGCATCCTGCACCCATGTTCCTCGGCAGATTTCAAAACAAGAGCTGATCCAATTATTACCCAATGATTGGATCACAGATTATGAGGATCTCCACACTCAGGCCAATGAACCCCTTGAATCATCAAATTCAAGGATATCTCATACAAAAGAAGGGAGAACATCAATCTCTTTTGATCATTCTCATTTTAAAGGATTAGTTTCAAAATCTCATCCTCCTTCTATCATGTGTGCACAGGTTCCAATGTATTATCCCTCAGAATTTGAGAAACAGTGGGAAATACATGATGATCATCCTCAAACTCTTCAGCAAGTACATCGAAGTCAAGATATTATTAAATATTTTGACAAAGAAGGACTTCCAGTCTCATGGTTCCAGGATCCCATTTCAGGTCATATTTATTTTGATGTTTGCAATATTTGTGAGGAATGTCAAATTGAAAATATCCTTGGTCTTGACTTACCAGATTTATCTTGTAAAAAAAGATCAAAATCCAAACAAGTTGAGCCCCGACCTTGCAAACCAGATCTAGATCCACAAAATCCAGACACAGATTCTTTTGTATCTCAAAGAAGTCAGTTCAATGGATATCAAATTCCTACTGAATGGATTTACAAAATTACAAAGACATCCTGTCCTGTTTCAAAAAAGGATCTTCATCCTTATTATCAAAAGTGTCTTGATATTTTGGAAAAAGAAACAAGAGAGTCCAAGAAAGAATGGAAGTTGAAACCTTTTTGCAAAACTGAACCATTAGTTCCAATTCATACTCCACATATCCAAGAATGTTTTATGTTCAATGAGGCCGATTTTCCAAAATTGGAAACCTTCAACAAAAATGGTTCAAGACATACTCCAAAGATCCAAAATATTTCCTCAACAATCTTGCCAAGTGGAGAAACTATCCGACCCAATCCCACAGAAGATGTCCTTAATTGGCAAACTGAGAATTCTCTTGTTCAAAATACTGCTCTTATATCTATTCATAAGAACATCTCAGAAGCCAAAGATAAGATTGAACAAATTGATACCACAGTATCAACTCAACAATCCCAGGTATCTCATATGATTGAAGTTTTTGAAAAAAGACTTCAAGAGCTCAAATACATCATACCCTCAGATCCATCCACTTTAGCTGATTTTGTTCTCAATCAAGAAAAAGAAACAAAGTTTATAAAAGATCAGCTATATGTTCTAAAAACAACAGGCCAAGTTCCTACATATGATGTAGGACCATCCACACCTCTTCCTAAGGTAAGTTCCATGTATGGAGCAGTACCCCTCAGAAATTGGCCGACACCTTTCTACTTTGGTGGGGTCTCTGTACCATCACCATCTCTTTATTTTACAGAATCACAGCCACAGGCTACAAAACCTTTTGATATTGCAGCAACTCTACGAGAATATCGTAAGAACAAGCAAATTCAAAAGGATGTTGAGATAGCAAAAAGAATGGCTGAAAAAGAACAAAGAAAAGCTGAGGCTGAAAGAGAAAGGAAGGCAAAGCAAGCTGCAATAGAACAACCTTCATCCTCTCAACAGGAACCTCCATCTTCATTAATGTTTAGTACTTATACTAATCCTACTTTTTCTGTTGAACAGGAGAAAAAAGCAAATGAAGCTACTAGGGTTTATGATAATCCCTTGTCATCAGTATTAGATGAACTCCATGATGATTCAGTACCATACATTTCCACTTACACTGAGTTCCATGATAGTTCTTCTAAAGAAACCAGCTCAGAAGAAAGTCCCTCAGAATCCTCATCTGATGAATCAGTAACAACAGATGATTCTTCAGAACATTCATTGGAAGAAGAAACTATTCCTCAAATTCACATGGCAGAACCAGAACCAGAAATAGTGGAACCCGATGAAAATGAAGAAACAGCATTTGATCAAACCCAACGAGCTACTTTTCCAAAATCAAAGGGAGTACCTCTGTTTACAATTGATAATATTCCACCCGAAAAGTGGGAAGCAAGGTTCCATGAATTTCATGCTTGGATGCTTGCTCAAAATCTAACAGAAGAATCTCACTTTGAAATTTTATCGATTTTTACAGCTCATCTGGCCGGAATTCTTAAAGATTGGTGGACAACTATTGGAGATGCAGATAAAATGACATTTGTAACCAAACAGGATTTCATGGAAAATATTCACATTCTGCATCTAACATTTCTTGGAAATGTCAGGGAATTCCAGGAGGCTAAAAGAAAGGAGTTCTTCCAAAAGAAATGTTTATCCTATGATCGACGAGATTTAAATAAACATTTCAAAAAGATGATTCAATTATTTTATTCTCTTGGTGCAGATATTAATCTCAAGCAACCTTTTATCAGTTCTCTTCCAAAGCCACTTGCAGATGGTGCAGAAATGTATATCCATAACAAATATGGATCAATCCTAAATCTCACCATTGGACAAATTAAACAAGCAGTTTTCTTATCTCTTGATGACCTTTGCCACAAAAGAAAGGTTATTCGAGAATACCTAAAAGGAGATGTTTGTTTAGACCAAGCCTGCAAAAAGCCAGAATTGATAACAAAGGGTAAGTGCCAAGCTTGTTCTCCATCTCAGAAAGGAAAAGGATCCAGAAGGTTCAAAAGATTCAAAAGCTTTACCAAGACATACAAGAACTTTCCAAGAAAATCCTTCAGAAAGAAATGGAGATATTTTAGGCGAAAGTCTAAAAGGTTCAGAGGCACAAAAGGGAACAAATGTTTTATCTGTGGAAAGCCTGGACATTTTACAAAGAATTGTCCTCAGAACCAAAAGGGAGTAAAATTAATATCAGAAATTCAGAATGAACTTCATTTTTCTATATCTGATTTAGAATCTGAGTTTTCTGAACAAGAAGAACCTACTGATACTACTCTCTTGGCTTTACAGGTCCCTGAAGAAATTTTAAGTATTGGCCCTATTGCTCTAGCCAATAAAGAGGCAAATGAAAAGGAAGTTTATCCACAAACTCTTATTCATATTTTGTTGGATAAATATTCTAAACCTATACCTCTTATTGCATTTTTTGATACAGGAGCTCATACTTCCATCATGAGGAAAGACATCTTACCAGACTCATATTGGATCCCAGAAGTAAATAAGTTTCGAGGAGCTGATGGAAACCTTTTTGAAACAAAATTTATTACCAAGACTCCCATCACTCTCAAACTTCTCCCTGATTGCTGTGTTAGTTCAAAATTTTTGGGAGCAAATTTTACTGGTAAGGACTTATTATTAGGATTTGATCTTTACAAACAAAACAAGTATCTTATTACAGGACATGGGATAAAATCAAAAAAGTTTTTTAAACCTTTTATTGAAATCCCTAAGCTGTATTTGATACAAGAAGAAAGTGTTCAAAAGGATCAACTCCAGCAAATTCAAAATCAGATCATTCAAGAATCATGCTCAACAAATCATCAAGAGTTTTTACAAAAATGTGATCATCCTTTGTGGGAAAATCCTGATTTTTATATCCGACTTCATTTCAAAAAGAATGAGGATATAAATCCCACAAAAGCTAGTCATTCTGGAATGAATCCAAATGACACAAAACTTGCTGAACAAGAATGCCAAGAACTCTTGAAATTTGGTCTAATTGAGATTTCTCATTCTCAATGGGCATGCCAAGCATTTTATGTCAACAAAAGATCTGAACAGGTAAGAGGGAAAATGAGATTGGTAATCAATTACCAACCTCTGAATATTTTCCTACTTGATGATAAATTCCCAATTCCCAATAGATTTACTATCTTTTCCCAGATATCCAAAGCAAACTGGTTTTCCAAATTTGATTTAAAATCTGGATTCTGGCAGTTGGGAATTCATCCTGAAGATAGGCATAAAACTGGTTTTTGTATTCCAAATCATCATTTTCAATGGAAGGTAATGCCTTTCGGTTTAAAAACCGCACCTTCTCTTTTCCAAAAAGCGATGATAAGGATTTTCCAGCCTATCTTACATTCAGCACTCATCTACATTGATGATATTCTTCTTTTCAGCAACACTTTTGAAGAACATCTTGAATTGCTTAAAGATTTTCATCATCTTGTTAAGCAATACGGGATAATGCTTTCTGAAAAGAAATTGTTTTTGGCTCAGCAAGAAATTTCATTCCTTGGCATGAAAATTGCTAAAGGAAAATGCACTCCTGAGCAGCATGTTGGACAATCTATCAAAGATTTCCCTGAAGAAAATCTTTCAAAAACTCAAGTCCAACAATTCCTTGGTGTTGTTAACTATGTCCGGGAATTTCTTCCCAAAGTTTCAAAGCATATTAGTCCTTTGACTAAAATGCTTAAAAAGAAACCTCCACCATGGGGAGTTTCACAAACCAAAGCTATACAAATCCTCAAAGAAGAACTTCAACACCTTCCTACACTACATATCCCATCTGATGGGAAAAAGATCTTACATACTGATGCCAGTGACAAATACTGGGGAGCTGTACTTCTCGAAGAAGATGAACAGGGGACAAAGCATTGTTGTGGATTTGCCAGTGGAAAATTTAAAGTTTCTGAGCAACATTATCATTCCACATTCAAAGAAATCCTTGCAGTCAAAAATGGTATAAAGAAATTCTCTTTTTTCCTTATATCACATCATTTCTTGGTTGAAATGTGTGAGAGCCCGTAAAACCCTAATATTTCTTCCTAGGGTTTATTCCTCCTTAATTGCTTGTTTTTGCATTTTCTGGCTTAGAAATATTTTCTGAGAGGATTTTATGAGCAGTTATAGTTTTAAGATGATTTTTCTAGCATTGGAGAAATTTTAGAAAATTAAGAGTAAATGGTGGACGTGGGACCCACTAGTGCGATAAGTTCGGAAAAATTCGGCCAATAAGGTTAAGTTTCGGATACTGTTAAAAATTTATCGGGTGTTAAGAGATAAGTGGTGTGTGTGAAGTGATTGATGTGAGAGAGAAAAGAAAGATAGGAATGCATTTATGGAGGTGACACATGTCACTTTCTTATTGGTTACCTTTTAAGAAATACTATTCACAAATTTGACTTTCTTGACCAAAGGTTAAATATCTCAAAAAATTACAAAAAAAACTCACTCTTCTCTCTTCCCTCTTGGCCGGCCATCCCAAGCTCCACAAGGAAGAAAGCTCTTCAAATTTTAAGCTTCCACTTGGTGCAAATCAACCAAAATCAATTGTTTCCATCCATTTCACTCCATAGGAACTTTGCTTCTAGTGTTAATAAGTGTATTGGTGAGGTTTGTTTGAAGATCAAAGGTGTCCAATATCCCTCTCTCTCTTGTTTCTTGGTAAGTGAAACTTGAAACACCCTACTACCTCTAATGATGCTTAATTAGTGCTTAATGGAGGCATGAGAGTTGAAATATATGATTTGTTTCTTGATTTGGTTTGTTTTGGTGAAGTTTTTATTTTATTGGGAATTTTTCTGGTTTAATATGATCTTGATGCTGGGGGCTTGTATGATGAATTGTAATGGTTGGAAATGGCTCTAGTGGATGTGAAATGTGGTTAAATGCAATCAATTTTGGATTTGGTGTGAAATTGGAAAAGTTAGGGTTCTTGAACCCCAAATCTGTCCGGTTTTAGATCACTGGGTTAGAGGCCGAATTAGACTTTGCTCAAAACATGAAAGTTGTTGGTATTGATGTGATATAGATGCCTGTAAAATTTCAGGTCATTTGGATTAATGTGGAATGAGATATGACGAAATTACTGTAGCTGTTCTGATTTGGACAGAATGCGAAAACTGCGATAGTAATTGGCCATTTTGACTGGAATTGGTATGGATTTTGGATTTGGTGTCTTCTGATGAATTGTAGCTGAGGGTCTTAGCTAACATATGCCTTTGGAATTTCGGCATTTTGACTTGTATGGACTGAGATATACCGATTACAGTTTTCTGTGTTTTGCAAACCTGTTTTGGTAATTCTGGTATAGTATTTGGCATTTTCGACCTAGTTAAGCTAGGAACTGGATTGAGTGGTCTTCTACATTATTGTAGCCCTGTTCCATAGCTTCGAAACGGTGGGCCTTACACCCCCAACCGATATTTGTAGTGAGAGTTGTACCATTACCGCATAATGAGTGTAAAACAGTTTTCTATTTGGGGCCAAGACTAAGGCCATTTTCTAAATTCTGGTTTGCTATTATGCTCATTTATGTATATGAAACCCTACTGGGGTTGTGTTTAGCGTTGCTATATGACTCGTTATCGAGTCTCATTGTATGTGTTATATGTTCTAGGGCTTGAAGGTAGTGCACGACGGCTTGGTGATCGTGGTACATGAAATACCACTTACTTGCTTGGTGAGTATACCACTCACTAAATTGTTATTATGTGGCTTTGTTAAATGTTTATGTGATGCCTTGAAGGCTTACTTGCATATTGGAATTGATTAAGGTGAGGGTGTACTTGACCGCCCTCACCTCTTTTGATATTGTCACTGAATGGCTACCGTTTTATTGCATTACTGAACTTGATATATTGGTTGATGAATTCCATTTCATGGAAACTGAATTGATGTCGTTTGGATGATGTCCAACGGCCTTATTGCATTACGGAGCTCAACCCCGTTTGGTAGTCAATTGGATCGAGCCGGCAAGGGCTTGGTCGTTAAGATTGAATTGCCACGGGGACTGTACTGGGGAACCTTGTGGTAATGAGACCCTTGGTTCCGGTAAACTCGAGTATTACCAAAATATTACTGAATGGAGTGCGGGCCCGGTTGGGGTATGATAGGTGGAAGGAATGGAAGTAAAGTGTGGTCTACGGTTTGGTACTTTTAACATTGACGGAGGGTCAATGGGGTTGGATCAAGATTACAAGCGTGGAATTGGGCTCTTGAGAGCCAACCGTATCCTTTTACCGTTTTGCTTTATCGCTTATTTGCGTACTTCAAATGAAAGTTCATGCTTATGTGACTTTGATCGCTTATTGGGTGGTATACCACTGGGCTTTAGCTCATTCCGTGTTATTTGTGACGACCCCACCTCCCCCTAGGGCGTACCAGAGGGTTCGGCGGGCCGCCTGCCCAGCTCTCGCCGGGACTCAGTCGATCACTACAATCCTCAAATGAATTACAATATAAATCTCAAATATACATCACATGGTCCACAAACATACATCCAAGTCTCCAATAATTACATGTCACAAATGCAGCGGAAACTGATTCCAATCGTGGAATGTATACTTACATCCATATCAATTTCAAATATTTATACAAGACCAACTCGTACATAAAATAGATCCAAACTTAAACTGTACACGATATAAGCCATCCAGTCACGTGAATAAGCACAACAAGCCCTTCCTTCGCCTTGAGCCCTGTGGGGGGGGAAATAAAATATTTTTGGGGTGAGCTAAAAGCCCAGTGAGTAACCAGTAAAATCAGTAATCAAATAGTTTTCACAAAAATTCATTTCATTGATGTCATGGTTCAGAAATCAGATGTACGTATTTTTGCTCTCGTGAGCCAGTGAAATCATTGTAATGTTTTAGAAGTTCAATAAGTAACCGGGGGTAAAAATGTAATGTTGTTACAGGTCAACATTTGCACAGTGAGAGTAAAACAAAAGCAGAAAATGACACCACATGGTAATTCCACAAAGCTCAATGAGCTAAAATCTCAATAAGGTTCCGAACATGGAATTTCATAACAAAGCCAACACATTAACCATCAATAATCAATAATTCAAGAAACATTTACAATGGAAAGCGATAGTAACATATTCATTAAAAGGATACCGCTCACATGGAGCTATTCATTTGTTCGTTCCCCTGACATTTCCCCTTATTCCTCCAATTATTTGAAAATTTCATTTTTATAAATAAACCCTCGTTCATCTTTTTATTCGTTCATCCCCTTTTCCGGACGTTGACCGGACTCCACCCATCCGGACGTTGGCCGGACTCCACCCATCCGGACGTAGCCGGACTACAAGGTAATACTCGAGTATACCAAATTCACCCAGGGTCACCATATCGCCCGACCGAGTCCGCTTCTGGCTCGAGTCGATCGGTAACGAAGGGCAGTGGCCAGTTCAGCCAAAAGGCTTACATCATGCGCAACTAGCATTTAATCATTAATCATTGAAAATTCATATTTATTTCGGTCGAGTGCGATAAAGTACACACTCGCCTAGAAAACTCGTTTTAACAATCATCGAAAGTACTTAACACATTTTCAACTAATAATGACAAGCCAATAAGTCAAGAATTACAGCAACCAAGGGACACTCATATGCAAGTACGCATGATATGCAAGAAAACAGTTCAAAAGTAACTTTTGGAAACAGTTTAAAAGTAAATAATGCAGGAAACGGTTCATAAAGAACTTCAGAAATAGTTTGAGGTCACTCACCTCAATGGCTCAGAAATCATCCATCATGTATCATTGCCTTGCTCAAACCCAAGTCTTAGATCACAAACTCAATGCAAACAAATCCTTTAAAAGTTCGGACAGCACTTCCCCTACATTTGCTAACTTTTCCAGCCATCATGGCTTCATTATTTCCTCAGCCAGTCCCAAAGGTACACACACAACAACAAGTTCATCCATAGCCATTCAGCAAGCTCCAAGTAGTACTAGTGCAAGTCAAGCTAGGGGGAAAAAAATCCGGAAATGAAACTTAAGCTCAAAACCAGAAAAACAGTTTTGACGTCATTTTGCGGTAATGGTACCAAAGGCGCTATGATTGTCGGATGAAGGTGCAAGACCCACCGTTTCGAAGCTAAGAGATAGGGTTACAATATTGTAGAAGGTCACTCAACCCAGTTTCGAGTGTAACCAGGTCAAAAATGCAAGATACCACACCAGAATCACAAAAACAGGTTTACAAAACGCATTCCGGCATAAACATCATAACTCAGCCTACACAAGTCCAAATCCAGAAATTCCAAAGCCACCCGAAAGCTTAGAAACAGGGTTACATTTCATCAGAAGACCTAAACAACTAATTCGGAAGCATTCCAGACCAAATTCACCAATTACAGTCGCAATTCTCCAATTCTGGGTAAACCAGGACAGCAAGGGTAATTCCGTCTTTTCACAAGATACACTGCTCCGATTGACCTGAAATTTTACAGGTACCTCTAAAATGTCATTCCCTACAACTTTCATGTTTTAAGCCAAGGCCAATTCGGCCTCTAACATGGTGCAACAAAAACGGGCAGAATAGGATGAAAATTTCCAGAAATCTGAAATCTTTTGGTTTCAATTGAACTTTCTTCAATTCCTTGTTCCAATCACTACCAAAGCCCCTTGTATAATCTTATATTCAACATATAGTAACCATATAGCAAGTTTGGGCAGAAATCAGCAAACCCTAGTTCATAATACCACAAGGAAAAAAACCCCCAAAACATGATTGCATCCATGATTCACCACCAAATTTGAGTTGCCAAGCTAATTTACACAAGATTCACAAGATCAAAGACCATGATCAGATTTCATACCTCAAAGACAAAGCTTGGAAGAGTGATACTTCACCTCCTTTGGAAATTTTTAGTTCCCCTAGCTTCCCAAGATCACAACTCACTCTTTAATCGGTTTAGAATTTGATTTCCTCACTTGGTTGGTGCAAACTCAAGATGAAATGGTTGTTTTTCTTGCTCTCCCTTTCTCTCTCTCTTGAGCTCGACCAAAACAGAAAGAAATGAAGAAAAATGAGCTAAAATGAAGGATAAAAGAACAAGGAAAAAAATTAATCAAAGAGCCATAGGGTGGTGACACTTGTCACCACCAAAACCATACAAATTTTTCTCTCTCTCCCTTACATTTTTGGCCACAAATTTCAGCCATGTGGATAAGTATGAGGGGGGGGGGATATTTTGCTTCATTAGTGATAAACTTGTATGGCAAGAAAGTGGTGATCAAGTAGTGCGTTCAACCGGTAGTGCGCGGGACCCGCCGGTTCGCGCCGTTTTTCTTAAAAACTAACCGATACCAGAAAAATCATTTTAAAACTATCTTTGCTCATAAACTTTATTTGGGAAATTTTTCTAATAAAGAAAATGTAGAAAAGGCGGGCGTTAAAAAAATAAACCCTAGAAAATTAGAAAATTTCCGGGTTCTCAAACTCATTTTTTTTCGGGGCGTCACAATCTCCCCTCCTTAAAAGAATGTCGTCCTCGACATTCCACTTGTACTAATCAAGTCGAGACATCCTGCAAGAATCACTAATATTTCAAACCAAACCCACAGTCCGGCATCCTAAACTTCAAGCCTAGGATACACTATCGAGATCTGAAGCCTAAGCTCTGATACCAACTGTGACGACCCCACCTCCCCCTAGGGCGTACCAGAGGGTTCGGCGGGCCGCCTGCCCAGCTCTCGCCGGGACTCAGTCGATCACTACAATCCTCAAATGAATTACAATATAAATCTCAAATATACATCACATGGTCCACAAACATACATCCAAGTCTCCAATAATTACATGTCACAAATGCAGCGGAAACTGATTCCAATCGTGGAATGTATACTTACATCCATATCAATTTCAAATATTTATACAAGACCAACTCGTACATAAAATAGATCCAAACTTAAACTGTACACGATATAAGCCATCCAGTCACGTGAATAAGCACAACAAGCCCTTCCTTCGCCTTGAGCCCTGTGGGGGGGGAAATAAAATATTTTTGGGGTGAGCTAAAAGCCCAGTGAGTAACCAGTAAAATCAGTAATCAAATAGTTTTCACAAAAATTCATTTCATTGATGTCATGGTTCAGAAATCAGATGTACGTATTTTTGCTCTCGTGAGCCAGTGAAATCATTGTAATGTTTTAGAAGTTCAATAAGTAACCGGGGGTAAAAATGTAATGTTGTTACAGGTCAACATTTGCACAGTGAGAGTAAAACAAAAGCAGAAAATGACACCACATGGTAATTCCACAAAGCTCAATGAGCTAAAATCTCAATAAGGTTCCGAACATGGAATTTCATAACAAAGCCAACACATTAACCATCAATAATCAATAATTCAAGAAACATTTACAATGGAAAGCGATAGTAACATATTCATTAAAAGGATACCGCTCACATGGAGCTATTCATTTGTTCGTTCCCCTGACATTTCCCCTTATTCCTCCAATTATTTGAAAATTTCATTTTTATAAATAAACCCTCGTTCATCTTTTTATTCGTTCATCCCCTTTTCCGGACGTTGACCGGACTCCACCCATCCGGACGTTGGCCGGACTCCACACATCCGGACGTAGCCGGACTACAAGGTAATACTCGAGTATACCAAATTCACCCAGGGTCACCATATCGCCCGACCGAGTCCGCTTCTGGCTCGAGTCGATCGGTAACGAAGGGCAGTGGCCAGTTCAGCCAAAAGGCTTACATCATGCGCAACTAGCATTTAATCATTAATCATTGAAAATTCATATTTATTTCGGTCGAGTGCGATAAAGTACACACTCGCCTAGAAAACTCGTTTTAACAATCATCGAAAGTACTTAACACATTTTCAACTAATAATGACAAGCCAATAAGTCAAGAATTACAGCAACCAAGGGACACTCATATGCAAGTACGCATGATATGCAAGAAAACAGTTCAAAAGTAACTTTTGGAAACAGTTTAAAAGTAAATAATGCAGGAAACGGTTCATAAAGAACTTCAGAAATAGTTTGAGGTCACTCACCTCAATGGCTCAGAAATCATCCATCATGTATCATTGCCTTGCTCAAACCCAAGTCTTAGATCACAAACTCAATGCAAACAAATCCTTTAAAAGTTCGGACAGCACTTCCCCTACATTTGCTAACTTTTCCAGCCATCATGGCTTCATTATTTCCTCAGCCAGTCCCAAAGGTACACACACAACAACAAGTTCATCCATAGCCATTCAGCAAGCTCCAAGTAGTACTAGTGCAAGTCAAGCTAGGGGGAAAAAAATCCGGAAATGAAACTTAAGCTCAAAACCAGAAAAACAGTTTTGACGTCATTTTGCGGTAATGGTACCAAAGGCGCTATGATTGTCGGATGAAGGTGCAAGACCCACCGTTTCGAAGCTAAGAGATAGGGTTACAATATTGTAGAAGGTCACTCAACCCAGTTTCGAGTGTAACCAGGTCAAAAATGCAAGATACCACACCAGAATCACAAAAACAGGTTTACAAAACGCATTCCGGCATAAACATCATAACTCAGCCTACACAAGTCCAAATCCAGAAATTCCAAAGCCACCCGAAAGCTTAGAAACAGGGTTACATTTCATCAGAAGACCTAAACAACTAATTCGGAAGCATTCCAGACCAAATTCACCAATTACAGTCGCAATTCTCCAATTCTGGGTAAACCAGGACAGCAAGGGTAATTCCGTCTTTTCACAAGATACGCTGCTCCGATTGACCTGAAATTTTACAGGTACCTCTAAAATGTCATTCCCTACAACTTTCATGTTTTAAGCCAAGGCCAATTCGGCCTCTAACATGGTGCAACAAAAACGGGCAGAATAGGATGAAAATTTCCAGAAATCTGAAATCTTTTGGTTTCAATTGAACTTTCTTCAATTCCTTGTTCCAATCACTACCAAAGCCCCTTGTATAATCTTATATTCAACATATAGTAACCATATAGCAAGTTTGGGCAGAAATCAGCAAACCCTAGTTCATAATACCACAAGGAAAAAAACCCCCAAAACATGATTGCATCCATGATTCACCACCAAATTTGAGTTGCCAAGCTAATTTACACAAGATTCACAAGATCAAAGACCATGATCAGATTTCATACCTCAAAGACAAAGCTTGGAAGAGTGATACTTCACCTCCTTTGGAAATTTTTAGTTCCCCTAGCTTCCCAAGATCACAACTCACTCTTTAATCGGTTTAGAATTTGATTTCCTCACTTGGTTGGTGCAAACTCAAGATGAAATGGTTGTTTTTCTTGCTCTCCCTTTCTCTCTCTCTTGAGCTCGACCAAAACAGAAAGAAATGAAGAAAAATGAGCTAAAATGAAGGATAAAAGAACAAGGAAAAAAATTAATCAAAGAGCCATAGGGTGGTGACACTTGTCACCACCAAAACCATACAAATTTTTCTCTCTCTCCCTTACATTTTTGGCCACAAATTTCAGCCATGTGGATAAGTATGAGGGGGGGGGATATTTTGCTCCATTAGTGATAAACTTGTATGGCAAGAAAGTGGTGATCAAGTAGTGCGTTCAACCGGTAGTGCGCGGGACCCGCCGGTTCGCGCCGTTTTTCTTAAAAACTAACCGATACCAGAAAAATCATTTTAAAACTATCTTTGCTCATAAACTTTATTTGGGAAATTTTTCTAATAAAGAAAATGTAGAAAAGGCGGGCGTTAAAAAAATAAACCCTAGAAAATTAGAAAATTTCCGGGTTCTCAAACTCATTTTTTTTCGGGGCGTCACAATCTCCCCTCCTTAAAAGAATGTCGTCCTCGACATTCCACTTGTACTAATCAAGTCGAGACATCCTGCAAGAATCACTAATATTTCAAACCAAACCCACAGTCCGGCATCCTAAACTTCAAGCCTAGGATACACTATCGAGATCTGAAGCCTAAGCTCTGATACCAACTGTGACGACCCCACCTCCCCCTAGGGCGTACCAGAGGGTTCGGCGGGCCGCCTGCCCAGCTCTCGCCGGGACTCAGTCGATCACTACAATCCTCAAATGAATTACAATATAAATCTCAAATATACATCACATGGTCCACAAACATACATCCAAGTCTCCAATAATTACATGTCACAAATGCAGCGGAAACTGATTCCAATCGTGGAATGTATACTTACATCCATATCAATTTCAAATATTTATACAAGACCAACTCGTACATAAAATAGATCCAAACTTAAACTGTACACGATATAAGCCATCCAGTCACGTGAATAAGCACAACAAGCCCTTCCTTCGCCTTGAGCCCTGTGGGGGGGGAAATAAAATATTTTTGGGGTGAGCTAAAAGCCCAGTGAGTAACCAGTAAAATCAGTAATCAAATAGTTTTCACAAAAATTCATTTCATTGATGTCATGGTTCAGAAATCAGATGTACGTATTTTTGCTCTCGTGAGCCAGTGAAATCATTGTAATGTTTTAGAAGTTCAATAAGTAACCGGGGGTAAAAATGTAATGTTGTTACAGGTCAACATTTGCACAGTGAGAGTAAAACAAAAGCAGAAAATGACACCACATGGTAATTCCACAAAGCTCAATGAGCTAAAATCTCAATAAGGTTCCGAACATGGAATTTCATAACAAAGCCAACACATTAACCATCAATAATCAATAATTCAAGAAACATTTACAATGGAAAGCGATAGTAACATATTCATTAAAAGGATACCGCTCACATGGAGCTATTCATTTGTTCGTTCCCCTGACATTTCCCCTTATTCCTCCAATTATTTGAAAATTTCATTTTTATAAATAAACCCTCGTTCATCTTTTTATTCGTTCATCCCCTTTTCCGGACGTTGACCGGACTCCACCCATCCGGACGTTGGCCGGACTCCACCCATCCGGACGTAGCCGGACTACAAGGTAATACTCGAGTATACCAAATTCACCCAGGGTCACCATATCGCCCGACCGAGTCCGCTTCTGGCTCGAGTCGATCGGTAACGAAGGGCAGTGGCCAGTTCAGCCAAAAGGCTTACATCATGCGCAACTAGCATTTAATCATTAATCATTGAAAATTCATATTTATTTCGGTCGAGTGCGATAAAGTACACACTCGCCTAGAAAACTCGTTTTAACAATCATCGAAAGTACTTAACACATTTTCAACTAATAATGACAAGCCAATAAGTCAAGAATTACAGCAACCAAGGGACACTCATATGCAAGTACGCATGATATGCAAGAAAACAGTTCAAAAGTAACTTTTGGAAACAGTTTAAAAGTAAATAATGCAGGAAACGGTTCATAAAGAACTTCAGAAATAGTTTGAGGTCACTCACCTCAATGGCTCAGAAATCATCCATCATGTATCATTGCCTTGCTCAAACCCAAGTCTTAGATCACAAACTCAATGCAAACAAATCCTTTAAAAGTTCGGACAGCACTTCCCCTACATTTGCTAACTTTTCCAGCCATCATGGCTTCATTATTTCCTCAGCCAGTCCCAAAGGTACACACACAACAACAAGTTCATCCATAGCCATTCAGCAAGCTCCAAGTAGTACTAGTGCAAGTCAAGCTAGGGGGAAAAAATCCGGAAATGAAACTTAAGCTCAAAACCAGAAAAACAGTTTTGACGTCATTTTGCGGTAATGGTACCAAAGGCGCTATGATTGTCGGATGAAGGTGCAAGACCCACCGTTTCGAAGCTAAGAGATAGGGTTACAATATTGTAGAAGGTCACTCAACCCAGTTTCGAGTGTAACCAGGTCAAAAATGCAAGATACCACACCAGAATCACAAAAACAGGTTTACAAAACGCATTCCGGCATAAACATCATAACTCAGCCTACACAAGTCCAAATCCAGAAATTCCAAAGCCACCCGAAAGCTTAGAAACAGGGTTACATTTCATCAGAAGACCTAAACAACTAATTCAGAAGCATTCCAGACCAAATTCACCAATTACAGTCGCAATTCTCCAATTCTGGGTAAACCAGGACAGCAAGGGTAATTCCGTCTTTTCACAAGATACACTGCTCCGATTGACCTGAAATTTTACAGGTACCTCTAAAATGTTATTCCCTACAACTTTCATGTTTTAAGCCAAGGCCAATTCGGCCTCTAACATGGTGCAACAAAAACGGGCAGAATAGGATGAAAATTTCCAGAAATCTGAAATCTTTTGGTTTCAATTGAACTTTCTTCAATTCCTTGTTCCAATCACTACCAAAGCCCCTTGTATAATCTTATATTCAACATATAGTAACCATATAGCAAGTTTGGGCAGAAATCAGCAAACCCTAGTTCATAATACCACAAGGAAAAAAACCCCCAAAACATGATTGCATCCATGATTCACCACCAAATTTGAGTTGCCAAGCTAATTTACACAAGATTCACAAGATCAAAGACCATGATCAGATTTCATACCTCAAAGACAAAGCTTGGAAGAGTGATACTTCACCTCCTTTGGAAATTTTTAGTTCCCCTAGCTTCCCAAGATCACAACTCACTCTTTAATCGGTTTAGAATTTGATTTCCTCACTTGGTTGGTGCAAACTCAAGATCAAATGGTTGTTTTTCTTGCTCTCCCTTTCTCTCTCTCTTGAGCTCGACCAAAACAGAAAGAAATGAAGAAAAATGAGCTAAAATGAAGGATAAAAGAACAAGGAAAAAAATTAATCAAAGAGCCATAGGGTGGTGATGTGACAGCCCCACTTTCCCCTAAGGCGAACCAAAGGGGTTAGCGGACTGCCTGCCCAGCTCTCGCCAGGACTACGGATCAGATTAGAGCTATCCGCTTCAATCCGGAACTTACAACTCGCGTAAACAAATCAAAATAGTAAAACAACCCAAGATAAAATGAAATGAAATACGGAGCCGGCCATGAATAGTAACCGACCCATCAGAACCCAACCGAAATAGCTAACAAACATTTACATCTAAACTTTAGCGTTTACAAATCAAAATGACATACAAAAGCTTTCAAAAGATAAAACATATACACGGTTTGCCAAATCAAAAGAGAAACGCCCCAAAAGTACACTTAGGGTTTTAATACATGAGCTATACAAAAGATATGTTCAACTAGCTCAAGTCGGCAACCGATTATCAAATCCAGTCCAAAAGTATTTATTTTCCTGTAAGGAAAACAAAAGGGACAGAACGGGGTGAGCTTGCGCTCAATGAGGTACCAAACAGATAGCAGAAAAATCATGGCATTTCACATTTTTCAAATCAGATACACATGCCAGATGTAAAGCAAAGGAACCAATGATTCAAATCAAAAGGATACGGGTGGCTCTCAGGAGCCAAATTTCCAGTGCAGTACTTGATCCAAATTGGTTGACTCTCCGTCAACGTATATAGAACCAAAACGTCCGTAGACCCCTCTTTACACCGAATTCCGTCCACCAAACACCCCTTTACCGGGCCCGCTCACCGTAACCGAACAGAAATGGTAATACTCGAGTATACCCGGAATCAAGGGTCTCAATACCCAAAATCCCCGAACAGACTACCGTGGTTCGTTATCTAATCGTCCAGGCCCTTGCCGGCCCGACTCGAATAACTTAGCCACAGGATTGAGCTCATAGGTCATAGAAATCCGAACAGATGCAGACATAGATAACAGATTCAAATTTTGCATAGTAAATTGGCATATGATCAGACTAGAGAACGAGTGTGATAAAGTACACCCTCGTCTCGAACAAATAAACAGATTGCAGAGCAAAATCAAGTTAAACAACAATGAAGGGGAGTGGTACACTCACCGGCTCAACTTCAAAAGTTTTCACTTCAGATTGGCCTTAATCGCCAAGAAACCCTAAAATAATCAAAATAAACCAATTGAAGGTTTTACTTCCAGAATCGAGTAAACAGAATGCACATGTGAGGCTCGACTACACGTCGTACGCCTTGCCAAATAAATACTAGTGCAAGAATGCAAAAACACGATTCCCATGGAAACGAAAAGGTAGCATGAAGACCTAGGCGCAAACAACCCAAAAGCCTTTCATTCTACCAAAAGGCAAATCCAACTTAAAGGAACCAAACGGCCTAGAAAATCGGGCAGCACTTCCCCTAAATTTCTTACTTTTCCAGCCATTAAGGCTTCATTCTATCCTCAAATCAGTCCCAACATCTCACACAAAATTCATCTCATTTCCCAAAAGCCGTTCACTAGGCTCAAAGTGGTACAAGTACAAAAGTTAACTAGGAAACAACCGAAATGAAAGCAAGCCCTAAAAGAGACTCGGTAACGAGTCATATAGCAATGCTAAACACAACCCCAATAGGGTTTCATATGCATAAATGAGCATAACAGCAAACCAGAAATTAGAAAATGGCCTTAGTCTTGGCCCCAAATAGAAAACAGTTTTGCCCTTACTATGCGGTAATGGTGTAAAATTCTCTACGGTTATCGGATGGGGGTGTAAGACCCACCGTTTCGAAGCTATGAAACAGAGCTACAACAATGTAGAAGGCCACGCAATCCAGTTCCTAACACAACTAGGTCAAATATGCCAAATACTAACCCAGAATTCCCAAAACAGGTTTGCAAAACACAGAAAACTGTAATCGGTATATCTCAGTCCATACAAGTCCAAATGCCGAAATTCCAAAGGCATATGTTAGTTAAGACATTCAGCTACATTTCATCAGAAGACACCAACTTCAAAATCCAAACCAATTCTAGTCAAAAGGGCCAATTACTATCGCAGTTTTCGCATTCTGATCAAAGCAGAACAGCTACAGTAATTTCATCATAACTCACTCTACCCAAATCCAAATGCCCTGAAATTTTACAGGAACCTTAAACACATCAATACCTACAACTTTCATGTTTTGAGAAAAATCTAATTCGGCCTCTAACCCTATGATCTAAAACCGGACAGAATTGGGATTTTATAAACCCTAACTTTCCATTTTTCCATCCAAATCCATAATTGATTGCATTTTCTTATCCAATACACCTCATAGAGTCATTATCAGCCATTACCATTCCTCATACAAGGCCACAACATCCCCTTCATATTAAACCAGAAAAATTCCCAATAAAATAAAAACTTCACCAAAACTCTTCAAATCAAGAAATAAATCATATATTCCTTCACTCATGCCACCATTAAGCATCATATAACCATCATTAGGTGTAGTAGAGGGTTCAAGCATCACTTACCAAGTAACAAGAGGTGTAGAGAGGTTGGCCACCTTAGAGCTTCAAAACAACTTCACTAGTACACTTATTATCACTAAAAGGAAAGGTTTTATGGATTAAAAATGGATGTAAACAAATGTTTTGGGTGATTTGCACCAAGTAGAAGCTTGAAAGTTGAAGAGTTTCTTCTTTCTTCTTGCTTAGAGAGGGCCGGCCATAAGGAGGAGAAAAATGGTGAATTTTGTGAAATTTTTGGATATTTAATCCTTTGGTCAAAAAAGTCAAGAATGTGAATAGTATTTCTTAAGGTCCAACCAATAGGAAAGTGACACTTGTCACCTCCATTAAATGCATTCTTATCTTTCTTTTCTCTCTCACATCAATCACTTCACACACACTACTTATCTCTTAACACCCGATAAATTTTCCACAGTATCCGAAACTTAACCTTATTGGCCGAATTTTTCGGAACTTTTCGCACTAGTGGGTCCCACGTCCACTATTTACTCTTAATTTTCTAAAATTTCTCCAATGCTAGGAAAATCATCTTAAAACTATAATTGCTCATAAAATTCACTAAGAAAATATTTCTACGCCAGAAAATGCAGAAAACATGCAATTAAGGGGAAATAAACCCTAAGAAAATTATTAGGGAATTTACGGGTTCTCACACTCTCCCCCCCTTAAAAGAATTTCGTCCTCGAAATTCCTTATCAGCGGAATCCATCAAATCTAAGGTACCCAACGGATCGTACCTTCTGCGTCCTCAGACGAGTCAGGGACCTGATGCTGCTCTAGAGAATATACTCGAGCTGGTGCCTTCGATCCCGTCCCTTCTCCTTTCGTCTGTCCAGGGTTGCTCTTGGCGGGTTGCTGAGAATTGGGCTTGGTTGGTGGCAGCGTCCCTCTCCGCTCGCGCAGGGGAGCTGGACAGTTAGCAATCCGATGTTCAGCGCTTCCACAGCACAAGCATTTTCCTTCTTTCTTCCAGCAATTTGTTTCCGTATGACTTGGCCCTCCGCAATATCCACAGGGACCACGAGCAGCAGAGACCGTTCCTCCCTGAGGAACATCACGCGACACCCCTGGTTGTCGTACTCCTCCGTTTCCCTTTCCAATCTTAGGGGGTGTATTTGTACCTTCTTGTTCAGAGCTACTCCCAGGAAAGCCCCTTTTCTTGGTTTGGAAGTTTCTAACTTGTAGCCTCGCATCTTCAACCCGTTGAGCTTTCTCCACAGCGTTACTAAAGGTACTAAGTTGAGCTACAGCCAAATCCTTTTGAATCTCAACATTTAGCCCCTGAATAAAACGCCTTATCCGTCTTTGTTCGGTTATGATCAGTTCAGGCGCAAACTTAGACAACCGAGTAAATTGACTCTCATACTCGGCTACGGTTTGTGTTCCCTGGCGAAGCTGAATAAATTCATCTTCCTTCTTTTCTTGGATGAGAGGAGGGAAAAACTTGGCATTAAATTCTCTCATAAAGTTCGCCCACGTCCTCGGGGTTTGTTCTCTTTCCCATTTCATTCGAATGACATTCCACCAGGAACGGGCGGCTCCCTCTAGTTGAAAGATAGCAAATGTCACCTTTCTCTCCTCGGTATAGTGTAAGGCAGCGAAAATATCGATCATCTTCTCCAGCCACTTCTCAGCTACGTCAGGATCAGGGCCTCCAAGAAATTTGGGTGGGGAGAACTTCTGAAATCTCTCAAGGGCTCTATCCTCGCCCTCCATGTGTGACGACCCCACCTCCCCCTAAGGCGTACCAGAGGGTTCGGCGGATCGCCTGCCCAGCTCTCGCCAGGACTCACTCACCATGGAACTCGAATCACGTACATACGCATCCATGAACCATAAATAACATCCACTTCAACTTAATATATACATAGATGCTCAAGTAAAAGATAAGAAGCTTCTACACGCAAGAGTCTTCAAAATTTTTACATTCCAAGTACAATTAATCCTAGTCGGGTACTAACACGTGTACCATTTCACAATCGAAGAACTAGATCAAACTAGTCCATACAGAGTTCTCGTCCTTGCTTGCCTTTCCCCTGCTAAGGAAAACAAATGACGTGGTATGAGCTAAAAGCCCAGTGAGGTTCCAAATAACAAATTGACCATATTAAAAATAGCAAAAGATAGCGAGCTTAACAAGTTCAGGAAGGTGAACACCAACACTTCAAGTAGCAATTTCCAAATGAACTAGTGTAAAATGCTTTTGGTTTTCAAAAGAAACATCAATCCGATAAGCAATAATCATTTTCAAGTGTAAGGATACGGAAGGCTCTCAGGAGCCAAATTCCCATGTCATCTCCAGAGCTTGATCAAGTAACAGTTGACACTCCGTCAACTTTCAAGTAGGTAACCAATTCCAGTAGAACACCGCTTAAACGACTCTCCGTCCACCGTCCAACCCCCAACTGGGCCCAAAATCCTCAAGAACAAGGGTGGTAATACTCGAGTATACCGATTAGTCGAGGAGATATCACTCCACTCGACAATACAAGAGACCCAGGGTTCGTTACCCAATCGACCAAGCCCTTGCCGGCTCGACTAGAGTAACTCGCCACAGGGTTTCTGGAATTCCAGGAAGTGCGCGCATCATAACAAGTATATCAAGTCAATTGCAACAATAAACAAGTATATCACGTAAGGGCAAGTGCGATAAAGTACACTCTTGCCCTAACAATTCACGTATATAACATGTAATCATATTGGTCACGTATCAAGTTCAAGTATCTAGTGCAATTCGGTATTTGAAAGCACTCACCAAAAGATATAGTGCCTTTATTGATCACTTTCAGGGTATACTCCGGGTTCGGAGTCCAAATCTGCGATAAAACTCAGTTTGAGAACTTTGAAATATGACTAAGATTCGAAACTTAGACGTTTCGTTCAATAAATCAAGAAATTGGAATTCACTTGAGAAGAGTCATGAAATAGTTGCTCGCTCTTTAAACTGAAAAATTTGATAACATTTTTGCTTGAAGATGACTCTTGAGTCAAAAGTGCAAGTAAAACGGTTTCATAGTGATTCATATCGTTTTCCTAAGGGTACAAGTTAAGGGTACAAGTTCGGCCAAATCCTAACGTATAACCCTTGATAAACAAGTGGCAAAGGTCCTCGATAGTTCAAGTGATAATCACTTAACATTCACTCAAGTCGCAAAGATAGTTTTCTAGACCTCGAGTAAAAATTCGGGCAGCATGCCCTTTGTGTTTACCTAATTTCCAGCCATTTAGGCTTCATTATTTTTCTTCAACAACATCCCAACATCATACATAAAAACAATTCAAGCCAAGAGCCATTCCATAGGCTCACAATATCATAAAAACAAGATTCACAAGTGCAGAATTTCAATGTAGCACAAGACAGATTTGACGTACAAATGCGGAAATAACATATCCGAGGCTACACTTATCGGATTGAGGCATAACCTATGCCGTTTCGAAGCTAAGACACAGAGCTACAATGTTCATGAAGGTCACTTAGTCCAGTTTCTAATGTAACTTGGTCAAATTCTCAAATTACTAAACCAGAAACCAATTCGTCGGCTGTTTAATCGCATTCCACTGTAATGGACATAACTCAGTACACACAAGTCCGAATCAGGTGTTCCTAGAGGAATTTTAAAGCTACTTCAGAGCACTACAACTTTTATGTTTTGGTCCAGAGCTAAATCATAATGGATCCTGGTCAAAAATCGTGATAAACTGGACTCAACTGCTGAAACGGACTGCTGGGAAATACTTAGAACAGTAAGGGTATTTTGGACTTTTCACATCCTACGTTGCTCCGATTGAGCTGAAATTTTATAGGCACCTATAAAACACCATTCTCTACAACTTTCCTTCTTTGACCAAAGGCCAATTCGGCCTCTAACATACAGATACAATTTCGGACAGAATGCTTGGGAAATTTTCCAGAAATCTGGAATTTTTAGCTCTAAGTGTAATTTCCTCAAATTTCTGGTTCTAATCACCACTAAACAACCTTATATAACTTTAATTGCAACATTCATGCATCATACATCAACTTGGGCAGAAAATCAGAAATCCTAGTTCATCAAATAAGAAAGGGGAAAACTCCTAAAACATGCTAATCATCCATGATTTCACCGTAAAATCAAGTTACCAAGCTAATTTACTCAAGATTGAAGGTAGGAATCAGGAAAAATCAGCATCCTCACCTCAAAACCAAGCTTGAAAGGCTGAACCTTCACCCCTTTGCACTTCCTTAGTTCCTCAAGCTTCCCAACACTCACTAAGCACTTTAATCGGTTTAGATTTTTGATTTCTAACTTGGATTGAAGCAAATCAAGAAGAAAATTTGTTGCTCTTGCTCCTCTTTTCTCTCTCTCTCTCTCTCTCGGCACTTAGCAGCAGAAATGAAGGAAGATGGAGCTTGATTGTCTTATAACAAAGCCAAAAGGATTAGAACTAATGGTGTCCACAAGTTGCCCAACACTTGGCCTAATCTTGGCCACTAATTTTTCTCTTTCTTCCCCTTGCTTATAAGCCACAAATTTCGGTCCCCTTAGCTGTAATATAAGAAGATATTTTGGCTCAAATATCAATAAGCTTGTGGTGCAAGAAAGTGGTGGTCCAGTGGTGCGTTCAAAAGGTAGTGCGCGGGACCCGCCGGTTCGCGCCGTTTTTCTTAAAAACTCACGTACTAGGGTTTTTACTTCCCATTCACTAACCTTATCTCATTGCTACTAGTCACATATTATTTCTCACTTAAAAGTCACTTTTAATCATCAAATTGATCCTCGGCCAGTACCGGAAATTTATCCGGCGGAAAAAATCGCAAAACCCTAATTTTGCTCAAATCTTGAGACCGAAGTATAAAACCCTATTTCCAGGTTCATCTGCACTTATTGTTGAACGATTGGGTAGTAGGGCCTTAATAAATAATAATTTTCAAATAAAAGGAAATTTTTAAGAAAACGTGAGGAATTTAAAATTTCAATAATTAACAGTAGGATCTCTAGTAAAATATGAGAGATTTAAGAAACCGTGTAGTCACAAGTAAACTAGGGTTTTTGATTAAAACATTAGGGTTTCTAGTCTTTTAAAACAAAATAAGGTTTTAAATCAAACCCAAAGAAATACACTTTAATATTTTCTTCACAAACAACCTCCTAATATTCGGGATGTTACAATCTCCCCTCCTTAAAAGAATTTCGTCCTCGAAATTCATACAACACATTCGATCAAAACAAGTCACATAACTTATAGAGTATTAACCCTAGGTATCGCTCAGGCACTATACTTAATCAAGGCTCGAAACACGTGAATAAGAAGGATCCCAAATCCCATGAATATCTTCAATATTTTTCAAGTCCAGACTACTCGCATTCCCTGTGCTTTTGCTTTCACCATCCAAACTTATCCAAATTTTACACGAGATCTCAACTAATCGTAAAGATGTCACTCTTTGGTATTCGGGGACAAGAATCCGAAAATATGATAATTCACCACTCAAGCTGGCCAGGCTCAAGAGCAAATCACCCGTATTAGAGATTCCTACCCAACATACATATCTAAGGTCCCCAACAATAGACAATTGTTCCATACTTAACAAGTCAATTCCCACAGTCCGAGAACCTTCTCCCGGCACGAGCTCAAAAGGAGCTCTGATACCATCTGTGACGACCCCACCTCCCCCTAAGGCGTACCAGAGGGTTCGGCGGATCGCCTGCCCAGCTCTCGCCAGGACTCACTCACCATGGAACTCGAATCACGTACATACGCATCCATGAACCATAAATAACATCCACTTCAACTTAATATATACATAGATGCTCAAGTAAAAGATAAGAAGCTTCTACACGCAAGAGTCTTCAAAATTTTTACATTCCAAGTACAATTAATCCTAGTCGGGTACTAACACGTGTACCATTTCACAATCGAAGAACTAGATCAAACTAGTCCATACAGAGTTCTCGTCCTTGCTTGCCTTTCCCCTGCTAAGGAAAACAAATGACGTGGTATGAGCTAAAAGCCCAGTGAGGTTCCAAATAACAAATTGACCATATTAAAAATAGCAAAAGATAGCGAGCTTAACAAGTTCAGGAAGGTGAACACCAACACTTCAAGTAGCAATTTCCAAATGAACTAGTGTAAAATGCTTTTGGTTTTCAAAAGAAACATCAATCCGATAAGCAATAATCATTTTCAAGTGTAAGGATACGGAAGGCTCTCAGGAGCCAAATTCCCATGTCATCTCCAGAGCTTGATCAAGTAACAGTTGACACTCCGTCAACTTTCAAGTAGGTAACCAATTCCAGTAGAACACCGCTTAAACGACTCTCCGTCCACCGTCCAACCCCCAACTGGGCCCAAAATCCTCAAGAACAAGGGTGGTAATACTCGAGTATACCGATTAGTCGAGGAGATATCACTCCACTCGACAATACAAGAGACCCAGGGTTCGTTACCCAATCGACCAAGCCCTTGCCGGCTCGACTAGAGTAACTCGCCACAGGGTTTCTGGAATTCCAGGAAGTGCGCGCATCATAACAAGTATATCAAGTCAATTGCAACAATAAACAAGTATATCACGTAAGGGCAAGTGCGATAAAGTACACTCTTGCCCTAACAATTCACGTATATAACATGTAATCATATTGGTCACGTATCAAGTTCAAGTATCTAGTGCAATTCGGTATTTGAAAGCACTCACCAAAAGATATAGTGCCTTTATTGATCACTTTCAGGGTATACTCCGGGTTCGGAGTCCAAATCTGCGATAAAACTCAGTTTGAGAACTTTGAAATATGACTAAGATTCGAAACTTAGACGTTTCGTTCAATAAAATCAAGAAATTGGAATTCACTTGAGAAGAGTCATGAAATAGTTGCTCGCTCTTTAAACTGAAAAATTTGATAACATTTTTGCTTGAAGATGACTCTTGAGTCAAAAGTGCAAGTAAAACGGTTTCATAGTGATTCATATCGTTTTCCTAAGGGTACAAGTTAAGGGTACAAGTTCGGCCAAATCCTAACGTATAACCCTTGATAAACAAGTGGCAAAGGTCCTCGATAGTTCAAGTGATAATCACTTAACATTCACTCAAGTCGCAAAGATAGTTTTCTAGACCTCGAGTAAAAATTCGGGCAGCATGCCCTTTGTGTTTACCTAATTTCCAGCCATTTAGGCTTCATTATTTTTCTTCAACAACATCCCAACATCATACATAAAAACAATTCAAGCCAAGAGCCATTCCATAGGCTCACAATATCATAAAAACAAGATTCACAAGTGCAGAATTTCAATGTAGCACAAGACAGATTTGACGTACAAATGCGGAAATAACATATCCGAGGCTACACTTATCGGATTGAGGCATAACCTATGCCGTTTCGAAGCTAAGACACAGAGCTACAATGTTCATGAAGGTCACTTAGTCCAGTTTCTAATGTAACTTGGTCAAATTCTCAAATTACTAAACCAGAAACCAATTCGTCGGCTGTTTAATCGCATTCCACTGTAATGGACATAACTCAGTACACACAAGTCCGAATCAGGTGTTCCTAGAGGAATTTTAAAGCTACTTCAGAGCACTACAACTTTTATGTTTTGGTCCAGAGCTAAATCATAATGGATCCTGGTCAAAAATCGTGATAAACTGGACTCAACTGCTGAAACGGACTGCTGGGAAATACTTAGAACAGTAAGGGTATTTTGGACTTTTCACATCCTACGTTGCTCCGATTGAGCTGAAATTTTATAGGCACCTATAAAACACCATTCTCTACAACTTTCCTTCTTTGACCAAAGGCCAATTCGGCCTCTAACATACAGATACAATTTCGGACAGAATGCTTGGGAAATTTTCCAGAAATCTGGAATTTTTAGCTCTAAGTGTAATTTCCTCAAATTTCTGGTTCTAATCACCACTAAACAACCTTATATAACTTTAATTGCAACATTCATGCATCATACATCAACTTGGGCAGAAAATCAGAAATCCTAGTTCATCAAATAAGAAAGGGGAAAACTCCTAAAACATGCTAATCATCCATGATTTCACCGTAAAATCAAGTTACCAAGCTAATTTACTCAAGATTGAAGGTAGGAATCAGGAAAAATCAGCATCCTCACCTCAAAACCAAGCTTGAAAGGCTGAACCTTCACCCCCTTTGCACTTCCTTAGTTCCTCAAGCTTCCCAACACTCACTAAGCACTTTAATCGGTTTAGATTTTTGATTTCTAACTTGGATTGAAGCAAATCAAGAAGAAAATTTGTTGCTCTTGCTCCTCTTTTCTCTCTCTCTCTCTCTCTCGGCACTTAGCAGCAGAAATGAAGGAAGATGGAGCTTGATTGTCTTATAACAAAGCCAAAAGGATTAGAACTAATGGTGTCCACAAGTTGCCCAACACTTGGCCTAATCTTGGCCACTAATTTTTCTCTTTCTTCCCCTTGCTTATAAGCCACAAATTTCGGTCCCCTTAGCTGTAATATAAGAAGATATTTTGGCTCAAATATCAATAAGCTTGTGGTGCAAGAAAGTGGTGGTCCAGTGGTGCGTTCAAAAGGTAGTGCGCGGGACCCGCCGGTTCGCGCCGTTTTTCTTAAAAACTCACGTACTAGGGTTTTTACTTCCCATTCACTAACCTTATCTCATTGCTACTAGTCACATATTATTTCTCACTTAAAAGTCACTTTTAATCATCAAATTGATCCTCGGCCAGTACCGGAAATTTATCCGGCGGAAAAATCGCAAAACCCTAATTTTGCTCAAATCTTGAGACCGAAGTATAAAACCCTATTTCCAGGTTCATCTGCACTTATTGTTGAACGATTGGGTAGTAGGGCCTTAATAAATAATAATTTTCAAATAAAAGGAAATTTTTAAGAAAACGTGAGGAATTTAAAATTTCAATAATTAACAGTAGGATCTCTAGTAAAATATGAGAGATTTAAGAAACCGTGTAGTCACAAGTAAACTAGGGTTTTTGATTAAAACATTAGGGTTTCTAGTCTTTTAAAACAAAATAAGGTTTTAAATCAAACCCAAAGAAATACACTTTAATATTTTCTTCACAAACAACCTCCTAATATTCGGGATGTTACAATCTCCCCTCCTTAAAAGAATTTCGTCCTCGAAATTCATACAACACATTCGATCAAAACAAGTCACATAACTTATAGAGTATTAACCCTAGGTATCGCTCAGGCACTATACTTAATCAAGGCTCGAAACACGTGAATAAGAAGGATCCCAAATCCCATGAATATCTTCAATATTTTTCAAGTCCAGACTACTCGCATTCCCTGTGCTTTTGCTTTCACCATCCAAACTTATCCAAATTTTACACGAGATCTCAACTAATCGTAAAGATGTCACTCTTTGGTATTCGGGGACAAGAATCCGAAAATATGATAATTCACCACTCAAGCTGGCCAGGCTCAAGAGCAAATCACCCGTATTAGAGATTCCTACCCAACATACATATCTAAGGTCCCCAACAATAGACAATTGTTCCATACTTAACAAGTCAATTCCCACAGTCCGAGAACCTTCTCCCGGCACGAGCTCAAAAGGAGCTCTGATACCATCTGTGACGACCCCACCTCCCCCTAAGGCGTACCAGAGGGTTCGGCGGATCGCCTGCCCAGCTCTCGCCAGGACTCACTCACCATGGAACTCGAATCACGTACATACGCATCCATGAACCATAAATAACATCCACTTCAACTTAATATATACATAGATGCTCAAGTAAAAGATAAGAAGCTTCTACACGCAAGAGTCTTCAAAATTTTTACATTCCAAGTACAATTAATCCTAGTCGGGTACTAACACGTGTACCATTTCACAATCGAAGAACTAGATCAAACTAGTCCATACAGAGTTCTCGTCCTTGCTTGCCTTTCCCCTGCTAAGGAAAACAAATGACGTGGTATGAGCTAAAAGCCCAGTGAGGTTCCAAATAACAAATTGACCATATTAAAAATAGCAAAAGATAGCGAGCTTAACAAGTTCAGGAAGGTGAACACCAACACTTCAAGTAGCAATTTCCAAATGAACTAGTGTAAAATGCTTTTGGTTTTCAAAAGAAACATCAATCCGATAAGCAATAATCATTTTCAAGTGTAAGGATACGGAAGGCTCTCAGGAGCCAAATTCCCATGTCATCTCCAGAGCTTGATCAAGTAACAGTTGACACTCCGTCAACTTTCAAGTAGGTAACCAATTCCAGTAGAACACCGCTTAAACGACTCTCCGTCCACCGTCCAACCCCCAACTGGGCCCAAAATCCTCAAGAACAAGGGTGGTAATACTCGAGTATACCGATTAGTCGAGGAGATATCACTCCACTCGACAATACAAGAGACCCAGGGTTCGTTACCCAATCGACCAAGCCCTTGCCGGCTCGACTAGAGTAACTCGCCACAGGGTTTCTGGAATTCCAGGAAGTGCGCGCATCATAACAAGTATATCAAGTCAATTGCAACAATAAACAAGTATATCACGTAAGGGCAAGTGCGATAAAGTACACTCTTGCCCTAACAATTCACGTATATAACATGTAATCATATTGGTCACGTATCAAGTTCAAGTATCTAGTGCAATTCGGTATTTGAAAGCACTCACCAAAAGATATAGTGCCTTTATTGATCACTTTCAGGGTATACTCCGGGTTCGGAGTCCAAATCTGCGATAAAACTCAGTTTGAGAACTTTGAAATATGACTAAGATTCGAAACTTAGACGTTTCGTTCAATAAAATCAAGAAATTGGAATTCACTTGAGAAGAGTCATGAAATAGTTGCTCGCTCTTTAAACTGAAAAATTTGATAACATTTTTGCTTGAAGATGACTCTTGAGTCAAAAGTGCAAGTAAAACGGTTTCATAGTGATTCATATCGTTTTCCTAAGGGTACAAGTTAAGGGTACAAGTTCGGCCAAATCCTAACGTATAACCCTTGATAAACAAGTGGCAAAGGTCCTCGATAGTTCAAGTGATAATCACTTAACATTCACTCAAGTCGCAAAGATAGTTTTCTAGACCTCGAGTAAAAATTCGGGCAGCATGCCCTTTGTGTTTACCTAATTTCCAGCCATTTAGGCTTCATTATTTTTCTTCAACAACATCCCAACATCATACATAAAAACAATTCAAGCCAAGAGCCATTCCATAGGCTCACAATATCATAAAAACAAGATTCACAAGTGCAGAATTTCAATGTAGCACAAGACAGATTTGACGTACAAATGCGGAAATAACATATCCGAGGCTACACTTATCGGATTGAGGCATAACCTATGCCGTTTCGAAGCTAAGACACAGAGCTACAATGTTCATGAAGGTCACTTAGTCCAGTTTCTAATGTAACTTGGTCAAATTCTCAAATTACTAAACCAGAAACCAATTCGTCGGCTGTTTAATCGCATTCCACTGTAATGGACATAACTCAGTACACACAAGTCCGAATCAGGTGTTCCTAGAGGAATTTTAAAGCTACTTCAGAGCACTACAACTTTTATGTTTTGGTCCAGAGCTAAATCATAATGGATCCTGGTCAAAAATCGTGATAAACTGGACTCAACTGCTGAAACGGACTGCTGGGAAATACTTAGAACAGTAAGGGTATTTTGGACTTTTCACATCCTACGTTGCTCCGATTGAGCTGAAATTTTATAGGCACCTATAAAACACCATTCTCTACAACTTTCCTTCTTTGACCAAAGGCCAATTCGGCCTCTAACATACAGATACAATTTCGGACAGAATGCTTGGGAAATTTTCCAGAAATCTGGAATTTTTAGCTCTAAGTGTAATTTCCTCAAATTTCTGGTTCTAATCACCACTAAACAACCTTATATAACTTTAATTGCAACATTCATGCATCATACATCAACTTGGGCAGAAAATCAGAAATCCTAGTTCATCAAATAAGAAAGGGGAAAACTCCTAAAACATGCTAATCATCCATGATTTCACCGTAAAATCAAGTTACCAAGCTAATTTACTCAAGATTGAAGGTAGGAATCAGGAAAAATCAGCATCCTCACCTCAAAACCAAGCTTGAAAGGCTGAACCTTCACCCCCTTTGCACTTCCTTAGTTCCTCAAGCTTCCCAACACTCACTAAGCACTTTAATCGGTTTAGATTTTTGATTTCTAACTTGGATTGAAGCAAATCAAGAAGAAAATTTGTTGCTCTTGCTCCTCTTTTCTCTCTCTCTCTCTCTCTCGGCACTTAGCAGCAGAAATGAAGGAAGATGGAGCTTGATTGTCTTATAACAAAGCCAAAAGGATTAGAACTAATGGTGTCCACAAGTTGCCCAACACTTGGCCTAATCTTGGCCACTAATTTTTCTCTTTCTTCCCCTTGCTTATAAGCCACAAATTTCGGTCCCCTTAGCTGTAATATAAGAAGATATTTTGGCTCAAATATCAATAAGCTTGTGGTGCAAGAAAGTGGTGGTCCAGTGGTGCGTTCAAAAGGTAGTGCGCGGGACCCGCCGGTTCGCGCCGTTTTTCTTAAAAACTCACGTACTAGGGTTTTTACTTCCCATTCACTAACCTTATCTCATTGCTACTAGTCACATATTATTTCTCACTTAAAAGTCACTTTTAATCATCAAATTGATCCTCGGCCAGTACCGGAAATTTATCCGGCGGAAAAATCGCAAAACCCTAATTTTGCTCAAATCTTGAGACCGAAGTATAAAACCCTATTTCCAGGTTCATCTGCACTTATTGTTGAACGATTGGGTAGTAGGGCCTTAATAAATAATAATTTTCAAATAAAAGGAAATTTTTAAGAAAACGTGAGGAATTTAAAATTTCAATAATTAACAGTAGGATCTCTAGTAAAATATGAGAGATTTAAGAAACCGTGTAGTCACAAGTAAACTAGGGTTTTTGATTAAAACATTAGGGTTTCTAGTCTTTTAAAACAAAATAAGGTTTTAAATCAAACCCAAAGAAATACACTTTAATATTTTCTTCACAAACAACCTCCTAATATTCGGGATGTTACACCATGTGATTACCAGGATTCCCAGGGTTAGGGTTAGGGTTTTGACCTTGTTGGTGCACCACTTGGGCTAGCAAAGTAGTCATTTGCTGCATGGCAGCAGCTAATTGGACATTGGGATCAACCCTAAGTTCAGGGTTTGGTCCAGATGAGGTTTCCCCAGTACCCCTTTCAGGTGTAGGTTGCCTATTTCCACGCCCACGGCCCCGTCCACTCCGTGTACCTTCCATGAGTTTTACTTGGTCTAGGCAATAATACTAAAACAAAATAAGCACGATGCATGTAAGTAACACTCAAAACTTTTATGATAACACACATTTATACATTCCAAACAAGATCAAAGCATATATATACAAGCCAGTCAAAATTAGGCCGCACACATACATACAGCTAGTTAAGTCAAGTACAAATATAGACGATCCACCGAGGAAAGGCCTTTCTAGTTCACCAAATCCTTTCTAACCTAGGCCCTCACATCTTTCGTATCCGGGAGCAAGAATCCCATCTAAGATAATTCACAACTCGAGCCGGCCGGTCCCAAGAGTAAATCATCTTTATTAAGGATTCCTACCCGACATACATACCTAGCTTCCTCGAGTCCCATGATAATGATTCGTACACTTATCACATGCCCAGTTCATAACTTACGCTCAAACGAGCACTTAGACATATTCATGAAATTAGGACCACAACACCACTTGGCCCAGTCTCACTCCGCGCAGAGACCACGCGAAGTGGCTCTGATACCACTTGTGACAGCCCCACTTTCCCCTAAGGCGAACCAAAGGGGTTAGCGGACTGCCTGCCCAGCTCTCGCCAGGACTACGGATCAGATTAGAGCTATCCGCTTCAATCCGGAACTTACAACTCGCGTAAACAAATCAAAATAGTAAAACAACCCAAGATAAAATGAAATGAAATCCGGAGCCGGCCATGAATAGTAACCGACCCATCAGAACCCAACCGAAATAGCTAACAAACATTTACATCTAAACTTTAGCGTTTACAAATCAAAATGACATACAAAAGCTTTCAAAAGATAAAACATATACACGGTTTGCCAAATCAAAAGAGAAACGCCCCAAAAGTACACTTAGGGTTTTAATACATGAGCTATACAAAAGATATGTTCAACTAGCTCAAGTCGGCAACCGATTATCAAATCCAGTCCAAAAGTATTTATTTTCCTGTAAGGAAAACAAAAGGGACAGAACGGGGTGAGCTTGCGCTCAATGAGGTACCAAACAGATAGCAGAAAAATCATGGCATTTCACATTTTTCAAATCAGATACACATGCCAGATGTAAAGCAAAGGAACCAATGATTCAAATCAAAAGGATACGGGTGGCTCTCAGGAGCCAAATTTCCAGTGCAGTACTTGATCCAAATTGGTTGACTCTCCGTCAACGTATATAGAACCAAAACGTCCGTAGACCCCTCTTTACACCGAATTCCGTCCACCAAACACCCCTTTACCGGGCCCGCTCACCGTAACCGAACAGAAATGGTAATACTCGAGTATACCCGGAATCAAGGGTCTCAATACCCAAAATCCCCGAACAGACTACCGTGGTTCGTTATCTAATCGTCCAGGCCCTTGCCGGCCCGACTCGAATAACTTAGCCACAGGATTGAGCTCATAGGTCATAGAAATCCGAACAGATGCAGACATAGATAACAGATTCAAATTTTGCATAGTAAATTGGCATATGATCAGACTAGAGAACGAGTGTGATAAAGTACACCCTCGTCTCGAACAAATAAACAGATTGCAGAGCAAAATCAAGTTAAACAACAATGAAGGGGAGTGGTACACTCACCGGCTCAACTTCAAAAGTTTTCACTTCAGATTGGCCTTAATCGCCAAGAAACCCTAAAATAATCAAAATAAACCAATTGAAGGTTTTACTTCCAGAATCGAGTAAACAGAATGCACATGTGAGGCTCGACTACACGTCGTACGCCTTGCCAAATAAATACTAGTGCAAGAATGCAAAAACACGATTCCCATGGAAACGAAAAGGTAGCATGAAGACCTAGGCGCAAACAACCCAAAAGCCTTTCATTCTACCAAAAGGCAAATCCAACTTAAAGGAACCAAACGGCCTAGAAAATCGGGCAGCACTTCCCCTAAATTTCTTACTTTTCCAGCCATTAAGGCTTCATTCTATCCTCAAATCAGTCCCAACATCTCACACAAAATTCATCTCATTTCCCAAAAGCCGTTCACTAGGCTCAAAGTGGTACAAGTACAAAAGTTAACTAGGAAACAACCGAAATGAAAGCAAGCCCTAAAAGAGACTCGGTAACGAGTCATATAGCAATGCTAAACACAACCCCAATAGGGTTTCATATGCATAAATGAGCATAACAGCAAACCAGAAATTAGAAAATGGCCTTAGTCTTGGCCCCAAATAGAAAACAGTTTTGCCCTTACTATGCGGTAATGGTGTAAAATTCTCTACGGTTATCGGATGGGGGTGTAAGACCCACCGTTTCGAAGCTATGAAACAGAGCTACAACAATGTAGAAGGCCACGCAATCCAGTTCCTAACACAACTAGGTCAAATATGCCAAATACTAACCCAGAATTCCCAAAACAGGTTTGCAAAACACAGAAAACTGTAATCGGTATATCTCAGTCCATACAAGTCCAAATGCCGAAATTCCAAAGGCATATGTTAGTTAAGACATTCAGCTACATTTCATCAGAAGACACCAACTTCAAAATCCAAACCAATTCTAGTCAAAAGGGCCAATTACTATCGCAGTTTTCGCATTCTGATCAAAGCAGAACAGCTACAGTAATTTCATCATAACTCACTCTACCCAAATCCAAATGCCCTGAAATTTTACAGGAACCTTAAACACATCAATACCTACAACTTTCATGTTTTGAGAAAAATCTAATTCGGCCTCTAACCCTATGATCTAAAACCGGACAGAATTGGGATTTTATAAACCCTAACTTTCCATTTTTCCATCCAAATCCATAATTGATTGCATTTTCTTATCCAATACACCTCATAGAGTCATTATCAGCCATTACCATTCATCATACAAGGCCACAACATCCCCTTCATATTAAACCAGAAAAATTCCCAATAAAATAAAAACTTCACCAAAACTCTTCAAATCAAGAAATAAATCATATATTCCTTCACTCATGCCACCATTAAGCATCATATAACCATCATTAGGTGTAGTAGAGGGTTCAAGCATCACTTACCAAGTAACAAGAGGTGTAGAGAGGTTGGCCACCTTAGAGCTTCAAAACAACTTCACTAGTACACTTATTATCACTAAAAGGAAAGGTTTTATGGATTAAAAATGGATGTAAACAAATGTTTTGGGTGATTTGCACCAAGTAGAAGCTTGAAAGTTGAAGAGTTTCTTCTTTCTTCTTGCTTAGAGAGGGCCGGCCATAAGGAGGAGAAAAATGGTGAATTTTGTGAAATTTTTGGATATTTAATCCTTTGGTCAAAAAAGTCAAGAATGTGAATAGTATTTCTTAAGGTCCAACCAATAGGAAAGTGACACTTGTCACCTCCATTAAATGCATTCTTATCTTTCTTTTCTCTCTCACATCAATCACTTCACACACACTACTTATCTCTTAACACCCGATAAATTTTCCACAGTATCCGAAACTTAACCTTATTGGCCGAATTTTTCGGAACTTTTCGCACTAGTGGGTCCCACGTCCACTATTTACTCTTAATTTTCTAAAATTTCTCCAATGCTAGGAAAATCATCTTAAAACTATAATTGCTCATAAAATTCACTAAGAAAATATTTCTACGCCAGAAAATGCAGAAAACATGCAATTAAGGGGAAATAAACCCTAAGAAAATTATTAGGGAATTTACGGGTTCTCACAGGTGACACTTGTCACCACCAAAACCATACAAATTTTTCTCTCTCTCCCTTACATTTTTGGCCACAAATTTCAGCCATGTGGATAAGTATGAGGGGGGGGATATTTTGCTCCATTAGTGATAAACTTGTATGGCAAGAAAGTGGTGATCAAGTAGTGCGTTCAACCGGTAGTGCGCGGGACCCGCCGGTTCGCGCCGTTTTTCTTAAAAACTAACCGATACCAGAAAAATCATTTTAAAACTATCTTTGCTCATAAACTTTATTTGGGAAATTTTTCTAATAAAGAAAATGTAGAAAAGGCGGGCGTTAAAAAAATAAACCCTAGAAAATTAGAAAATTTCCGGGTTCTCAAACTCATTTTTTTTCGGGGCGTCACATTATTTGTTTTCCTTACAGGCAAATGAGCACTTTTGGAAAGGTCATGATAGTTGAATGCAAGTTGAGCTCTTGTACATGTATTTTGATTAGCTCCTTGAGGGTGTTAACCCTAAGTGTATGGTTTCCCTTAATGGATGGCTTGTATTGGCCTAAATGCACTTGTATGATCTTATGAGATAACTTGTACGCCATTTGGCTTGTAAATGCTGATTTCCAATGTATATATATGTTTGGATAATGTTTGGTTGGATTTCGGAGTGCCACGACTTTCATTTTTTTTTATTATTTTGTGATTTTGGCTTATTTGCGGGCATTGCAATGTTCGGAACGTTATAGATTGACGTAAACTGTACCGTTAGTCCTGGCGAGAGCTGGGCAGGCAGTCCGCTAACCCCTCTGGTTCGCCTTAGGGGAAGGTGGGGCTGTCACAGGTGGTATCAGAGCCTAGGTTTGAATTAGCCTGGGTGTTATAGGAATGCTTGATCTGAGGGTTTATTGTTTATGGTTTTTAAGCTTATTGATTCTTATTTTTACACTTTTGGTGTAGGATGGACAGTTCCAGTGGACCTAGTGATGGCCCTGCGGCCAAGCGACCCCGTGTAGCGCTTCCGATGATTAAGTACCAGATCCGGCCAAAGGGGGCCGTTATTCGTTGGAGCCCGTTTAACCGTCTTCGGCGGTGCGCGTGTAAGGAGAAGTATGCTTACCCGAATGCCCTTGTTTTGGCAGTTGTGAAGGAAAGAAAGGAGCTGGCAAAAGCTAATGCCAAGCTTGAGGTTGAGGTGAATCAATTAAAGGCGGCCAATGAGGGGCAAGCCAAAAGGATTGAGGATCTGAAGTACGATGTACTAGAGGCGGAGGATAGAGTCGATGACCTCTGTGCCCAGCTGAGGGAGGCGCGTGAGAGCGAGTCTAAGAGGGCTCGGAAGGTGAGGACTCGAGCCGCTGCAATCCTAAACCTCTGTGCCGAGGTGGTGGAAGGAGTGAGCGACAAGGACTCCTGTGCGGGGTCTGAGGCTAGGGTTGGATCCACTCCGTCGAGTGGGTCTCATAGCTCATCTTCGGGCTAGGTTATGACTTCTAGAGTTGTTATAGATAGTTTTGGTCTTGTGTATAGGGCGGATAGGGATAGAGCCTTAGCTAACCGTTTTGGATGTAGAGTTAGCTACGTGTAAATTTCTTTTGATAGGCCTATCCTCAGGTGGATCTTTTGTGTACGTACGTGCTTTGGCCGTACTTGACTGACTGCTTGTATATATGTTTGGCTTGTATATATGTGTGCTTGTGATCTTGTTTGAAATGCATCGTTATGTGTTAAGTGGAAGTTTATTTGTTACTTACATGCTTTGTTACTGCTTTGGTTTAGTAATTTTGCCTAGACCAAGTATACCGTATGGAAGGAACACGGAGTGGTCGGGGACGTGGGCGCGGTATTAGGCAACCCACACCAGTTAGAGAAACGGGGGAAGCTTCTACTGAACCGAATCCTGAACCCCAGATAAACCCCAATGTTCAAATAGCTGCTGCTATGCAGCAAATGACCAACCTACTTGCACAAGTAGTGCAACAACAGGGCCAAAACCCAAACCCCAACCCCGGAAACCCTGGACATCATAATGAGAGTGAAGATAGAGCACTAGAACGTTTCCAAAAGTTCTCTCCGCCAAAGTTTATTGGGGGACCCGACCCTGACGTCGCCGAGAAGTGGCTTGAGAAAATGGTTGATATATTCGCGGCCCTACACTACCCGGACGAACGGCAGGTGACTTTTGCCGTTTTCCAACTCGAGGGAGCTGCCCGTTCCTGGTGGAACGTAATTAGACAGAAATGGGAGCGAGAGCAGACACCAAGGACGTGGGTGAACTTCATTCGGGAATTTAATGCCAAGTTTTTCCCTCCTCTAGTCCAGGAGAGGAAGGAGGACGAGTTTATCCGGCTCCGGCAAGGGGCTCAGACTGTGGCGGAGTACGAGAGCCAGTTTACCCGCCTGTCCAAATTCGCGCCTGAATTAATCATGACTGAGCAACGACGCGTGAGGCGCTTTATTCAGGGCTTGAACGTTGAGATCCAGAAGGACCTTGCGGCGGCTCAAATTACCACGTTTAGCGAGGCTATGGAAAAAGCCCAACGAGTGGAAAGTGCACGGCTACAGGTCCGAAACTTCCAGGCCAAGAAGCGTGGCTTTCCTGGGAGTACGTCTGGACAGGGTGAGAAGAGCACTCCCTCTAAGTTTGGACGGGGCATGGGTGGTGGTCGACAGTCCGGATCAGGCAGAGGGACTCCGTTCAGGGGTGGTCAAGCTGGGCGAGGACCGAGGGGAAACGTTCAGAGTAGCTCGGCTTCTGCACCTCGCGGTCCCTGTGGGCACTGTGGAAAGACAAACCACACCGAGGACAATTGCTGGAGGAAACTGGGGAAATGCCTGCGGTGTGGAAGTGCGGACCATCAACTGGCTACATGTCCGGTCCTGAAACAAGACGGAAAGGGGAGCCAACTACCGTCGAGGATCAATACTGGACCGGCCAAGGGAGACGGATCCAAACCAAAAGTTCCGGCTAGGGTATATTCCTTAGAGCCCCACCAGATCCCAGAGTCTTCCGAGGTGGTGGAAGGTACGATCCCTATATTCCACCGCTTTGCCAAAGTTTTAATTGATCCGGGTGCCACTCATTCGTTTGTTAACCCTAATTTCATGTGTGGCATCGATATAAAACCTGCTAGTTTACCATATGACTTAGAGGTTAGTACACCTACGGGGAATCAACGTTTGGTGACTAGTATAGTTTATAAGGATTGTGATGTATGGGTAGGTGAGCGGAGATTTTTAGGAGACCTGATTAGCTTGTCCATTAAAGGGTACGACGTGATTTTGGGAATGGACTGGTTAGCCAAATATAACGCCCAACTGGACTGTAAAACGAAAATAGTTGAATTTCGCATTCCTGGCGAGGCAACCTTAAGGTTGGATATAAGGGGTAGGTTAGCCTCATCTGCTCTCATTTCGGGCATTCGAGCTAGGAAACTGATAAGTAGAGGGGCGCGAGGCTATTTGGCCTTTCTAATTAATACCCCTACGGATAAGTTAAAAGTGGAAGACGTGGCCGTAGTGAGGGAATTTCCGGATGTGTTTCCTGATGAGTTAGTGGCCTTACCTCCGGAAAGGGAGATAGAATTCCGAATAGATCTTTTACCTGGAACCGCACCTATCTCCAAAACCCCTTACCGAATGGCACCCGCAGAACTAAAGGAGCTTAAGTTGCAATTGCAAGACCTTTTGGAGCGGGGATTCATCCACGAGAGTGAGTCTCCTTGGGGAGCTCCGGTCTTATTTGTGAAGAAAAAGGACGGAACGTTGAGGATGTGTATTGATTATAGGGGGTTGAACAACGTTACGATCAAGAACAAGTATCCACTGCCCCACATCGATGAGTTGTTTGACCAGCTGCAAAGAGCAGTGGTCTTCTCGAAGTTGGATCTCCGACAGGGATACTATCAGTTATTGATAAAGAAGGAGGACATCCCGAAAACTGCTTTCAACTCGAGATACGGGCATTACGAGTTCGCCGTTATGCCCTTTGGATTGACTAATGCTCCCGCCGCCTTCATGGACCTAATGCATAGGGTTTTCAAACCCTACCTGGACCGATTTGTCGTGGTGTTTATTGACGACATTTTGGTCTACTCTAAGTCACGCGAGGAGCACGAGGAGCATTTGAGAGTGGTGTTGCAGACATTGAAGGAACATCAGCTATACGCCAAGTTTAGCAAATGCGAGTTCTGGTTGGAGAAAGTGGCATTTCTAGGGCACGTGATCTCCCACGAAGGTATTGCAGTGGACCCGGCGAAGGTTGAGGCCGTGACAAATTGGAAGAGGCCAGAAACCCCCACGGAAATTCGTAGCTTCCTAGGGCTAGCGGGGTACTACCGAAGGTTCATTAAGGATTTTTCCAAACTGGCAGGACCTTTAACTGACTTGACAAAGAAACATGGCCAGTTTATTTGGAACGGCCGATGCGAAACGAATTTTCAGGAATTAAAGAAAAGATTGACCATGGCTCCGGTACTGGTCTTGCCAAATGGAGTGGACGGGTTTGCGGTATATGCGGACGCGTCGCGAGAGGGATTGGGATGTGTTTTGATGCAGAACCGGAATGTGATTGCTTTTGCCTCTAGGAAGTTGAAGCTTCACGAGCAGAACTATCCGACTCATGACCTAGAATTAGCCGCTGTTGTGTTTGCTTTGAAAAAGTGGAGGCACTACCTATATGGGGTGACCTTCGAAGTGTTTTCGGATCACAAGAGTCTTAGATATCTTTTCTCCCAGAAGGAACTGAACATGAGACAACGGCGATGGATGGAATTTCTGGAGGACTACGATTGTACAATCAACTACCATCCGGGAAAGGCAAATGTGGTAGCAGATGCCTTGAGTCGTAAAGTGCAAGTGGCAGGGCTAATGATCAAGGAATGGGATTTGCTAGAATCCGTGTGCGAGTGGAAACCCTGTCTTGGGAGCCATAAGGTGATATTTGGCAATATTAGGGTTACATCCACTCTACTGGAACGTATAAAAGAGGCGCAAGGCAAGGATTTGATGGTGCGGAAGTGGAGAGAGAAATTGGAAAAGGGAGAAACAACGGACTTCAATTTGAGTCCTGAGGGTCTTTTGAGATATCGGAACCGAATCGTAGTACCGAAGGAAGAGGTGTTGAAAGAGGAAATTCTAGAGGAAGCTCATAGGTCTAAGTATACAATCCATCCGGGTAGCAGCAAGATGTATCAAGACCTGAAGGGAACTTACTGGTGGGATAATATGAAAAGGGAAATCGCGCAGTACGTGCAGAAATGTCTTATTTGCCAGCAAGTGAAGGCAGAGCATCAAAAACCATCGGGTCTGTTACAACCCTTGGAGATACCCGAGTGGAAATGGGAAAACATCACAATGGACTTCGTATCCGGTTTACCGAGGACGCAAAGAGGACACGATGCCGTTTGGGTGATCGTGGATCGATTAACCAAGTCGGCCCATTTCTTGCCGGTGAACATGAAGTATTCAATGGATCAATTGGCCCGACTGTACATGGACGAAGTAGTAAGACTACACGGTGTTCCTGTGAGCATTGTTTCCGATCGGGATCCACGGTTTGTGTCGCGATTTTGGCAGAAGTTCCAAGAAACCCTGGGGACGAAACTTAATTTGAGCACAACCTATCACCCTCAGACGGATGGCCAGTCGGAACGGACGATTCAGACGCTAGAAGACATGCTGCGAACTTGCATTCTGGACTTTGGAGGCAGTTGGGGTCAGCACATGACCTTGGTGGAGTTCGCGTACAACAATAGCTTCCATTCGTCAATTCAAATGGCTCCGTACGAAGCTCTCTACGGACGCAAGTGCCGCTCACCGATTTACTGGGATGAGGTTGGCGAAAAGAAGGCACTGGACCCGACAACTATTCCATGGATGGAAGAGGCTCACGAGAAGGTCAAGTTGATAAGGCAACGACTTCAAACCGCCCAGAGTCGCCAAAAGAGCTACGCGGATAACCGAAGGAAGGATTTGGAATTTGAAGTTGGAGATCAAGTATTTCTTAAGATCACACCCTTACGAAGTCTTACAGCGGGGAAAGGAAAGAAACTCCAACCACGGTACGTTGGACCCTACAAGATCCTTCAGAGGGTTGGAGCGGTCGCCTATCGATTGGAGCTACCGTCCAGTCTTTCTCGAATCCACGATGTATTTCACGTCTCGATGCTAAAGAAGTACCATCCTGACCCATCTCATGTTTTACAACCGGAAGATATCGAAGTAGATGAATCACTGGCCTATGAGGAGAAACCGGTTCAAGTACTCGATCGAAAAGTCAAAGAACTCAGAAACAAGAAGATTCCGTTAGTGAAAGTGCTTTGGAGAAACCACGGAGTGGAGGAAGCTACATGGGAGATGGAAGAGGAAATGCGAAAGAAATACCCAAACCTTTTCGGGAATTAAGGTGAGAAATTTCGAGGACGAAATTCTTTTAAGGGGGGGAGAGTGTGAGAGCCCGTAAAACCCTAATATTTCTTCCTAGGGTTTATTCCTCCTTAATTGCTTGTTTTTGCATTTTCTGGCTTAGAAATATTTTCTGAGAGGATTTTATGAGCAGTTATAGTTTTAAGATGATTTTTCTAGCATTGGAGAAATTTTAGAAAATTAAGAGTAAATGGTGGACGTGGGACCCACTAGTGCGATAAGTTCGGAAAAATTCGGCCAATAAGGTTAAGTTTCGGATACTGTTAAAAATTTATCGGGTGTTAAGAGATAAGTGGTGTGTGTGAAGTGATTGATGTGAGAGAGAAAAGAAAGATAGGAATGCATTTATGGAGGTGACACATGTCACTTTCTTATTGGTTACCTTTTAAGAAATACTATTCACAAATTTGACTTTCTTGACCAAAGGTTAAATATCTCAAAAAATTACAAAAAAAACTCACTCTTCTCTCTTCCCTCTTGGCCGGCCATCCCAAGCTCCACAAGGAAGAAAGCTCTTCAAATTTTAAGCTTCCACTTGGTGCAAATCAACCAAAATCAATTGTTTCCATCCATTTCACTCCATAGGAACTTTGCTTCTAGTGTTAATAAGTGTATTGGTGAGGTTTGTTTGAAGATCAAAGGTGTCCAATATCCCTCTCTCTCTTGTTTCTTGGTAAGTGAAGCTTGAAACACCCTACTACCTCTAATGATGCTTAATTAGTGCTTAATGGAGGCATGAGAGTTGAAATATATGATTTGTTTCTTGATTTGGTTTGTTTTGGTGAAGTTTTTATTTTATTGGGAATTTTTCTGGTTTAATATGATCTTGATGCTGGGGGCTTGTATGATGAATTGTAATGGTTGGAAATGGCTCTAGTGGATGTGAAATGTGGTTAAATGCAATCAATTTTGGATTTGGTGTGAAATTGGAAAAGTTAGGGTTCTTGAACCCCAAGTCTGTCCGGTTTTAGATCACTGGGTTAGAGGCCGAATTAGACTTTGCTCAAAACATGAAAGTTGTTGGTATTGATGTGATATAGATGCCTGTAAAATTTCAGGTCATTTGGATTAATGTGGAATGAGATATGACGAAATTACTGTAGCTGTTCTGATTTGGACAGAATGCGAAAACTGCGATAGTAATTGGCCATTTTGACTGGAATTGGTATGGATTTTGGATTTGGTGTCTTCTGATGAATTGTAGCTGAGGGTCTTAGCTAACATATGCCTTTGGAATTTCGGCATTTTGACTTGTATGGACTGAGATATACCGATTACAGTTTTCTGTGTTTTGCAAACCTGTTTTGGTAATTCTGGTATAGTATTTGGCATTTTCGACCTAGTTAAGCTAGGAACTGGATTGAGTGGTCTTCTACATTATTGTAGCCCTGTTCCATAGCTTCGAAACGGTGGGTCTTACACCCCCAACCGATATTTGTAGTGAGAGTTGTACCATTACCGCATAATGAGTGTAAAACAGTTTTCTATTTGGGGCCAAGACTAAGGCCATTTTCTAAATTCTGGTTTGCTATTATGCTCATTTATGTATATGAAACCCTACTGGGGTTGTGTTTAGCGTTGCTATATGACTCGTTATCGAGTCTCATTGTATGTGTTATATGTTCTAGGGCTTGAAGGTAGTGCACGACGGCTTGGTGATCGTGGTACATGAAATACCACTTACTTGCTTGGTGAGTATACCACTCACTAAATTGTTATTATGTGGCTTTGTTAAATGTTTATGTGATGCCTTGAAGGCTTACTTGCATATTGGAATTGATTAAGGTGAGGGTGTACTTGACCGCCCTCACCTCTTTTGATATTGTCACTGAATGGCTACCGTTTTATTGCATTACTGAACTTGATATATTGGTTGATGAATTCCATTTCATGGAAACTGAATTGATGTCGTTTGGATGATGTCCAACGGCCTTATTGCATTACGGAGCTCAACCCCGTTTGGTAGTCAATTGGATCGAGCCGGCAAGGGCTTGGTCGTTAAGATTGAATTGCCACGGGGACTGTACTGGGGAACCTTGTGGTAATGAGACCCTTGGTTCCGGTAAACTCGAGTATTACCAAAATATTACTGAATGGAGTGCGGGCCCGGTTGGGGTATGATAGGTGGAAGGAATGGAAGTAAAGTGTGGTCTACGGTTTGGTACTTTTAACATTGACGGAGGGTCAATGGGGTTGGATCAAGATTACAAGCGTGGAATTGGGCTCTTGAGAGCCAACCGTATCCTTTTACCGTTTTGCTTTATCGCTTATTTGCGTACTTCAAATGAAAGTTCATGCTTATGTGACTTTGATCGCTTATTGGGTGGTATACCACTGGGCTTTAGCTCATTCCGTGTTATTTGTTTTCCTTACAGGCAAATGAGCACTTTTGGAAAGGTCATGATAGTTGAATGCAAGTTGAGCTCTTGTACATGTATTTTGATTAGCTCCTTGAGGGTGTTAACCCTAAGTGTATGGTTTCCCTTAATGGATGGCTTGTATTGGCCTAAATGCACTTGTATGATCTTATGAGATAACTTGTACGCCATTTGGCTTGTAAATGCTGATTTCCAATGTATATATATGTTTGGATAATGTTTGGTTGGATTTCGGAGTGCCACGACTTTCGTTTTTTTTTTATTATTTTGTGATTTTGGCTTATTTGCGGGCATTGCAATGTTCGGAACGTTATAGATTGACGTAAACTGTACCGTTAGTCCTGGCGAGAGCTGGGCAGGCAGTCCGCTAACCCCTCTGGTTCGCCTTAGGGGAAGGTGGGGCTGTCACAAAATGGATATGGGGTCATTTCCTAAAATGCTGCACTTCAAACAAAACCTTGTCCCTAATCCTCAATTGCTCAGATGGTCAGCATGGTTTTCCCAATATTCTTTTGATGTCAAAAATATCAAAGGAAAAAAGAATATTGTTGCTGATTTTTTCTCAAGGAAAGAACCTTTACCTCAACAATCCTTAGTAATCCCAAGTTCACCTTGTTTTATGTTTTCACCGGTTACTTCTGAACCCCCAGATATTCATCAAATCCCTTATCCATGGGAAAAAGAAGATATTGAAAGGATTCGAAATCAATATGAATTTGAAATATTTAGTTCATATGGTGGATCAATCTTAAATCCTTTTGGAACAAACCCTGAATACCCTTTCTGTCAAATTTTCGTTGCCAGACATGATGATTTTCCAAAATGTTTATTATGGTATTTTTGGTGTCTGTGTCACCAATATCATATCCTTATGGAATTTCAATCACCCTTCTTTAATCAACCTTTTAATCCAAACCTTCAAACTTTTCTGCAATGGTTTCGACCATTAACATATTGGTCTGGATTATTCTCAACACAGTCTAAATATGTTATTTTCCATTTCCATAGACCCTGTCACTTGATAAACAATCAAATCCAATCCTGTCCAAGTGCAGTACTTTATAAAGAAATGACACATACTATTTTAGACCTTGATGATGAGTACGAGGAAGCACAGAGATACATATTCCAAGAAAACAGATGTATTCCTCCTGAAATATGGCCTGGTCACTATGGTTCATGGAACTATAACTCAAGTCATCCTCATTGGACCAGAATCAAACGAGCAAAAAGAGAATACCAGGACAAAATGAATGACACTGTAATGCAAGATTCTCAAGACCCATATGATAACACAGGAACATCACAAGGGTCTACAACATCCTCAGCAGTTTCTTCCTATGTTTTCAAAAACAGATCAGAATGGAAAAGCATTGAAAATAAAAGGAAGAATAAGCCGGCACATCAATATCACATTGAGATGCTTAACATTACAGATCAGATACCACTCCATCGGATACCCCAGATGATGACCTCCAGTGGGCCTGGAATGATGTTGATATGGAAGGGTCCCCTTAAGTTGTTGTTTACTTTTCCGAAGAGTCAAGTTGTTGTTTACTTTTCCGAAGGGTCAAGTTGTTGTTTACTTTTCCGAAGAGTCAAGTTATTGTTTACTTTTCCGAAGCATCAAGGGCCGTTTCTACTTGTATAAATAGATGATATCCTTCATAGGGAGGATCATCTCAGATTTATCAAATAAAATTCCAAGTTTGCTTATATCTCCCATGAAGTTCTAAATTTCTTTATTTCACCAGGGAAGGCCGAGAGATCCTTATAGTTGTGTGAATGCCTAGATATCCATAGCTTTGCTATAATCCGTTCTTGTGATAAAAGTCCCTTGAACTTTTGAAAGCCCAAGGAGAGAGGCTGTTGTGTTCGGGAATACATTCAAAGAACAAATTATGGTTCTGATATGGTATCTAAGCAGGCACTCTGGTATTTGGTATCAGAGCCTCTGGTGAAGATAGAGAAAAATCCAAAAAGAAAGTTGTTATTAATAAAGATTTGAGTATTGAGCGTATTTAATACTATGGCTTCTTCTTCTAAATTTTCTTCTATTACTACTGATAGTGGATTAGAAATTAAGACAGTACATAGTAATAAGTTAGATTATTTATATGAAGTTTCCATCGAACCAGAGGTGGTTAATCCTACCTCTATTCCTACTATTAATCCTTATAGTGCTTATGGTAAACAATCTTTTTCTCCTACTCGTGTTATTAAATCATTAATAAGGGCACATCCAAAAGGAGTTAAAGAATATATTCAAGCATCAAAGGTTGATCAACATCCTATTCCTGCTACCAGAAAAGAACAGTTTATAACTCTGCATATTCCTAATGATTTGCCTATGCAATGGAAACAGCAAGGTTATACCCATATACACTTTGGAGCCATCAGGATTTCCTTATCATTCCATGGAAGGAAGGGACTACCAGTAGTTGCTCGTGTGACGACCCCATCTTCCCCTAAGGCGAACCAGAGGGGTCGACGGACCGCCTGCCCAGCTCTCGCCAGGACTACGGGTCACAAATAATCGAATCGCGTTTAAATTATAAAGGAAAATTCAACAAAGTGAACGATTTATCCCATTAACTTGTTCTTATAACCATATCATCATCATGCAAGAAAGTATAGCGCTCGAGCACATCAATCGGACAAGAAAATGAAAAAACGAAAATTTGCCGCGGATGAACAGTAACCTACTGCGTCACTATCCGGCCAGAATCTGGCCGGATAGGAGGCCGAGGCCAAACCCAAATTTTTCAAAATCCCCTGCCAATCCGGCCAGAAATCCGGCCGGAAGTTGGCCGGATTGCTCTGGCCGGATTGTGGCCAGAAGCAAAATCAAAAATTTTTTTTTTCTTCCCCTGCATATCCGGCCAGAAACTGGCCGGATTCTTGGCCGGATTCTGGGCAGAGTTTTTGCCAAAATTCTTTCTCCCTTCGTTTGCAACCGATACTCACATAAACACATCAAAACATAACGCAGTTGGTCCAAGACTTGATAAAGCTATATACATACATGCCTTATATACATAAGAAAGGTTCAAATTACACTTCAAAAGCACTTGAATTCATATACATCAAGGTTTTCAAATGTGAGAGGAGCTATTCAAAATTAACTATATAACTAGCTCAACCCTTTTCAAAACTTGAGTTCAACAGTGTCCCTGTAAGGAAAACAAAACAACGGGGGTGAGCTTACGCTCGTGAGGTACCAAATGCACAATTTCATGATACAACTATTAACACATATACATAAACACCTTCATACACACATACACATATAAAAGGATACATGTGACCCTCAAGGGCCGGTTTCCGATTGCCATTCTTGATCACACACGTTGACACTCCGTCAACCATTTAAACAAACCAAGATCCGTAGACACCACTTCGCACCATTTCCTTCCACCATTCACCCCCTATTCGGGCCCGCCGCCTCATAGTTCCAAAAGGGTAATACTCGAGTATACCACCAGGTCGAGGAGTTAACACTCCACTCGCCTATCAAGAACCCAAAGGCTCATTAACGAATCGCCCAAGCCCTTGCCGGCTCGACTCGAATAATGGTCTAAGGGCATGAGCTCAATTTCACATTAATACTAAGGCATTGCCCCATCACATGTCAAATCATGTACATATACCATTTCACATCCAAACAAAAATGGACAAATGCAAGTAAGTGGTCAAGAGCGATCAAGTACACTTTCGACCCAAATCAAGACATTTAAAATCACATAACAAGTATGTTCATCATATACTGGTACACTCACCAAATTTCCAAGCAAGTCACACGTTGAATCAGGTGTAGGTCCCGGCCCACCGGTACGACCTAAAACAAGCAAGTAACCATATTGAAGACTCAAACACAATTCAACGTACAAGTTTAACTTACTAATGCAAGTTGCTCAAAAGCCAATACAATGAAACATTAAGGTATGGAATGTGGGTAAAAGCCCAAAACTTATCCATTTCTACTCAAATCCTTCTCAATACAAAACCATCTATATTTCTAACCATTTGGACGGCATAACCCCTTAATTTCTTCACTTTTCCAACCTAATGAACAACACCCAACTTATACCAATACACTTATATATCACAATTTAGTCCATTCATCCCATTTAAGCCACAATACAATCAAATACACATCAACTACTAGCATATATACCATATATAGAAAAACCCCAATTTATACCAAAACCTAAAAACCGAAAATCCTACAAATGCTGAAATTTTCTACAATTAAACACCATTAACACACCAAGGCTCTAAATCAAGCCACATAAATCCACCACACCCAACTCAACCATAAGTTATCATATAAACAGAAAATTCCTCAATAAATAGAAAATTTCCACAACTCAACCATAAATCTTAAAATAGCCCATAAAATTGGATCTTTAACCCCTATCACCAATAAATTTCATCTTACAACCAAGAAATAAGCATTTCCTAACTTGCTTACCTTACAAATGTTGGACACAAGGTAGATGGGGCCTCTCTCTTCAAACAAAATCCACCAAACACCTCAAACACTCCTAGCAAGCAAGTTTTATGGAAGAATTTGTGAATTAACCGGTTGGATTTCAAGATTTGGCAAGAGATTGAAGCAAAAATTGAAGAACTTTCTCTCTTTCTTTCTTCCTTGTTGGTCGGCAAAGAGGAGGAGAAAAATAAAGAATTTTGGGTCAATTTTTGTTTTAGTAAAGGTGTAGGAAAAGTCAAAATTCAAGGGCCAGTGAAATTGCAACATGTGTTCTTCAAGCTTATCTCAATTTGTGTCTTGTAACACTTAATTAATATGACTAACATCTAATTAACTCCTAACACTAAGTACTAGGCTTCCGTAAATAAAATTTCCCAAAGTTACCTTTCCCGGTACCGATCATTTTAGCGGGTCCCACATGCACTATACACCTCTAATAGCCCAAACTTGACCTAAACCCAGAATATGCTATAAAATTCACATTTTATCATAAAATTTCCCCAGAAAACCTACATATAATAGAAAACCCTAAAATATACTCAAAAGTCCCAAAATAACTGCCCGGAAAATAAGAAAATTTTCGGGGTCTCACAGCTCGAATAGCACTACTTGACACCAGATTCAAGCAATACCAGCATGCTTGTATTGCAACAACTGAAAGTGTGAGAGCCCGTAAAACCCTAATATTTTTCCTAGGGTTTATTCCTCCTTAATTGCTTGTTTTTGCATTTTCTGGCTTAGAAATATTTTCTGAGAGGATTTTATGAGCAGTTATAGTTTTAAGATGATTTTCCTAGCATTGGAGAAATTTTAGAAAATTAAGAGTAAATAGTGGACGTGGGACCCACTAGTGCGATAAGTTCGGAAAAATTCGGCCAATAAGGTTAAGTTTCGGATACTGTTAAAAATTTATCGGGTGTTAAGAGATAAGTGGTGTGTGTGAAGTGATTGATGTGAGAGAGAAAAGAAAGATAGGAATGCATTTATGGAGGTGACACATGTCACTTTCTTATTGGTTACCTTTTAAGAAATACTATTCACAAATTTGACTTTCTTGACCAAAGGTTAAATATCTCAAAAAAAAAATTACAAAAAAAACTCACTCTTCTCTCTTCCCTCTTGGCCGGCCATCCCAAGCTCCACAAGGAAGAAAGCTCTTCAAATTTTAAGCTTCCACTTGGTGCAAATCAACCAAAATCAATTGTTTCCATCCATTTCACTCCATAGGAACTTTGCTTCTAGTGTTAATAAGTGTATTGGTGAGGTTTGTTTGAAGATCAAAGGTGTCCAATATCCCTCTCTCTCTTGTTTCTTGGTAAGTGAAGCTTGAAACACTCTACTACCTCTAATGATGCTTAATTAGTGCTTAATGGAGGCATGAGAGTTGAAATATATGATTTGTTTCTTGATTTGGTTTGTTTTGGTGAAGTTTTTATTTTATTGGGATTTTTTCTGGTTTAATATGATCTTGATGTTGGGGGCTTGTATGATGAATTGTAATGGGTGGAAATGGCTCTAGTGGATGTGAAATGTGGTTAAATGCAATCAATTTTGGATTTGGTGTGAAATTGGAAAAGTTAGGGTTCTTGAACCCCAAATCTGTCCGGTTTTAGATCACTGGGTTAGAGGCCGAATTAGACTTTGCTCAAAACATGAAAGTTGTTGGTATTGATGTGATGTAGATTTCTGTAAAATTTCAGGTCATTTGGATTAATGTGGAATGAGATATGACGAAATTACTGTAGCTGTTCTGATTTGGACAGAATGCGAAAACTGCGATAGTAATTGGCCATTTTGACTGGAATTGGTATGGATTTTGGATTTGGTGTCTTCTGATGAATTGTAGCTGAGGGTCTTAGCTAACATATGCCTTTGGAATTTCGGCATTTTGACTTGTATGGACTGAGATATACCGATTACAGTTTTCTGTGTTTTGCAAACCTGTTTTGGTAATTCTGGTATAGTATTTGGCATTTTCGACCTAGTTAAGCTAGGAACTGGATTTAGTGGTCTTCTACATTATTGTAGCCCTGTTTCATAGCTTCGAAACGGTGGGTCTTACACCCCCATCCGATAACTGTAGTGAAATTGACGCCATTACCGCATAATGAGTGTAAAACAGTTTTCTAGTTGGGGCCAAGACTAAGGCCATTTTCTAAATTCTGGTTTGCTATTATGCTCATTTATGTATATGAAACCCTATTGGGGTTGTGTTTAGCGTTGCTATATGACTCGTTATCGAGTCTCATTGTATGTGTTATATGTTCTAGGGCTTGAAGGTAGTGCACGACGGCTTGGTGATCGTGGTACATGAAATACCACTTATTAGCTTGGTGAGTATACCACTCACTAAATTGTACTATGTGGCTTTGTTAAATGTTTATGTGATGCCTTGAAGGCTTACCTGCATATTGGAATTGATTAAGGTGAGGGTGTACTTGACCGCCCTCACCTCTTTTGATATTGTCACTGAATGGCTACCGTTTTATTGCATTACTGAACTTGATATATTGGTTGATGAATTCCATTTCATGGAAACTGAATTGATGTCGTTTGGATGATGTCCAACGGCCTTACTGCATTACGGAGCTCAACCCTGTTTGGTAGTCAATTGGATCGAGCCGGCAAGGGCTTGGTCGTTAAGATTGAATTGCCACGGGGACTGTACTGGGGACCTTGTGGTAATGAGACCCTTGGTTCCGGTAAACTCGAGTATTACCACAAATATTACTGAATGGAGTGCGGGCCCGGTTGGGGTATGATAGGTGGAAGGAATGGAAGTAAAGTGTGGTCTACGGTTTGGTACTTGTAACATTGACGGAGGGTCAATGGGGTTGGATCAAGATTACAAGCGTGGAATTGGGCTCTTGAGAGCCAACCGTATCCTTTTACCGTTTTGCTTTATTGCTTATTTGCGTACTTCAAATGAAAGTTCATGCTTATGTGACTTTGATCGCTTATTGGGTGGTATACCACTGGGCTTTAGCTCATTCCGTGTTATTTGTTTTCCTTACAGGCAAATGAGCACTTTTGGAAAGGTCATGATAGTTGAATGCAAGTTGAGCTCTTGTACATGTATTTTGATTAGCTCCTTGAGGGTGTTAACCCTAAGTGTATGGTTTCCCTTAATGGATGGCTTGTATTGGCCTAAATGCACTTGTATGATCTTATGAGATAACTTGTACGCCATTTGGCTTGTAAATGCTGATTTCCAATGTATATATATGTTTGGATAATGTTTGGTTGGATTTCGGAGTGCCACGACTTTCGTTTTTTTTTATTTTGTGATTTTGGCTTATTTGCGGGCATTGCAATGTCCGGAACGTTATAGATTGACGTAAACTGTACCGTTAGTCCTGGCGAGAGCTGGGCAGGCAGTCCGCTAACCCCTCTGGTTCGCCTTAGGGGAAGGTGGGGCTGTCACAGGTGGTATCAGAGCCTAGGTTTGAATTAGCCTGGGTGTTATAGGAATGCTTGATCTGAGGGTTTATTGTTTATGGTTTTTAAGCTTATTGATTCTTATTTTTACACTTTTGGTGTAGGATGGACAGTTCCAGTGGACCTAGTGATGGCCCTGCGGCCAAGCGACCCCGTGTAGCGCTTCCGATGATTAAGTACCAGATCCGGCCAAAGGGGGCCGTTATTCGTTGGAGCCCGTTTAACCGTCTTCGGCGGTGCGCGTGTAAGGAGAAGTATGCTTACCCGAATGCCCTCGTTTTGGCAGTAGTGAAGGAAAGAAAGGAGCTGGCAAAAGCTAATGCCAAGCTTGAAGTTGAGGTGAATCAGTTAAAGGTGGCCAACGAGGGGCAAGCCAAAAGAATAGAGGATCTGAAGTACGATGTACTAGAGGCGGAGGATAGAGTCGATGACCTCTGTGCCCAGCTGAGAGAGGCGCGTGAGCGCGAGTCTAAGAGGGCTCGGAAGGTGAGGACTCGAGCCGCTGCAATCCTGAACCTCTGTGCCGAGGTGGTGGAAGGAGTGAGCGATAAGGACTCCTGTGCAGGGTCTGAGGCTAGGGTTGGATCCACTCCGTCGAGTGGGTCTCATAGCTCATCTTCGGGCTAGGTTATGACTTCTAGAGTTGTTATAGATAGTTTTGGTCTTGTGTATAGGGCGGATAGGGATAGAGCCTTAGCTAACCGTTTTGGATGTAGAGTTAGCTACGTGTAAATTTCTTTTGATAGGCCTATCCTCAGGTGGATCTTTTGTGTACGTACGTGCTTTGGCCGTACTTGACTGACTGCTTGTATATATGTTTGGCTTGTATATATGTGTGCTTGTGATCTTGTTTGAAATGCATCGTTATGTGCTAAGTGAAAGTTTATTTGTTGCTTACATGCTTTGTTACTGCTTTGGTTTAGTCATTTTGCCTAGACCAAGTATACCGTATGGAAGGAACACGGAGTGGACGGGGACGTGGGCGCGGTTTTAGGCAACCCACACCAGTTAGAGAAACGGGGGAAGCTTCTACTGAACCGAATCCTGAACCCCAGATAAACCCCAATGTTCAAATAGCTGCTGCTATGCAGCAAATGACCAACCTACTCGCACAAGTTGTGCAACAACAGGGCCAGAACCCAAACCCTAACCCTGGAAACCCTGGCCATCATGTCGAGAGTGAAGATAGAGCGCTTGAGCGTTTTCAAAAGTTTTCCCCACCAAAGTTTATTGGGGGACCCGACCCTGACGTCGCCGAGAAATGGCTGGAGAAAATGGTTGATATATTCGCGGCCCTACACTACCCGGACGAACGGCAGGTCACTTTTGCCGTGTTTCAACTTGAAGGGGCTGCCCGTTCCTGGTGGAACGTGATTAGACAAAAATGGGAGCGAGAGCAGACTCCGAGAACGTGGGTGAACTTCATCCGGGAATTTAATGCCAAGTTTTTCCCTCCTCTAGTCCAGGAGAGGAAGGAGGACAAGTTTATCCGGCTCCGGCAAGGGGCTCAGACGGTGGCGGAGTATGAGAGCCAGTTTACCCGCCTGTCCAAATTCGCGCCAGAGTTAATCATGACCGAGCAACGACGAGTGAGGCGCTTCATTCAGGGCTTGAACGTGGAGATCCAGAAGGACCTCGCGGCGGCTCAAATTACCACGTTTAGCGAGGCTATGGAAAAAGCCCAACGGGTCGAGAGTGCACGGCTTCAGGTCCGAAACTTCCAGGCTAAAAAGCGTGGCTTTCCTGGGAGTACATCTGGACAGGGTGAGAAGAGCACTCCCTCTAAGTTTGGACGGGGCATGGGTGGTGGTCGACAGTCCGGATCAGGCAGAGGGACTCCGTTCAGGGGTGGTCAAGCTGGGCGAGGACCGAGGGGAAACGTTCAGAGTAGCTCGGCTTCTGCACCTCGCGGTCCCTGTGGGCACTGTGGAAAGACAAACCACACCGAGGACAATTGCTGGAGGAAACTGGGGAAATGCCTGCGGTGTGGAAGTGCGGACCATCAACTGGCTACATGTCCGGTCCTGAAACAAGACGGAAAGGGGAGCCAACTACCGTCGAGGACCAATACTGGACCGGCCAAGGGAGACGGATCCAAACCAAAAGTTCCGGCTAGGGTATATTCCTTAGAGCCCCATCAGATCCCAGAGTCTTCCGAGGTGGTGGAAGGTACAATCCCTATATTCCACCGCTTTGCCAAAGTTTTAATTGATCCGGGTGCCACTCATTCGTTTGTTAACCCTAATTTCATGTGTGGCATCGATATAAAACCTGCTAGTTTACCATATGACTTAGAGGTTAGTACACCTACGGGGAATCAACGTTTGGTGACTAGTATGGTTTATAAGGATTGTGATGTATGGGTAGGTGAGCGGAGATTTTTGGGAGACCTGATTAGCTTGTCCATTAAAGGGTACGACGTGATTTTGGGAATGGACTGGTTAGCCAAATATAACGCCCAACTGGACTGTAAAACAAAAATAGTTGAATTTCGCATTCCTGGCGAGGCAACCTTAAGGTTAGATATAAGGGGTAGGTTAGCCTCATCTGCTCTCATTTCGGGCATTCGAGCTAGGAAGCTGATAAGTAGAGGGGCGCAAGGATATTTGGCCTTTCTGGTTAATACCCCTACGGATAAGTTAAAAGTGGAAGACGTGGCCATAGTGAGGGAATTTCCGGATGTGTTTCCTGATGAGTTAGTGGCTTTACCTCCGGAAAGGGAGATAGAATTTCGAATAGATCTTCTACCTGGAACTGCACCGATCTCGAAAACCCCTTACCGAATGGCACCTGCAGAACTTAAAGAGCTTAAGTTGCAATTGCAAGACCTTTTGGAGCGGGGATTCATCCACGAGAGTGAGTCTCCTTGGGGAGCTCCAGTCTTATTTGTGAAGAAAAAGGACGGAACGTTGAGGATGTGTATTGATTATAGGGGGTTGAATAACGTTACGATCAAGAACAAGTATCCACTGCCCCACATTGACGAGTTGTTTGACCAGCTGCAAGGAGCAGTGGTCTTCTCGAAGTTGGACCTCCGACAGGGATACTATCAATTACTGATAAAGAAGGAGGACATTCCGAAAACTGCCTTCAACTCGAGATACGGGCATTTCGAGTTCGCCGTTATGCCTTTTGGGTTGACTAATGCTCCCGCCGCCTTCATGGATTTAATGCATAGGGTTTTTAAACCCTACCTGGACCGATTTGTCGTGGTGTTCATTGACGACATTTTGGTCTACTCTAAGTCCCGCGAGAAGCATGAGGAGCATTTGAGAGTGGTGTTGCAGACATTGAGGGAACATCAGCTATACGCCAAGTTTAGCAAATGCGAGTTTTGGTTGGAGAAAGTGGCGTTTCTAGGGCACGTGATCTCCCACGAAGGTATTGCAGTGGACCCGTCGAAGGTTGAAGCTGTGACCAATTGGAAGAGGCCAGAAACTCCCACAGAAATTCGCAGCTTTCTAGGGCTAGCTGGGTATTACCGAAGGTTTATTAAAGATTTTTCCAAGTTAGCCGGACCATTAACTGACTTGACGAAGAAGCATGGCCAGTTTATTTGGAACGGCCGATGCGAAACGAGTTTTCAGGAATTAAAGAAAAGATTGACCATGGCTCCAGTACTGGTCTTGCCAAATGGAGTGGACGGGTTTGCAGTGTATGCGGACGCGTCGCGAGAGGGATTGGGATGTGTTTTGATGCAGAATCGGAATGTGATAGCTTTTGCCTCGAGGAAATTGAAGCTTCACGAGCAGAACTACCCGACTCATGACCTAGAATTAGCTGCAGTTGTTTTTGCACTGAAAAAGTGGAGGCATTACCTATATGGGGTGACCTTCGAAGTGTTTTCGGATCACAAGAGTCTGAGATACCTTTTCTCCCAGAAGGAACTGAACATGAGACAACGGCGATGGATGGAATTTCTGGAGGACTACGATTGTACAATCAACTACCATCCGGGAAAGGCAAATGTAGTAGCGGATGCCTTGAGTCGTAAAGTGCAAGTGGCAGGGCTAATGATCAAGGAATGGGATTTGCTAGAATCCGTGTGCGAGTGGAAACCCTGTCTTGGGAGCCATAAGGTAATATTTAGCAATGTAAGGGTGACATCCACTCTACTGGAACGTATAAAAGAGGCGCAAGGCGAGGATTCGATGGTGCGGAAGTGGAGAGAGAAATTGGAAAAGGGAGAAACAATGGACTTCAATTTGAGTCCTGAGGGTCTTTTGAGATATCGGAACCGAATCGTAGTACCGAAGGAAGAGGTGTTGAAAGAGGAAATTCTGGAGGAAGCTCATAGGTCTAAGTATACAATCCATCCGGGTAGCAGCAAGATGTATCAAGACCTGAAGGGAACTTACTGGTGGGATAATATGAAAAGGGAAATCGCGCAGTACGTGCAGAAATGTCTTATTTGCCAGCAAGTGAAGGCAGAGCATCAAAAACCATCGGGTCTGTTACAACCCTTGGAGATACCCGAGTGGAAATGGGAAAACATCACTATGGACTTCGTTTCAGGTTTACCAAGGACGCAAAGGGGACACGATGCCGTTTGGGTGATCGTGGATCGATTAACCAAGTCGGCCCATTTCTTGCCGGTGAACATGAAGTATTCAATGGATCAGTTGACCCGACTGTACATGGACGAAGTAGTAAGACTACACGGTGTTCCTGTGAGCATCGTTTCCGATCGGGATCCACGGTTTGTATCGCGATTTTGGCAGAAGTTTCAAGAAACCCTGGGGACGAAACTCAACTTGAGCACTACTTATCATCCTCAGACGGATGGCCAGTCAGAACGGACGATTCAAACTCTCGAGGACATGCTACGAACTTGCATTCTGGACTTTGGAGGCAGTTGGGGTCAGCACATGACCTTGGTGGAGTTCGCGTACAACAATAGCTTTCATTCGTCGATTCAAATGGCTCCGTACGAAGCTCTCTACGGACGCAAGTGCCGCTCACCGATTTACTGGGACGAAGTTGGTGAAAGGAAGGCACTGGACCCGACAACTATTCCATGGATGGAAGAGGCTCACGAGAAGGTCAAGTTAATTCGGCAACGACTTCAAACAGCCCAAAGTCGACAAAAGAGCTACGCGGATAATCGAAGGAAGGACTTGGAGTTTGAAGCTGGAGACTACGTATTCCTCAAGATCACACCCTTACGAAGTCTTACAGCGGGGAAAGGAAAGAAGCTTCAACCGCGGTACGTCGGACCCTACAAGATCCTTCAGAGGGTTGGAGCGGTCGCGTATCGATTGGAACTACCATCCAGTCTCTCTCGAATCCACGATGTATTTCACGTCTCGATGCTAAAGAAGTACCATCCTGACCCATCTCATGTTTTACAACCGGAAGATATCGAAGTAGATGAATCACTGGCCTATGAGGAGAAACCGGTTCAAGTACTCGATCGAAAAGTCAAAGAGCTCAGAAACAAGAAGATTTCGTTAGTGAAAGTGCTTTGGAGAAACCACGGAGTGGAGGAAGCTACATGGGAGATGGAAGAGGAAATGCGAAAGAAATACCCAAACCTTTTCGGGAATTAAGGTGAGAAATTTCGAGGACGAAATTCTTTTAAGGGGGGGAGAGTGTGAGAGCCCGTAAAACCCTAATATTTTTCCTAGGGTTTATTCCTCCTTAATTGCTTGTTTTTGCATTTTCTGGCTTAGAAATATTTTCTGAGAGGATTTTATGAGCAGTTATAGTTTTAAGATGATTTTCCTAGCATTGGAGAAATTTTAGAAAATTAAGAGTAAATAGTGGACGTGGGACCCACTAGTGCGATAAGTTCGGAAAAATTCGGCCAATAAGGTTAAGTTTCGGATACTGTTAAAAATTTATCGGGTGTTAAGAGATAAGTGGTGTGTGTGAAGTGATTGATGTGAGAGAGAAAAGAAAGATAGGAATGCATTTATGGAGGTGACACATGTCACTTTCTTATTGGTTACCTTTTAAGAAATACTATTCACAAATTTGACTTTCTTGACCAAAGGTTAAATATCTCAAAAAAAAAATTACAAAAAAAACTCACTCTTCTCTCTTCCCTCTTGGCCGGCCATCCCAAGCTCCACAAGGAAGAAAGCTCTTCAAATTTTAAGCTTCCACTTGGTGCAAATCAACCAAAATCAATTGTTTCCATCCATTTCACTCCATAGGAACTTTGCTTCTAGTGTTAATAAGTGTATTGGTGAGGTTTGTTTGAAGATCAAAGGTGTCCAATATCCCTCTCTCTCTTGTTTCTTGGTAAGTGAAGCTTGAAACACTCTACTACCTCTAATGATGCTTGATTAGTGCTTAATGGAGGCATGAGAGTTGAAATATATGATTTGTTTCTTGATTTGGTTTGTTTTGGTGAAGTTTTTATTTTATTGGGATTTTTTCTGGTTTAATATGATCTTGATGTTGGGGGCTTGTATGATGAATTGTAATGGGTGGAAATGGCTCTAGTGGATGTGAAATGTGGTTAAATGCAATCAATTTTGGATTTGGTGTGAAATTGGAAAAGTTAGGGTTCTTGAACCCCAAATCTGTCCGGTTTTAGATCACTGGGTTAGAGGCCGAATTAGACTTTGCTCAAAACATGAACGTTGTTGGTATTGATGTGATGTAGATGCCTGTAAAATTTCAGGTCATTTGGATTAATGTGGAATGAGATATGACGAAATTACTGTAGCTGTTCTGATTTGGACAGAATGCGAAAACTGCGATAGTAATTGGCCATTTTGACTGGAATTGGTATGGATTTTGGATTTTGTGTCTTCTGATGAATTGTAGCTGAGGGTCTTAGCTAACATATACCTTTGGAATTTCGGCATTTTGACTTGTATGGACTGAGATATACTGATTACAGTTTTCTGTGTTTTGCAAACCTGTTTTGGTAATTCTGGTATAGTATTTGGCATTTTCGACCTAGTTAAGCTAGGAACTGGATTTAGTGGTCTTCTACATTATTGTAGCCCTGTTTCATAGCTTCGAAACGGTGGGTCTTACACCCCCATCCGATAACTGTAGTGAAATTGACGCCATTACCGCATAATGAGTGTAAAACAGTTTTCTAGTTGGGGCCAAGACTAAGGCCATTTTCTAAATTCTGGTTTGCTATTATGCTCATTTATGTATATGAAACCCTATTGGGGTTGTGTTTAGCGTTGCTATATGACTCGTTATCGAGTCTCATTGTATGTGTTATATGTTCTAGGGCTTGAAGGTAGTGCACGACGGCTTGGTGATCGTGGTACATGAAATACCACTTATTAGCTTGGTGAGTATACCACTCACTAAATTGTACTATGTGGCTTTGTTAAATGTTTATGTGATGCCTTGAAGGCTTACCTGCATATTGGAATTGATTAAGGTGAGGGTGTACTTGACCGCCCTCACCTCTTTTGATATTGTCACTGAATGGCTACCGTTTTATTGCATTACTGAACTTGATATATTGGTTGATGAATTCCATTTCATGGAAACTGAATTGATGTCGTTTGGATGATGTCCAACGGCCTTACTGCATTACGGAGCTCAACCCCGTTTGGTAGTCAATTGGATCGAGCCGGCAAGGGCTTGGTCGTTAAGATTGAATTGCCACGGGGACTGTACTGGGGACCTTGTGGTAATGAGACCCTTGGTTCCGGTAAACTCGAGTATTACCACAAATATTACTGAATGGAGTGCGGGCCCGGTTGGGGTATGATAGGTGGAAGGAATGGAAGTAAAGTGTGGTCTACGGTTTGGTACTTGTAACATTGACGGAGGGTCAATGGGGTTGGATCAAGATTACAAGCGTGGAATTGGGCTCTTGAGAGCCAACCGTATCCTTTTACCGTTTTGCTTTATTGCTTATTTGCGTACTTCAAATGAAAGTTCATGCTTATGTGACTTTGATCGCTTATTGGGTGGTATACCACTGGGCTTTAGCTCATTCCGTGTTATTTGTTTTCCTTACAGGCAAATGAGCACTTTTGGAAAGGTCATGATAGTTGAATGCAAGTTGAGCTCTTGTACATGTATTTTGATTAGCTCCTTGAGGGTGTTAACCCTAAGTGTATGGTTTCCCTTAATGGATGGCTTGTATTGGCCTAAATGCACTTGTATGATCTTATGAGATAACTTGTACGCCATTTGGCTTGTAAATGCTGATTTCCAATGTATATATATGTTTGGATAATGTTTGGTTGGATTTCGGAGTGCCACGACTTTCGTTTTTTTTTTATTTTGTGATTTTGGCTTATTTGCGGGCATTGCAATGTCCGGAACGTTATAGATTGACGTAAACTGTACCGTTAGTCCTGGCGAGAGCTGGGCAGGCAGTCCGCTAACCCCTCTGGTTCGCCTTAGGGGAAGGTGGGGCTGTCACAGAAACTACACTTAATGCTGGAACTGTTTTTGTTACTCTCTTTCCTAATTTTAACATGTCCTTAGCAGATCCACATCTGCTAGAAGCTCTTAAAGTACATGTGCAGATAATTGGTGCTGAACAAGTTTCAGATACTATAGCTGCAACTCTTCACTACCAGATGGTCTATCGTGTTCAAAATCATGCTCTTGATCTAGCCATTCCAGGAGGAGAAAATGCTCTTTTAATAAGAGTAGACGAGAAAAATAGTGCATCCTGCACCCATGTTCCTCGGCAGATTTCAAAACAAGAGCTGATCCAATTATTACCCAATGATTGGATCACAGATTATGAGGATCTCCACACTCAGGCCAATGAACCCCTTGAATCATCAAATTCAAGGATATCTCATACAAAAGAAGGGAGAACATCAATCTCTTTTGATCATTCTCATTTTAAAGGATTAGTTTCAAAATCTCATCCTCCTTCTATCATGTGTGCACAGGTTCCAATGTATTATCCCTCAGAATTTGAGAAACAGTGGGAAATACATGATGATCATCCTCAAACTCTTCAGCAAGTACATCGAAGTCAAGATATTATTAAATATTTTGACAAAGAAGGACTTCCAGTCTCATGGTTCCAGGATCCCATTTCAGGTCATATTTATTTTGATGTTTGCAATATTTGTGAGGAATGTCAAATTGAAAATATCCTTGGTCTTGACTTACCAGATTTATCTTGTAAAAAAAGATCAAAATCCAAACAAGTTGAGCCCCGACCTTGCAAACCAGATCTAGATCCACAAAATCCAGACACAGATTCTTTTGTATCTCAAAGAAGTCAGTTCAATGGATATCAAATTTCTACTGAATGGATTTACAAAATTACAAAGACATCCTGTCCTGTTTCAAAAAAGGATATTCATCCTTATTATCAAAAGTGTCTTGATATTTTGGAAAAAGAAACAAGAGAGTCCAAGAAAGAATGGAAGTTGAAACCTTTTTCCAAAACTGAACCATTAGTTCCAATTCATACTCCACATATCCAAGAATGTTTTATGTTCAATGAGGCCGATTTTCCAAAATTGGAAACCTTCAACAAAAATGGTTCAAGACATACTCCAAAGATCCAAAATATTTCCTCAACAATCTTGCCAAGTGGAGAAACTATCCGACCCAATCCCACAGAAGATGTCCTTAATTGGCAAACTGAGAATTCTCTTGTTCAAAATACTGCTCTTATATCTATTCATAAGAACATCTCAGAAGCCAAAGATAAGATTGAACAAATTGATACCACAGTATCAACTCAACAATCCCAGGTATCTCATATGATTGAAGTTTTTGAAAAAAGACTTCAAGAGCTCAAATACATCATACCCTCAGATCCATCCACTTTAGCTGATTTTGTTCTCAATCAAGAAAAAGAAACAAAGTTTATAAAAGATCAGCTATATGTTCTAAAAACAACAGGCCAAGTTCCTACATATGATGTAGGACCATCCACACCTCTTCCTAAGGTAAGTTCCATGTATGGAGCAGTACCCCTCAGAAATTGGCCGACACCTTTCTACTTTGGTGGGGTCTCTGTACCATCACCATCTCTTTATTTTACAGAATCACAGCCACAGGCTACAAAACCTTTTGATATTGCAGCAACTCTACGAGAATATCGTAAGAACAAGCAAATTCAAAAGGATGCTGAGATAGCAAAAAGAATGGCTGAAAAAGAACAAAGAAAAGCTGAGGCTGAAAGAGAAAGGAAGGCAAAGCAAGCTGCAATAGAACAACCTTCATCCTCTCAACAGGAACCTCCATCTTCATTAATGTTTAGTACTTATACTAATCCTACTTTTTCTGTTGAACAGGAGAAAAAAGCAAATGAAGCTACTAGGGTTTATGATAATCCCTTGTCATCAGTATTAGATGAACTCCATGATGATTCAGTACCATACATTTCCACTTACACTGAGTTCCATGATAGTTCTTCTAAAGAAACCAGCTCAGAAGAAAGTCCCTCAGAATCCTCATCTGATGAATCAGTAACAACAGATGATTCTTCAGAACATTCATTGGAAGAAGAAACTATTCCTCAAATTCACATGGCAGAACCAGAACCAGAAATAGTGGAACCCGATGAAAATGAAGAAACGGCATTTGATCAAACCCAACGAGCTACTTTTCCAAAATCAAAGGGAGTACCTCTGTTTACAATTGATAATATTCCACCCGAAAAGTGGGAAGCAAGGTTCCATGAATTTCATGCTTGGATGCTTGCTCAAAATCTAACAGAAGAATCTCACTTTGAAATTTTATCGATTTTTACAGCTCATCTGGCCGGAATTCTTAAAGATTGGTGGACAACTATTGGAGATGCAGATAAAATGACATTTTTAACCAAACAGGATTTCATGGAAAATATTCACATTCTGCATCTAACATTTCTTGGAAATGTCAGGGAATTCCAGGAGGCTAAAAGAAAGGAGTTCTTCCAAAAGAAATGTTTATCCTATGATCGACGAGATTTAAATAAACATTTCAAAAAGATGATTCAATTATTTTATTCTCTTGGTGCAGATATTAATCTCAAGCAACCTTTTATCAGTTCTCTTCCAAAGCCACTTGCAGATGGTGCAGAAATGTATATCCATAACAAATATGGATCAATCCTAAATCTCACCATTGGACAAATTAAACAAGCAGTTTTCTTATCTCTTGATGACCTTTGCCACAAAAGAAAGGTTATTCGAGAATACCTAAAAGGAGATGTTTGTTTAGACCAAGCCTGCAAAAAGCCAGAATTGATAACAAAGGGTAAGTGCCAAGCTTGTTCTCCATCTCAGAAAGGAAAAGGATCCAGAAGGTTCAAAAGATTCAAAAGCTTTACCAAGACATACAAGAACTTTCCAAGAAAATCCTTCAGAAAGAAATGGAGATATTTTACGCGAAAGTCTAAAAGGTTCAGAGGCACAAAAGGGAACAAATGTTTTATCTGTGGAAAGCCTGGACATTTTGCAAAGAATTGTCCTCAGAACCAAAAGGGAGTAAAATTAATATCAGAAATTCAGAATGAACTTCATTTTTCTATATCTGATTTAGAATCGGAGTTTTCTGAACAAGAAGAACCTACTGATACTACTCTCTTGGCTTTACAGGTCCCTGAAGAAATTTTAAGTATTGGCCCTATTGCTCTAGCCAATAAAGAGGCAAATGAAAAGGAAGTTTATCCACAAACTCTTATTCATATTTTGTTGGATAAATATTCTAAACCTATACCTCTTATTGCATTTTTTGATACAGGAGCTCATACTTCCATCATGAGGAAAGACATCTTACCAGACTCATATTGGATCCCAGAAGTAAATAAGTTTCGAGGAGCTGATGGAAACCTTTTTGAAACAAAATTTATTACCAAGACTCCCATCACTCTCAAACTTCTCCCTGATTGCTGTGTTAGTTCAAAATTTTTGGGAGCAAATTTTACTGGTAAGGGCTTATTATTAGGATTTGATCTTTACAAACAAAACAAGTATCTTATTACAGGACATGGGATAAAATCAAAAAAGTTTTTTAAACCTTTTATTGAAATCCCTAAGCTGTATTTGATACAAGAAGAAAGTGTTCAAAAGGATCAACTCCAGCAAATTCAAAATCAGATCATTCAAGAATCATGCTCAACAAATCATCAAGAGTTTTTACAAAAATGTGATCATCCTTTGTGGGAAAATCCTGATTTTTATATCCGACTTCATTTCAAAAAGAATGAGGATATAAATCCCACAAAAGCTAGTCATTCTGGAATGAATCCAAATGACACAAAACTTGCTGAACAAGAATGCCAAGAACTCTTGAAATTTGGTCTAATTGAGATTTCTCATTCTCAATGGGCATGCCAAGCATTTTATGTCAACAAAAGATCTGAACAGGTAAGAGGGAAAATGAGATTGGTAATCAATTACCAACCTCTGAATATTTTCCTACTTGATGATAAATTCCCAATTCCCAATAGATTTACTATCTTTTCCCAGATATCCAAAGCAAACTGGTTTTCCAAATTTGATTTAAAATCTGGATTCTGGCAGTTGGGAATTCATCCTGAAGATAGGCATAAAACTGGTTTTTGTATTCCAAATCATCATTTTCAATGGAAGGTAATGCCTTTCGGTTTAAAAACCGCACCTTCTCTTTTCCAAAAAGCGATGATAAGGATTTTCCAGCCTATCTTACATTCAGCACTCATCTACATTGATGATATTCTTCTTTTCAACAACACTTTTGAAGAACATCTTGAATTGCTTAAAGATTTTCGTCATCTTGTTAAGCAATACGGGATAATGCTTTCTGAAAAGAAAATGTTTTTGGCTCAGCAAGAAATTTCATTCCTTGGCATGAAAATTGCTAAAGGAAAATGCACTCCTGAGCAGCATGTTGGACAATCTATCAAAGATTTCCCTGAAGAAAATCTTTCAAAAACTCAAGTCCAACAATTCCTTGGTGTTGTTAACTATGTCCGGGAATTTCTTCCCAAAGTTTCAAAGCATATTAGTCCTTTGACTAAAATGCTTAAAAAGAAACCTCCACCATGGGGAGTTTCACAAACCAAAGCTATACAAATCCTCAAAGAAGAACTTCAACACCTTCCTACACTACATATCCCATCTGATGGGAAAAAGATCTTACATACTGATGCCAGTGACAAATACTGGGGAGCTGTACTTCTCGAAGAAGATGAACAGGGGACAAAGCATTGTTGTGGATTTGCCAGTGGAAAATTTAAAGTTTCTGAGCAACATTATCATTCCACATTCAAAGAAATCCTTGCAGTCAAAAATGGTATAAAGAAATTCTCTTTTTTCCTTATATCACATCATTTCTTGGTTGAAATGGATATGGGGTCATTTCCTAAAATGCTGCACTTCAAACAAAACCTTGTCCCTAATCCTCAATTGCTCAGATGGTTAGCATGGTTTTCCCAATATTCTTTTGATGTCAAAAATATCAAAGGAAAAAAGAATATTGTTGCTAATTTTTTCTCAAGGAAAGAACCTTTACCTCAACAAGCCTTAGTAATCCCAAGTTCACCTTGTTTTATGTTTTCACCGGTTACTTCTGAACCCCCAGATATTCATCAAATCCCTTATCCATGGGAAAAAGAAGATATTGAAAGGATTCAAAATCAATATGAATTTGAAATATTTAGTTCATATGGTGGATCAATCTTAAATCCTTTTGGAACAAACCCTGAATACCCTTTCTGTCAAATTTTCGTTGCCAGACATGATGATTTTCCAAAATGTTTATTATGGTATTTTTGGTGTCTGTGTCACCAATATCATATCCTTATGGAATTTCAATCACCCTTCTTTAATCAACCTTTAAATCCAAACCTTCAAACTTTTCTGCAATGGTTTCGACCATTAACATATTGGTCTGGATTATTCTCAACACAGTCTAAATATGTTATTTTCCATTTCCATAGACCCTGTCACTTGATAAACAATCAAATCCAATCCTGTCCAAGTGCAGTACTTTATAAAGAAATGACACATACTATTTTAGACCTTGATGATGAGTACGAGGAAGCACAGAGATACATATTCCAAGAAAACAGATGTATTCCTCCTGAAATATGGCCTGGTCACTATGGTTCATGGAACTATAACTCAAGTCATCCTCATTGGACCAGAATCAAACGAGCAAAAAGAGAATACCAAGACAAAATGAATGACACTGTAATGCAAGATTCTCAAGACCCATATGATAACACAGGAACATCACAAGGGTCTACAACATCCTCAGCAGTTTCTTCCTATGTTTTCAAAAACAGATCAGAATGGAAAAGCATTGAAAATAAAAGGAAGAATAAGCCGGCACATCAATATCACATTGAGATGCTTAACATTACAGATCCAGATACCACTCCATCGGATACCCAGATGATGACCTCCAGTGGGCCTGGAATGATGTTGATATGGAAGGGTCCCCTTAAGTTGTTGTTTACTTTTCCGAAGAGTCAAGTTGTTGTTTACTTTTCCGAAGGGTCAAGTTGTTGTTTACTTTTCCGAAGAGTCAAGTTATTGTTTACTTTTCCGAAGCATCAAGGGCCGTTTCTACTTGTATAAATAGATGATATCCTTCATAGGGAGGATCATCTCAGATTTATCAAATAAAATTCCAAGTTTGCTTATATCTCCCATGAAGTTCTAAATTTCTTTATTTCACCAGGGAAGGCCGAGAGATCCTTATAGTTGTGTGAATGCCTAGATATCCATAGCTTTGCTATAATCCGTTCTTGTGATAAAAGTCCCTTGAACTTTTGAAAGCCCAAGGAGAGAGGCTATTGTGTTCGGGAATACATTCAAAGAACAAATTATGGTTTTGATATGGTATCTAAGCAGGCACTCTGGTATTTGGTATCAGAGCCTCTGGTGAAGATAGAGAAAAATCCAAAAAGAAAGTTGTTATTAATAAAGATTTGAGTATTGAGCGTATTTAATACTATGGCTTCTTCTTCTAAATTTTCTTCTATTACTACTGATAGTGGATTAGAAATTAAGACAGTACATAGTAATAAGTTAGATTATTTATATGAAGTTTCCATCGAACCAGAGGTGGTTAATCCTACCTCTATTCCTACTATTAATCCTTATAGTGCTTATGGTAAACAATCTTTTTCTCCTACTCGTGTTATTAAATCATTAATAAGGGCACATCCAAAAGGAGTTAAAGAATATATTCAAGCATCAAAGGTTGATCAACATCCTATTCCTGCTACCAGAAAAGAACAATTTATAACTCTGCATATTCCTAATGATTTCCCTATGCAATGGAAACAGCAAGGTTATACCCATATACACTTTGGAGCCATCAGGATTTCCTTATCATTCCATGGAAGGAAGGGACTACCAGTAGTTGCTCGAATAGCACTACTTGACACCAGATTCAAGCAATACCAGCATGCTTGTATTGCAACAACTGAAACTACACTTAATGCTGGAACTGTTTTTGTTACTCTCTTTCCTAATTTTAACATGTCCTTAGCAGATCCATATCTGCTAGAAGCTCTTAAAGTACATGTACAGATAATTGGTGCTGAACAAGTTTCAGATGCTATAGCTGCAACTCTTCACTACCAGATGGTCTATCGTGTTCAAAATCATGCTCTTGATCTAGCCATTCCAGGAGGAGAAAATGCTCTTTTAATAAGAGTAGACGAGAAAAATGGTGCATCCTGCACCCATGTTCCTCGGCAGATTTCAAAACAAGAGCTGATCCAATTATTACCCAATGATTGGATCACAGATTATGAGGATCTCCACACTCAGGCCAATGAACCCCTTGAATCATCAAATTCAAGGATATCTCATACAAAAGAAGGGAGAACATCAATCTCTTTTGATCATTCTCATTTTAAAGGATTAGTTTCAAAATCTCATCCTCCTTCTATCATGTGTGCACAGGTTCCAATGTATTATCCCTCAGAATTTGAGAAACAGTGGGAAATACATGATGATCATCCTCAAACTCTTCAGCAAGTACATCGAAGTCAAGATATTATTAAATATTTTGACAAAGAAGGACTTCCAGTCTCATGGTTCCAGGATCCCATTTCAGGTCATATTTATTTTGATGTTTGCAATATTTGTGAGGAATGTCAAATTGAAAATATCCTTGGTCTTGACTTACCAGATTTATCTTGTAAAAAAAGATCAAAATCCAAACAAGTTGAGCCCCGACCTTGCAAACCAGATCTAGATCCACAAAATCCAGACACAGATTCTTTTGTATCTCAAAGAAGTCAGTTCAATGGATATCAAATTCCTACTGAATGGATTTACAAAATTACAAAGACATCCTGTCCTGTTTCAAAAAAGGATCTTCATCCTTATTATCAAAAGTGTCTTGATATTTTGGAAAAAGAAACAAGAGAGTCCAAGAAAGAATGGAAGTTGAAACCTTTTTGCAAAACTGAACCATTAGTTCCAATTCATACTCCACATATCCAAGAATGTTTTATGTTCAATGAGGCCGATTTTCCAAAATTGGAAACCTTCAACAAAAATGGTTCAAGACATACTCCAAAGATCCAAAATATTTCCTCAACAATCTTGCCAAGTGGAGAAACTATCCGACCCAATCCCACAGAAGATGTCCTTAATTGGCAAACTGAGAATTCTCTTGTTCAAAATACTGCTCTTATATCTATTCATAAGAACATCTCAGAAGCCAAAGATAAGATTGAACAAATTGATACCACAGTATCAACTCAACAATCCCAGGTATCTCATATGATTGAAGTTTGTGAAAAAAGACTTCAAGAGCTCAAATACATCATACCCTCAGATCCATCCACTTTAGCTGATTTTGTTCTCAATCAAGAAAAAGAAACAAAGTTTATAAAAGATCAGCTATATGTTCTAAAAACAACAGGCCAAGTTCCTACATATGATGTAGGACCATCCACACCTCTTCCTAAGGTAAGTTCCATGTATGGAGCAGTACCCCTCAGAAATTGGCCGACACCTTTCTACTTTGGTGGGGTCTCTGTACCATCCCCATCTCTTTATTTTACAGAATCACAGCCACAGGCTACAAAACCTTTTGATATTGCAGCAACTCTACGAGAATATCGTAAGAACAAGCAAATTCAAAAGGATGCTGAGATAGCAAAAAGAATGGCTGAAAAAGAACAAAGAAAAGCTGAGGCTGAAAGAGAAAGGAAGGCAAAGCAAGCTGCAATAGAACAACCTTCATCCTCTCAACAGGAACCTCCATCTTCATTAATGTTTAGTACTTATACTAATCCTACTTTTTCTGTTGAACAGGAGAAAAAAGCAAATGAAGCTACTAGGGTTTATGATAATCCCTTGTCATCAGTATTAGATGAACTCCATGATGATTCAGTACCATACATTTCCACTTACACTGAGTTCCATGATAGTTCTTCTAAAGAAACCAGCTCAGAAGAAAGTCCCTCAGAATCCTCATCTGATGAATCAGTAACAACAGATGATTCTTCAGAACATTCATTGGAAGAAGAAACTATTCCTCAAATTCACATGGCAGAACCAGAACCAGAAATAGTGGAACCCGATGAAAATGAAGAAACGGCATTTGATCAAACCCAACGAGCTACTTTTCCAAAATCAAAGGGAGTACCTCTGTTTACAATTGATAATATTCCACCCAAAAAGTGGGAAGCAAGGTTCCATGAATTTCATGCTTGGATGCTTGCTCAAAATCTAACAGAAGAATCTCACTTTGAAATTTTATCGATTTTTACAGCTCATCTGGCCGGAATTCTTAAAGATTGGTGGACAACTATTGGAGATGCAGATAAAATGACATTTTTAACCAAACAGGATTTCATGGAAAATATTCACATTCTGCATCTAACATTTCTTGGAAATGTCAGGGAATTCCAGGAGGCTAAAAGAAAGGAGTTCTTCCAAAAGAAATGTTTATCCTATGATCGACGAGATTTAAATAAACATTTCAAAAAGATGATTCAATATATTTTATTCTCTTGGTGCAGATATTAATCTAAAGCAACCTTTTATCAGTTCTCTTCCAAAGCCACTTGCAGATGGTGCAGAAATGTATATCCATAACAAATATGGATCAATCCTAAATCTCACCATTGGACAAATTAAACAAGCAGTTTTCTTATCTCTTGATGACCTTTGCCACAAAAGAAAGGTTATTCGAGAATACCTAAAAGGAGATGTTTGTTTAGACCAAGCCTGCAAAAAGCCAGAATTGATAACAAAGGGTAAGTGCCAAGCTTGTTCTCCATCTCAGAAAGGAAAAGGATCCAGAAGGTTCAAAAGATTCAAAAGCTTTACCAAGACATACAAGAACTTTCCAAGAAAATCCTTCAGAAAGAAATGGAGATATTTTAGGCGAAAGTCTAAAAGGTTCAGAGGCACAAAAGGGAACAAATGTTTTATCTGTGGAAAGCCTGGACATTTTGCAAAGAATTGTCCTCAGAACCAAAAGGGAGTAAAATTAATATCAGAAATTCAGAATGAACTTCATTTTTCTATATCTGATTTAGAATCTGAGTTTTCTGAACAAGAAGAACCTACTGATACTACTCTCTTGGCTTTACAGGTCCCTGAAGAAATTTTAAGTATTGGCCCTATTGCTCTAGCCAATAAAGAGGCAAATGAAAAGGAAGTTTATCCACAAACTCTTATTCATATTTTGTTGGATAAATATTCTAAACCTATACCTCTTATTGCATTTTTTGATACAGGAGCTCATACTTCCATCATGAGGAAAGACATCTTACCAGACTCATATTGGATCCCAGAAGTAAATAAGTTTCGAGGAGCTGATGGAAACCTTTTTGAAACAAAATTTATTACCAAGACTCCCATCACTCTCAAACTTCTCCCTGATTGCTGTGTTAGTTCAAAATTTTTGGGAGCAAATTTTACTGGTAAGGGCTTATTATTAGGATTTGATCTTTACAAACAAAACAAGTATCTTATTACAGGACATGGGATAAAATCAAAAAAGTTTTTTAAACCTTTTATTGAAATCCCTAAGCTGTATTTGATACAAGAAGAAAGTGTTCAAAAGGATCAACTCCAGCAAATTCAAAATCAGATCATTCAAGAATCATGCTCAACAAATCATCAAGAGTTTTTACAAAAATGTGATCATCCTTTGTGGGAAAATCCTGATTTTTATATCCGACTTCATTTCAAAAAGAATGAGGATATAAATCCCACAAAAGCTAGTCATTCTGGAATGAATCCAAATGACACAAAACTTGCTGAACAAGAATGCCAAGAACTCTTGAAATTTGGTCTAATTGAGATTTCTCATTCTCAATGGGCATGCCAAGCATTTTATGTCAACAAAAGATCTGAACAGGTAAGAGGGAAAATGAGATTGGTAATCAATTACCAACCTCTGAATATTTTCCTACTTGATGATAAATTCCCAATTCCCAATAGATTTACTATCTTTTCCCAGATATCCAAAGCAAACTGGTTTTCCAAATTTGATTTAAAATCTGGATTCTGGCAGTTGGGAATTCATCCTGAAGATAGGCATAAAACTGGTTTTTGTATTCCAAATCATCATTTTCAATGGAAGGTAATGCCTTTCGGTTTAAAAACCGCACCTTCTCTTTTCCAAAAAGCGATGATAAGGATTTTCCAGCCTATCTTACATTCAGCACTCATCTACATTGATGATATTCTTCTTTTCAGCAACACTTTTGAAGAACATCTTGAATTGCTTAAAGATTTTCATCATCTTGTTAAGCAATACGGGATAATGCTTTCTGAAAAGAAAATGTTTTTGGCTCAGCAAGAAATTTCATTCCTTGGCATGAAAATTGCTAAAGGAAAATGCACTCCTGAGCAGCATGTTGGACAATCTATCAAAGATTTCCCTGAAGAAAATCTTTCAAAAACTCAAGTCCAACAATTCCTTGGTGTTGTTAACTATGTCCGGGAATTTCTTCCCAAAGTTTCAAAGCATATTAGTCCTTTGACTAAAATGCTTAAAAAGAAACCTCCACCATGGGGAGTTTCACAAACCAAAGCTATACAAATCCTCAAAGAAGAACTTCAACACCTTCCTTCACTACATATCCCATCTGATGGGAAAAAGATCTTACATACTGATGCCAGTGACAAATACTGGGGAGCTGTACTTCTCGAAGAAGATGAACAGGGGACAAAGCATTGTTGTGGATTTGCCAGTGGAAAATTTAAAGTTTCTGAGCAACATTATCATTCCACATTCAAAGAAATCCTTGCAGTCAAAAATGGTATAAAGAAATTCTCTTTTTTCCTTATATCACATCATTTCTTGGTTGAAATGTGTGACAGCCCCACCTTCCCCTAAGGTGTACCAAAGGAGTTAGCGGACTGCCTGCCCAGCTCTCGCCAGGACTACTAAAACGGTCAAACACCAACTCAAGTCGTTCGGGAAAATATTGGCGCGCTTAATCAACCCAATAAATGAGAAACGGGAAAACAAAAGGCAAAACGTAAAGCGAATAGTGGCTGCCACGTCACAATCCGCCAAGATCCCATTGATTACAAGAAATTTCCAACAATCACTGAAAAGAGTATATACAAGCCAAGTACAATCCATTGGATAGGAATACACCCTATTACAAACCACTTTTGTATGGTTACAAGCCAAAAGAAAGCATTTAAATCCAAGTACAACAAAGGTTCCAACTATTGAGGAGCTATACAAAATCTCTCGACTAGCTCCACTCAACTTACTCATCACAGTCAAAAGTCCAAAAGATAATTCCCTGTAAGGAAAACAAAGTTCACGGAGTGAGCTTTCGCCCAATGAGGTACAGTCACGTACATATACCCAGATCACATAAACTCAAGAGCATTCAGTCCAAATACGTTCGTCAAGTAAGTAAAAGCAATAACACCCAAATGTAGGGAATAAAAGGATACGGATGGCTCTCAAGAGCCCTTTTCCTCTTTTGCCATACTTGATCTCATCTCATTGACTCTCCGTCAATGTATACCAGGTAATCATGACCGTAGACCCCTCTTTACTCCAATTATCCGTCCACCTCACTTTCCCCTTACCGGGCCCGAACACCACACAGTACAGAATTGGTATTACTCGAGTAAACCGGAATCTAGGGTCTCATACCCAAAGATTCTCAAATACAGTCCCCCTGGCTTGTCAAATGTCCCCGACCAAGTCCTTACTGGCTCGAGTCCATTGACTTCCAATGAGGTAGAGCTCAAAGTAAACAGTACAGATCCAGAGTTACAGTAAAGATCGGCATCCAAGCGACACCAAATCAAAGACAGTCAAGAGTATTCAAGTTATCATAGCCAAACAAGTAGGCCAGAGAGTACGAGAGTGGTAAAGTACACCCTCGCCTCACCTAGTCCAAACAATCATCACAACTAGTCCAAAACACAGAATTCAAGTACAAGAAAGCCACAGAATAACAAATATGTGAGTAGTACACTCACCAAGTCAAACAAAGTAATTTCACAAGTTTTCGCCCGACGTGAGCCTCGGATCACCGGCACGCCCTATAATAATAAAGAAAGTACAATTAGGACTCAAACACGCGTCGAATACCCTTTTAATAGGAACTATTAAGGTAAAACCCAAATATAGCTTGGAAATGAAAAATACATAATATTTAGGGTTAAAAGTAGAAACAACCCTAAAATCGATCACTTCTATCCAATCTCAACCCAACTCACACGACTCTAATATCCTAGACACTTGGACAGCATTTCCCCTAAATTTCAGCTTTTCCAACCTACAAAACAACCATTAAAACCATCCAATATAACCACAAGCACCAAAACAATTCATAAGCCATACAATATACTTAATTAGGGTCACAATACCCCTCAATTATAGCCAATTAGAAGCTCAACAATCAACCATAGAAAAGCCCCAATTGAAACCCTAAATCTGAAATTTTTCGCACAAGCGGAAATTTTCCGCAATTAACTACAATTAACGCACAAGTGAGCTATAAAACACCATTTGGAACCACCAAATCAAACCCAATCATATCCATCATATGAAACCAGAAAAATTCCAAGAAAAATCAGAAAATTAGGAAACTGCACTCCAATCCACCAAATCTTCCGTACAATCACGTATATAGCTACTATAAGGCACCATTTGGCCAAAATTAGAAACAAAAGATGAGTTCCAAGCAATATACCTTAGTTCTTCAAGAAAGGTTGAAGCTTAGAGAGTTTTCTTCCAAAACAACACCACCAAGGTCTTCAAACACTCCTAGGAAGATGATTTTACGGACTAATTTGGGAATTAATCGGTTAGTTTTCAAGATTTGGCAAGAATTTGTAGATGAAAGGTTGAAGAATTTTTCTCCTTTGCTCCCAAGAAGTTTCGGCCAAGACAAGGCTGAAATGAAGAGCTCTTGGTCAAAATTACACTTTAAGTAAAGTAAGGTAAGTTTGGTCAAAAGTTAGGCAAGCTTGGTCCAACCAAAATTGGACACTTGGCGCTTTATTTTCACTTAGAGTTATCCTCTTATCCCTCCAAGGTTAATTCATCTAGGTAACCTCTAATCATCTCCTAACACCTAGTAATAAAATCTCTTTATGCAAAATTTAACCGAATCGGCCGAATTTCTCTCACTAAATGCACTAGCGGGTCCCACGTCCAAAATACGTTCCAAATTTCTCACGAACTACCTTATACTAGAAAAATGATTTAAAAACTATATTTACTGATAAAATGTTGATAAAAGTAATATAATAAAGAAAATACAAGAAAACGGTGCACAGGAATAAAATAATAAATAAATAAATAAATAATAAATTTTTTTTTTTTTTTTTTTTTGGTTTCTGGGTTCTCACAAAATGGATATGGGGTCATTTCCTAAAATGCTGCACTTCAAACAAAACCTTGTCCCTAATCCTCAATTGCTCAGATGGTCAGCATGGTTTTCCCAATATTCTTTTGATGTCAAAAATATCAAAGGAAAAAAGAATATTGTTGCTGATTTTTTCTCAAGGAAAGAACCTTTACCTCAACAAGCCTTAGTAATCCCAAGTTCACCTTGTTTTATGTTTTCACCGGTTACTTCTGAACCCCCAGATATTCATCAAATCCCTTATCCATGGGAAAAAGAAGATATTGAAAGGATTCGAAATCAATATGAATTTGAAATATTTAGTTCATATGGTGGATCAATCTTAAATCCTTTTGGAACAAACCCTGAATACCCTTTCTGTCAAATTTTCGTTGCCAGACATGATGATTTTCCAAAATGTTTATTATGGTATTTTTGGTGTCTGTGTCACCAATATCATATCCTTATGGAATTTCAATCACCCTTCTTTAATCAACCTTTAAATCCAAACCTTCAAACTTTTCTGCAATGGTTTCGACCATTAACATATTGGTCTGGATTATTCTCAACACAGTCTAAATATGTTATTTTCCATTTCCATAGACCCTGTCACTTGATAAACAATCAAATCCAATCCTGTCCAAGTGCAGTACTTTATAAAGAAATGACACATACTATTTTAGACCTTGATGATGAGTACGAGGAAGCACAGAGATACATATTCCAAGAAAACAGATGTATTCCTCCTGAAATATGGCCTGGTCACTATGGTTCATGGAACTATAACTCAAGTCATCCTCATTGGACCAGAATCAAACGAGCAAAAAGAGAATACCAAGACAAAATGAATGACACTGTAATGCAAGATTCTCAAGACCCATATGATAACACAGGAACATCACAAGGGTCTACAACATCCTCAGCAGTTTCTTCCTATGTTTTCAAAAACAGATCAGAATGGAAAAGCATTGAAAATAAAAGGAAGAATAAGCCGGCACATCAATATCACATTGAGATGCTTAACATTACAGATCCAGATACCACTCCATCGGATACCCCAGATGATGACCTCCAGTGGGCCTGGAATGATGTTGATATGGAAGGGTCCCCTTAAGTTGTTGTTTACTTTTCCGAAGAGTCAAGTTGTTGTTTACTTTTCCGAAGGGTCAAGTTGTTGTTTACTTTTCCGAAGAGTCAAGTTATTGTTTACTTTTCCGAAGCATCAAGGGCCGTTTCTACTTGTATAAATAGATGATATCCTTCATAGGGAGGATCATCTCAGATTTATCAAATAAAATTCCAAGTTTGCTTATATCTCCCATGAAGTTCTAAATTTCTTTATTTCACCAGGGAAGGCCGAGAGATCCTTATAGTTGTGTGAATGCCTAGATATCCATAGCTTTGCTATAATCCGTTCTTGTGATAAAAGTCCCTTGAACTTTTGAAAGCCCAAGGAGAGAGGCTGTTGTGTTCGGGAATACATTCAAAGAACAAATTATGGTTTTGATATGGTATCTAAGCAGGCACTCTGGTATTTGGTATCAGAGCCTCTGGTGAAGATAGAGAAAAATCCAAAAAGAAAGTTGTTATTAATAAAGATTTGAGTATTGAGCGTATTTAATACTATGGCTTCTTCTTCTAAATTTTCTTCTATTACTACTGATAGTGGATTAGAAATTAAGACAGTACATAGTAATAAGTTAGATTATTTATATGAAGTTTCCATCGAACCAGAGGTGGTTAATCCTACCTCTATTCCTACTATTAATCCTTATAGTGCTTATGGTAAACAATCTTTTTCTCCTACTCGTGTTATTAAATCATTAATAAGGGCACATCCAAAAGGAGTTAAAGAATATATTCAAGCATCAAAGGTTGATCAACATCCTATTCCTGCTACCAGAAAAGAACAATTTATAACTCTGCATATTCCTAATGATTTCCCTATGCAATGGAAACAGCAAGGTTATACCCATATACACTTTGGAGCCATCAGGATTTCCTTATCATTCCATGGAAGGAAGGGACTACCAGTAGTTGCTCGAATAGCACTACTTGACACCAGATTCAAGCAATACCAGCATGCTTGTATTGCAACAACTGAAACTACACTTAATGCTGGAACTGTTTTTGTTACTCTCTTTCCTAATTTTAACATGTCCTTAGCAGATCCACATCTGCTAGAAGCTCTTAAAGTACATGTACAGATAATTGGTGCTGAACAAGTTTCAGATGCTATAGCTGCAACTCTTCACTACCAGATGGTCTATCGTGTTCAAAATCATGCTCTTGATCTAGCCATTCCAGGAGGAGAAAATGCTCTTTTAATAAGAGTAGACGAGAAAAATGGTGCATCCTGCACCCATGTTCCTCGGCAGATTTCAAAACAAGAGCTGATCCAATTATTACCCAATGATTGGATCACAGATTATGAGGATCTCCACACTCAGGCCAATGAACCCCTTGAATCATCAAATTCAAGGATATCTCATACAAAAGAAGGGAGAACATCAATCTCTTTTGATCATTCTCATTTTAAAGGATTAGTTTCAAAATCTCATCCTCCTTCTATCATGTGTGCACAGGTTCCAATGTATTATCCCTCAGAATTTGAGAAACAGTGGGAAATACATGATGATCATCCTCAAACTCTTCAGCAAGTACATCGAAGTCAAGATATTATTAAATATTTTGACAAAGAAGGACTTCCAGTCTCATGGTTCCAGGATCCCATTTCAGGTCATATTTATTTTGATGTTTGCAATATTTGTGAGGAATGTCAAATTGAAAATATCCTTGGTCTTGACTTACCAGATTTATCTTGTAAAAAAAGATCAAAATCCAAACAAGTTGAGCCCCGACCTTGCAAACCAGATCTAGATCCACAAAATCCAGACACAGATTCTTTTGTATCTCAAAGAAGTCAGTTCAATGGATATCAAATTCCTACTGAATGGATTTACAAAATTACAAAGACATCCTGTCCTGTTTCAAAAAAGGATCTTCATCCTTATTATCAAAAGTGTCTTGATATTTTGGAAAAAGAAACAAGAGAGTCCAAGAAAGAATGGAAGTTGAAACCTTTTTGCAAAACTGAACCATTAGTTCCAATTCATACTCCACATATCCAAGAATGTTTTATGTTCAATGAGGCCGATTTTCCAAAATTGGAAACCTTCAACAAAAATGGTTCAAGACATACTCCAAAGATCCAAAATATTTCCTCAACAATCTTGCCAAGTGGAGAAACTATCCGACCCAATCCCACAGAAGATGTCCTTAATTGGCAAACTGAGAATTCTCTTGTTCAAAATACTGCTCTTATATCTATTCATAAGAACATCTCAGAAGCCAAAGATAAGATTGAACAAATTGATACCACAGTATCAACTCAACAATCCCAGGTATCTCATATGATTGAAGTTTTTGAAAAAAGACTTCAAGAGCTCAAATACATCATACCCTCAGATCCATCCACTTTAGCTGATTTTGTTCTCAATCAAGAAAAAGAAACAAAGTTTATAAAAGATCAGCTATATGTTCTAAAAACAACAGGCCAAGTTCCTACATATGATGTAGGACCATCCACACCTCTTCCTAAGGTAAGTTCCATGTATGGAGCAGTACCCCTCAGAAATTGGCCGACACCTTTCTACTTTGGTGGGGTCTCTGTACCATCCCCATCTCTTTATTTTACAGAATCACAGCCACAGGCTACAAAACCTTTTGATATTGCAGCAACTCTACGAGAATATCGTAAGAACAAGCAAATTCAAAAGGATGCTGAGATAGCAAAAAGAATGGCTGAAAAAGAACAAAGAAAAGCTGAGGCTGAAAGAGAAAGGAAGGCAAAGCAAGCTGCAATAGAACAACCTTCATCCTCTCAACAGGAACCTCCATCTTCATTAATGTTTAGTACTTATACTAATCCTACTTTTTCTGTTGAACAGGAGAAAAAAGCAAATGAAGCTACTAGGGTTTATGATAATCCCTTGTCATCAGTATTAGATGAACTCCATGATGATTCAGTACCATACATTTCCACTTACACTGAGTTCCATGATAGTTCTTCTAAAGAAACCAGCTCAGAAGAAAGTCCCTCAGAATCCTCATCTGATGAATCAGTAACAACAGATGATTCTTCAGAACATTCATTGGAAGAAGAAACTATTCCTCAAATTCACATGGCAGAACCAGAACCAGAAATAGTGGAACCCGATGAAAATGAAGAAACGGCATTTGATCAAACCCAACGAGCTACTTTTCCAAAATCAAAGGGAGTACCTCTGTTTACAATTGATAATATTCCACCCGAAAAGTGGGAAGCAAGGTTCCATGAATTTCATGCTTGGATGCTTGCTCAAAATCTAACAGAAGAATCTCACTTTGAAATTTTATCGATTTTTACAGCTCATCTGGCCGGAATTCTTAAAGATTGGTGGACAACTATTGGAGATGCAGATAAAATGACATTTTTAACCAAACAGGATTTCATGGAAAATATTCACATTCTGCATCTAACATTTCTTGGAAATGTCAGGGAATTCCAGGAGGCTAAAAGAAAGGAGTTCTTCCAAAAGAAATGTTTATCCTATGATCGACGAGATTTAAATAAACATTTCAAAAAGATGATTCAATTATTTTATTCTCTTGGTGCAGATATTAATCTCAAGCAACCTTTTATCAGTTCTCTTCCAAAGCCACTTGCAGATGGTGCAGAAATGTATATCCATAACAAATATGGATCAATCCTAAATCTCACCATTGGACAAATTAAACAAGCAGTTTTCTTATCTCTTGATGACCTTTGCCACAAAAGAAAGGTTATTCGAGAATACCTAAAAGGAGATGTTTGTTTAGACCAAGCCTGCAAAAAGCCAGAATTGATAACAAAGGGTAAGAGCCAAGCTTGTTCTCCATCTCAGAAAGGAAAAGGATCCAGAAGGTTCAAAAGATTCAAAAGCTTTACCAAGACATACAAGAACTTTCCAAGAAAATCCTTCAGAAAGAAATGGAGATATTTTAGGCGAAAGTCTAAAAGGTTCAGAGGCACAAAAGGGAACAAATGTTTTATCTGTGGAAAGCCTGGACATTTTGCAAAGAATTGTCCTCAGAACCAAAAGGGAGTAAAATTAATATCAGAAATTCAGAATGAACTTCATTTTTCTACATCTGATTTAGAATCTGAGTTTTCTGAACAAGAAGAACCTACTGATACTACTCTCTTGGCTTTACAGGTCCCTGAAGAAATTTTAAGTATTGGCCCTATTGCTCTAGCCAATAAAGAGGCAAATGAAAAGGAAGTTTATCCACAAACTCTTATTCATATTTTGTTGGATAAATATTCTAAACCTATACCTCTTATTGCATTTTTTGATACAGGAGCTCATACTTCCATCATGAGGAAAGACATCTTACCAGACTCATATTGGATCCCAGAAGTAAATAAGTTTCGAGGAGCTGATGGAAACCTTTTTGAAACAAAATTTATTACCAAGACTCCCATCACTCTCAAACTTCTCCCTGATTGCTGTGTTAGTTCAAAATTTTTGGGAGCAAATTTTACTGGTAAGGGCTTATTATTAGGATTTGATCTTTACAAACAAAACAAGTATCTTATTACAGGACATGGGATAAAATCAAAAAAGTTTTTTAAACCTTTTATTGAAATCCCTAAGCTGTATTTGATACAAGAAGAAAGTGTTCAAAAGGATCAACTCCAGCAAATTCAAAATCAGATCATTCAAGAATCATGCTCAACAAATCATCAAGAGTTTTTACAAAAATGTGATCATCCTTTGTGGGAAAATCCTGATTTTTATATCCGACTTCATTTCAAAAAGAATGAGGATATAAATCCCACAAAAGCTAGTCATTCTGGAATGAATCCAAATGACACAAAACTTGCTGAACAAGAATGCCAAGAACTCTTGAAATTTGGTCTAATTGAGATTTCTCATTCTCAATGGGCATGCCAAGCATTTTATGTCAACAAAAGATCTGAACAGGTAAGAGGGAAAATGAGATTGGTAATCAATTACCAACCTCTGAATATTTTCCTACTTGATGATAAATTCCCAATTCCCAATAGATTTACTATCTTTTCCCAGATATCCAAAGCAAACTGGTTTTCCAAATTTGATTTAAAATCTGGATTCTGGCAGTTGGGAATTCATCCTGAAGATAGGCATAAAACTGGTTTTTGTATTCCAAATCATCATTTTCAATGGAAGGTAATGCCTTTCGGTTTAAAAACCGCACCTTCTCTTTTCCAAAAAGCGATGATAAGGATTTTCCAGCCTATCTTACATTCAGCACTCATCTACATTGATGATATTCTTCTTTTCAGCAACACTTTTGAAGAACATCTTGAATTGCTTAAAGATTTTCATCATCTTGTTAAGCAATACGGGATAATGCTTTCTGAAAAGAAAATGTTTTTGGCTCAGCAAGAAATTTCATTCCTTGGCATGAAAATTGCTAAAGGAAAATGCACTCCTGAGCAGCATGTTGGACAATCTATCAAAGATTTCCCTGAAGAAAATCTTTCAAAAACTCAAGTCCAACAATTCCTTGGTGTTGTTAACTATGTCCGGGAATTTCTTCCCAAAGTTTCAAAGCATATTAGTCCTTTGACTAAAATGCTTAAAAAGAAACCTCCACCATGGGGAGTTTCACAAACCAAAGCTATACAAATCCTCAAAGAAGAACTTCAACACCTTCCTACACTACATATCCCATCTGATGGGAAAAAGATCTTACATACTGATGCCAGTGACAAATACTGGGGAGCTGTACTTCTCGAAGAAGATGAACAGGGGACAAAGCATTGTTGTGGATTTGCTAGTGGAAAATTTAAAGTTTCTGAGCAACATTATCATTCCACATTCAAAGAAATCCTTGCAGTCAAAAATGGTATAAAGAAATTCTCTTTTTTTCCTTATATCACATCATTTCTTGGTTGAAATGGATATGGGGTCATTTCCTAAAATGCTGCACTTCAAACAAAACCTTGTCCCTGATCCTCAATTGGTCAGATGGTCAGCATGGTTTTCCCAATATTCTTTTGATGTCAAAAATATCAAAGGAAAAAAGAATATTGTTGCTGATTTTTTCTCAAGGAAAGAACCTTTACCTCAACAAGCCTTAGTAATCCCAAGTTCACCTTGTTTTATGTTTTCATCGGTTACTTCTGAACCCCCAGATATTCATCAAATCCCTTATCCATGGAAAAAAGAAGATATTGAAAGGATTCGAAATCAATATGAATTTGAAATATTTAGTTCATATGGTGGATCAATCTTAAATCCTTTTGGAACAAACCCTGAATACCCTTTCTGTCAAATTTTCGTTGCCAGACATGATGATTTTCCAAAATGTTTATTATGGTATTTTTGGTGTCTGTGTCACCAATATCATATCCTTATGGAATTTCAATCACCCTTCTTTAATCAACCTTTAAATCCAAACCTTCAAACTTTTCTGCAATGGTTTCGACCATTAACATATTGGTCTGGATTATTCTCAACACAGTCTAAATATGTTATTTTCCATTTCCATAGACCCTGTCACTTGATAAACAATCAAATCCAATCCTGTCCAAGTGCAGTACTTTATAAAGAAATGACACATACTATTTTAGACCTTGATGATGAGTACGAGGAAGCACAGAGATACATATTCCAAGAAAACAGATGTATTCCTCCTGAAATATGGCCTGGTCACTATGGTTCATGGAACTATAACTCAAGTCATCCTCATTGGACCAGAATCAAACGAGCAAAAAGAGAATACCAGGACAAAATGAATGACACTGTAATGCAAGATTCTCAAGACCCATATGATAACACAGGAACATCACAAGGGTCTACAACATCCTCAGCAGTTTCTTCCTATGTTTTCAAAAACAGATCAGAATGGAAAAGCATTGAAAATAAAAGGAAGAATAAGCCGGCTCATCAATATCAAATTGAGATGCTTAACATTACAGATCCAGATACCACTCCATCGGATACCCCAGATGATGACCTCCAGTGGGCCTGGAATGATGTTGATATGGAAGGGTCCCCTTAAGTTGTTGTTTACTTTTCCGAAGAGTCAAGTTGTTGTTTACTTTTCCGAAGAGTCAAGTTGTCGTTTACTTTTTCGAAGGGTCAAGTTGTTGTTTACTTTTCCGAAGAGTCAAGTTATTGTTTACTTTTCCGAAGCATCAAGGGCCGTTTCTACTTCTATAAATTGATGATATCCTTCATAGGGAGGATCATCTCAGATTTATCAAATAAAATTCCAAGTTTGCTTATATCTCCCATGAAGTTCTAAATTTCTTTATTTCACCAGGGAAGGCCGAGAGATCCTTATAGCTGTGTGAATGCCTAGATATCCATAGCTTTGCTATAATCCGTTCTTGTGATAAAAGTCCCTTGAGCTTTTGAAAGCCCAAGGAGAGAGGCTGTTGTGTTCGGGAATACCTTCAAAGAACAAATTATGGTTCTGATATGGTATCTAAGCAGGCACTCTGGTATGCATCACATTCAATTTCAAAGGTCTTGTTAAAATTTGGTGATGCCAAAACAGGTGTATGTGTGAGTTTGTCTTTGAGGGTGAGAAATGCTTGTTATTGGGATTTGTGACAGCCCCACCTTCCCCTAAGGCGAACCAAAGGGGTTAGCGGACTGCCTGCCCAGCTCTCGCCAGGACTAACGGTACGGTTTACGTCAATCTAAAACGTTCCGGAACATAACATCGCGCGCAAACAAGTCAAAACACGAAATAAAATAAAATAAAATAAAACGAAAACCGAAGCCGAAATTTATCTAAACCATAGCCAAGCATATATGAACAACGGAAATCAACATTTACAACCATAATGGCATGCCAAAACCATTCATTAAGGAGTACACATTCGATTTGCCTATCAAAAGGAAATGAACCCGTTATACATTAGGGTTTCACTTCAAGAGCTATACAAAAGACATTTACAAGCTCAGTATGGCAATTGACTATCCAGTCCATTTTCAAAAGCAATTATATCCCTGTAAGGAAAACAAATAACACGGAATGAGCCAAAGCCCAGTGGTATACCACCCAATAAGCAATCAAAGTCATATAAGAATGAACCTTCATTTAAAGTGCACAAATAAGCAATGAAGCAAAACAGTAAAAGGATACGGTCGGCTCTCAAGAGCCCATTTCCACGCTTGCAATCTTGAACCAACCTCATTGACTCTCCGTCAATGTTAAAATACCAAACCGTAGACAACTCTTTACTTCCATTCCTTCCACCCAACATACCCCAACCGGGCCCGCACTCCATTCAGTAATATTTTTGGTAATACTCGAGTTTACCGGAACCAAGGGTCTCATTACCACAAGGTTCCCCAGTACAGTCCCCGTGGCGATTCAATCTTCACGACCAAGCCCTCGCCGGCTCGATCCAATTGACTACCAAACGGGGTTGAGCTCAGTAATGCAGTAAGGCCGTTGGACATCGTCCAAACGACATCAATTCAGTTTCCATGAAATGGAATTCACCAACCAATATATCAAGTTCAGTAATGCAATAAAACGGTAGCCATTCAGTGACAATATCAAAAGAGGTGAGGGCGGTCAAGTACACCCTCACCTTAATCAATTTCAATATTCGAATAAGCCATCAAGGCATCACATAACATTTAACAAAGCCACATAGTAACAATTTAGTGAGTGGTATACTCACCAAGCAAGTAAGTGGTATTTCATGTACCACGATCACCAAGCCGTCGTGCACTACCTTCACGCCCTAGAATCATGCAACACATACAATAAGACTCCATGCCGAGCCATAAACAACACCAATTCACAACCCTAATAGGGTTTCATATGCATAAATGAGCATAATAGCAAACCAGAAATTAGAAAATGGCCTTAGTCTTGGCCCCAAATAGAAAACTGTTTTACACTCATTATGCGGTAATGGTACAACTCTCACTACAAATATCGGTTGGGGGTGTAAGATCCACCGTTTCGAAGCTATGGAACAGGGCTACAATAATGTAGAAGACCACTCAATCCAGTTCCTAGCTTAACTAGGTCGAAAATGCCAAATACTAACCCAGAATTCCTAAAACAGCTTCGCAAAACACAAAAAACTGTAATCAGTATATCTCAGTCCTTACAAGTCCAAATGCCGAAATTCCAAAGGAATATGTTAGCTAAGACACTCAGCTACATTTCATCAGAAGACACCAACTCCAAAATCCAAACCAATTCCAGTGAAAATAGCCAACTACTATCGCAGTTTTCGCATTCTGCTCAAAGCAGAACAGCTACAGTAATTTCGTCATAACTCATTCTACATTAATCCAAATGACCTGAAATTTTGCAGGCAGATCAACCTCATCAATACCTACAACTTTCATGTTTTGAGCAAAGTCAAATTCGGCCTCTAACACAGTGATCTAAAACCGGACAGAATTGGGGCTTCAAGAACCCTAACTTTCCAATTTTCCATCCAAATCCAAAATTAGTTGCATTTAACCACATTTGACATCCACTAGAGCCATTTCCAACCATTACAATTCATCATACAAGCCCCCAACATCAAGATCATATTAAACCAGAAAAATTCCCAATAAAATAAAAACTTCACCATAACAAGCCAAATCAAGAAATAAATCACATTTTCACACACTCATGCCACTTCTAAGCATCATATGACCATTATTAGAGGTAGTAGGGTGTTCAAGCAACACTTACCAAGAAATCAAGAGAAAGAGGGATATTGGACACCTTTGATCTTCAAACAAAGTTCACCAATACACTTACTAACACTAGAAGCAAAGTTTTTATGGAGTAGAAACAACTCTAGGCTTTGGTTTGTGGTAGATTGGACCAAGTGGAAGCTTGCAAAATGAAGAAGTTCTTCTCCTTCTTGAGCTTGGGATGGCCGGCCAACACAAGGTAAGAAATGGTAAATTTTTATGATTTTTTTGAGATATTTAACCCTTGGTCAAGAAAGTCAAAATGATGAATAGTATTTCTTTAAAAGTATCCAATAAGAAGGTGACACTTGTCACCTTCATTAATGCCTTCTTATCTTTCTTTTCTCTCTCACATCAATCACTTCACACACACTACTTATCTCTTAACACCCGATAAATTTATAACAGTATCCGAAACTTAACCTTATTGGCCGAATTTTTCCGAACTTTTCGCACTAGTGGGTCCCACGTCCATTATTTATCCTTAATTTTCTAAAAACTCGCCAACGCTAGAAAAATCATCTTAAAACTATAATTGCTCATAAAATCCTCTCAGAAAATATTTCTAAGCCAGAAAATGCAAAATTATGCAATTAAAGGGGAATAAACCCTAGGAAAATAATTAGGGTTTTACGGGTTCTCACACTCTTCCCCCCTTAAAAGAATTTCGTCCTCGAAATTTCTCACCTTAATTCCCGAAAAGGTTTGGGTATTTCTTTCGCATTTCCTCTTCCATCTCCCAAGTAGCTTCCTCCACTCCGTGGTTTCTCCATAGCACTTTCACTAGCGGAATCTTCTTGTTTCTGAGCTCTTTGACTTTTCGATCGAGTACTTGAACCGGTTTCTCTTCGTAAGCCAGTGATTCATCTACTTCGATATCCTCCGGTTGTAAAACATGAGATGGGTCAGGATGGTACTTCTTTAGCATCGAGACGTGAAATACATCGTGGATTCGAGATAGACTGGATGGCAGTTCCAATCGATACGCGACCGCTCCAACCCTCTGAAGGATCTTGTAGGGTCCGACGTACCGTGGTTGGAGTTTCTTTCCTTTCCCCATTGTAAGACTTCGTAAGGGTGTGATCTTAAGAAATACTTGATCTCCAACTTCAAATTCTAAATCCTTCCTTCGGTTATCCGCGTAGCTCTTCTGGCGACTCTGGGCGGTTTGAAGCCGTTGCCTTATCAACTTGACCTTCTCGTGAGCCTCTTCCATCCATGGAATAGTTGTCGGGTCCAGTGCCTTCTTTTCACCAACTTCGTCCCAGTAAATCGGTGAGCGACACTTGCGTCCGTAAAGAGCTTCGTACGGAGCCATTTGAATCGATGAATGAAAGCTATTGTTGTACGCGAACTCCACCAAGGTCATGTGCTGACCCCAACTGCCTCCAAAATCCAAGATGCACGTTCGCAGCATGTCCTCGAGAGTTTGAATTGTCCGTTCTGACTGGCCATCCGTCTGAGGATGATAAGTAGTGCTCAAGTTGAGTTTCGTCCCCAGGGTTTCTTGGAACTTCTGCCAAAATCGCGACACAAACCGTGGATCCCGATCGGAAACGATGCTCACAGGAACACCGTGTAGTCTTACTACTTCGTCCATGTACAGTCGGGCCAACTGATCCATTGAGTACTTCATGTTCACCGGCAAGAAATGGGCCGACTTGGTTAATCGATCAACGATCACCCAAACGGCATCGTGTCCCCTTTGCGTCCTTGGTAAACCTGAAACGAAGTCCATAGTGATGTTTTCCCATTTCCACTCGGGTATCTCCAAGGGTTGTAACAAACCCGATGGTTTTTGATGCTCCGCCTTCACTTGCTGGCAAATGAGACATTTCTGCACGTATTGAGCTATTTCCCTCTTCATATTATCCCACCAATAGGTCCCTTTCAGGTCTTGATACATCTTGCTGCTACCCGGATGGATTGTATACTTGGATCGATGAGCTTCTTCTAGAATTTCCGCTTTCAAAGACTCGTCCTTTGGTACTACAATTCGGTTCCGATACTTCAGAAGACCCTCAGGACTTAAATTGAAGTCCGTAGTTTCTCCCTTTTCCACTTTCTCTCTCCACTTCCGCACCATCAAATCCTTGCCTTGCACCTCTTTTATACGTTCCAGTAGAGTGGATGTAACCCTAATATTGCCAAATATCACCTTATGGCTCCCAAGACAGGGTTTTCACTCGCACACGGATTCTAGCAAATCCCATTCCTTGATCATTAGCCCTGCCACTTGCACTTTACGACTCAAGGCATCTGCTACCACATTTGCCTTTCCCGGATGGTAATTGATCGTACAGTCATAATCTTCCAGGAATTCCATCCATCGCCGTTGTCTCATATTCAGTTCCTTCTGGGAGAAGAGATATCTCAGACTCTTGTGATCCGAATACACCTCGAAGGTCACCCCATATAGGTAATGCCTCCACTTTTTCAGAGCAAATACAACAGCGGCTAATTCCAGGTCGTGAGTCGGGTAGTTCTGCTCGTGAAGCTTCAATTTCCTAGAGGCGAAAGCTATCACATTCCGGTTCTGCATCAAAACACATCCCAATCCCTCTCGCGACGCGTCCGCATATACTGCAAACCCGTCCACTCCATTTGGCAAGACCAATACTGGAGCCTTGGTCAATCTTTTCTTTAATTCCTGAAAATTCGTTTCGCATCGGCCGTTCCAGATAAACTGGCCATGCTTCTTCGTTAGGTCAGTTAGAGGTCCTGCCAGTTTGGAAAAATCCTTAATGAACCTTCGGTAGTACCCAGCTAGCCCTAGAAAGCTACGAATTTCCGTGGGGGTTTCTGGCCTCTTCCAATTTGTCACGGCCTCAACCTTCGCCGGGTCCACCGAAATACCTTCATGAGAGATCACGTGCCCTAGAAATGCCACTTTCTCCAACCAGAACTCGCATTTGCTGAACTTGGCGTATAGCTGATGTTCCCTCAATGTCTGCAACACCATTCTTAAATGCTCTTCATGCTCCTCGCGTGTCTTAGAGTAGACCAAAATGTCGTCAATAAACACCACGACAAATCGGTCCAGGTAGGGTTTAAAAACCCTATGCATTAAGTCCATGAAGGCGGCGGGAGCATTAGTCAGTCCAAAGGGCATAACGGCGAACTCGTAATGCCCGTATCTCGAGTTGAAAGCAGTTTTCGGAATGTCCTCCTTCCTAATCAACAACTGGTAGTATCCCTGCCGGAGGTCCAACTTCGAGAAGACCACTGCTCCTTGCAGCTGGTCAAACAACTCGTCTATGTGAGGCAGTGGATACTTGTTCTTGATCGTCACGTTGTTCAGCCCCCTATAGTCAATACACATCCTCAAAGTTCCATCCTTTTTCTTCACGAATAGGACCGGAGCTCCCCAAGGAGACTCACTCTCGTGAATGAATCCCCGCTCCAAAAGGTCTTGCAATTGCAACTTAAGCTCTTTAAGTTCTGCAGGCGCCATTCGGTAAGGGGTTTTGGAGATAGGTGCGGTTCCAGGTAAAAGATCTATTCGGAATTCTATCTCTCTTTCCGGAGGTAAAGCCACTAACTCATCAGGAAACACATCCGAAAATTCCCTCACTATGGCCACGTCTTCCACTTTTAACTTATCCGTAGGGGTATTAATTAAGAAGGCCAAAAATCCTTGCGCCCCTCTACTTATCAATTTCCTAGCTCGAATGCCCGAAATGAGAGCAGATGAGGCTAACCTACCCCTTATATCTAACCTTAAGGTTGCCTCGCCAGGAATGTGAAATTCAACTATTTTCGTTTTACAGTCCAGTTGGGCGTTATATTTAGCTAAGCAGTCCATACCCAAAATCACGTCGTACCCCTTAATGGATAAACTAATCAAGTCCCCTTAAAACCTCCTTTCACCTACCCATACGTCGCAATCCCTATAAACCATACTAGTCACCAAACGTTGACTCCCCGTAGGTGTACTAACTTCTAAGTCATATGGTAAACTAGCAGGTTTTATATCGATGCCACACATGAAATCAGGGTTAACAAACGAATGAGTGGCACCAGGATCAATTAAAACTTTGGCAAAGCGGTGCAAAATAGGGATCGTACCTTCCACCACCTCGGAAGACTCTGGGATCTGGTGAGGCTCTAAGGAATATACCCTAGCCGGAACTTTTGGTTTGGATCCGTCTCCCTTGGCCGATCCAGTATTGGTTCTCGACGGTAGTTGGCTCCCCTTTTCGTCTTGTTTCAGGACCGGACATGTAGCCAGTTGATGGTCCGCACTTCCACACCGCAGACATTTCCCCAGTTTCCTCCAGCAATTGTCCTCGGTGTGGTTTGTCTTTCCGCAGTGCCCACAGGGTTCACGAGGTGCCGAAGCCGAGCCACTCTGGATGTTTCCCCTTTGCCCTCGCCCAGCTTGGCCGCCCCTGAACGGAGTCCCTCTGCCTGGTCCAGAATGACGACCACCTCTAGTTCCTCGTCCAAACTTGGAGGGAGTGCTCTTCTCACCTTGTCCAGACGTACTCCCAGGAAATCCACGCTTCTTAGCCTGGAAGTTTCGGACCTGAAGCCGTGCACTCTCAACGCGTTGGGCTTTTTCCATAGCCTCGCTAAACGTGGTAATTTGAGCCGCCGCGAGGTCCTTCTGGATCTCAACGTTCAAGCCCTGAATGAAGCGCCTCACTCGTCGTTGCTCGGTCATGATTAGTTCAGGCGCGAATTTGGACAGGCGGGTAAACTGGCTCTCGTACTCCGCCACCGTCTGAGCCCCTTGCCGGAGCCGGATAAACTCGTCCTCCTACCTCTCCTGGACTAAGGGAGGGAAAAATTTAGCATTAAACTCTCGTATAAAGTTCACCCATGTCCTCGGTGTCTGCTCTCGCTCCCATTTCTGCCTAATTACGTTCCACCAGGAACGGGCAGCTCCTTCCAGTTGAAACACGGCAAAAGTGACCTGCCGTTCGTCCGGGTAGTGTAAAGCCGCGAATATATCAACCATCTTCTCCAGCCATTTCTCGGCGACGTCAGGGTCGGGTCCCCGAATAAACTTTGGTGGGGAAAACTTTTGAAAACGCTCAAGAGCTCTATCCTCGCTCTCAACGTGGTTACCAGGATTTCCGGGGTTAGGGTTTGGGTTTTGGCCCTGTTGTTGCACTACTTGTGCAAGTAGGTTGGTCATTTGCTGCATAGCAGCAGCTATTTGCACATTAGGGTCTATTTGGGGTTCAGGATTCGGTCCAGTAGAAGCTTCCCCCGTTTCCCTAACTGGTGTGGGTTGCCTAATACCGCGCCCACGTCCCCGACCACTTCGCGTTCCTTCCATAAGATATATTTGGTCTAGGCAAGATTACTAAACCAAAGCAGTAACAAAGCATATAAGTAGCAAATAAACTTTCACTTAGCACATAACGATGCATTTCAAACAAGATCAAAAGCACACATATATACAAGCCAAACATATATACAAGCAGTCAGTCAGGTACGGCCAAAGCACGTACGTACACAAAAGATCCACCTGAGGATAGGCCTATCAAAAGAGATTTACACGTAGCTAACTCTACATCCAAAACGGTTAGCTAAGGCTCTATCCCTATCCCTATGTACATTCAAAAACCACCACTAGCCCAAAAGGTGCCTAGATATCATAGCTTAGTCGGTTGCCGGGGTCTGAGACCCAGGCGATGGGGTAGACTCCTCCCCAGCCTCGGCCCCAGCATACGAGGCCTCGTCACTAGACTCCTCGAGTCCGTCGTCGCATAGGTTAAGGATCGCCTCAGCACGACCCCTGACCTTACGAGCTCGCTTAGTCTCGCGCTCGCGTGCATCTCTCAACTGATCACATAGATCATCAACTCTTTCCTCGACCTCTTGCACGTCATATTCTAGCTCTTTAATACGCGAGGCTTGCTTCTCATTGGTCGCCTTAGCCTGAGTCACCTCAGCTTCCAACGCAGCAACCACAGCTTCAAGCTTAGTATTTTCCTTAGCAAACTCCTCGCGTTCCTTTGCCACCGACAAAACTAGTGTATTTGGGTAGGCAAAGTTGCTACGACACCCACACTGTCGAACGCGGCTGGCCGGGCTCCAACGGGCCACGGCCCCCTTCTGCCTAAGTTGATACTTAATCGGCGGCAACGTGCTATGAGGACGATCTCCTGCCGGACGGTCACTCGGGTCACCACTGGCATCCATCCTATAGCAAAGGAATAAACAACATGAATAACCTTAAAAACCATAATCAATAAAACCCTCAAGTCGAGCACTTCTATTACACCCAGGCCAATTCAAACCTAGGCTCTGATACCACCTGTGACAGCCCCAACTTCCCCTAAGGCGAACCAAAGGGGTTAGCGGTGTGACGCCCCCACTTCTCCCTAAGGCGAACCAAAGGGTATCCGCGGGACGCCTGCCCAGCTCTCGCCAGGACTCACTACAATCCATCATTCAAAAGCTCGAAATACTTTAAGTAACTTCAATACATAATTAAAGTACTCCAGATATCTCACACTTACAATTATGCAGCTTCCAAGCTTAAATACAACCCAACGGAAAAGGGTACAATAGCCATCCGTTATAATATAACTTAAAGTTTTCAAAAGAAAACAATCTAGTACTACTCACGAGCACCCTTGGTCTCGAACCCTGTAAAAGAAAACCATAACGTGGGATGAGCTACACAGCCCAGTGAGGTTCCAATACACTCTAACAGTTCAAATAAATCAAGTAAGTTGGGCATATCATATGCATGGTTCAATATTACACAATGGCGTGTTATCATGAGGTGACAATCATTGTACGAGTAATTTGAGACACTTATCATGGTATGAGACATTTATCATGAGACAGGTATCATGATATAAGTACATTGGTCAGGTAACAGGTATGGAGCATATCACAGGCATAGTTCAGGATTTCATGTTGACATTTTAGCATGAAACAATTATCATGATACAAGGTAAACATATACGGTAGGATACGGTGTTCCAGTGGAACTCTGTCGGTCATCTGCACCTTATGACTTCTGATCCCCACGGTACGGTCTGGCCATCGCCTTATCCCTCCAGTGGTAATACTCGAGTATACCGAAACGGTGGCCCAGGGTTCCAACCTACCCGACCGAGCCCAGTCCTGGCTCGAGTAGGTCAGTAACCAAGGGCAGGGCCCAAGTTCAGCTTAGAGCTTACAACATGCACAGGTAACCAAGTAATTCGACAAAAGGTAAAATTCATCATTTGAGTAGGTCGAGTGAGGTAAAGTACACACTCGCCTAATAATGATGGACAGCTTCATATAACATGTGATTCATGATAATCAAGTAAGCAAGTAACCAAATAGATTAGAAAACGGTAAGTAAACACGGTTAACGGTAAACGGTAAACGGTTAACGGTAGTAATTACGGTTAATTGGTAGACATATGTCATTTCAATAGGCCGCCATTGGCCGTTTTTCACTTTCACCACGTAAGAGTCGAGGAGATTTACTCCAACCGACTTATGCTTCCATAGCATAATTAATCATTTAAACACATCATGTAAATATGCTCTCCAAACATTTCATATCTAGTATTTCAAGTAATCACATAAGTATGCTCTTTAAGCATTTCATATCGAATAGTTCAAATATACCTACTTCAGGTGTTTCATATCGAGTAATTCAAGTATACATTACTTCAAGTATTTCATACCGAGTAATTCAAGTATACATACTTCAAGTATTTCATGCCGAGTAATTCAAGTATACATACTTCAAGTATTTCATGCCGAGTAATTCAAGTATACCTTATTCAAATATGCATGAGTGTGGTAAACACTTAATGACCATGGGTTAAGCATGTCATAGACTTATTCCAATTACGTATTCCTATATGGAACACTCACCTAGTCAAACAAGCGAGTAGTTCTTAAACAAGCGTCTTAGGTGTCCGCTCCGAGTTCCTCTGGGAGATTCCCTCGAGTGCCTGAGCAAACAATAATCAACTACCACTCAAAATCATTCTAATTATGGAGGAAAATTGTACACTAGTACAATCTAAGAAATTAACGCGGAGACGAGTCTAAGAGTTCGTGTAACTCGAGGTTCAAAAGTGAGTTTTAAAACACAAGACAAATCTGATTTCCATCTTTGAAATCAAATGTAAAACGATCAAATGATATTGAAGGAAAATGGAGGGTTTGAAACCCTTAGTTTCCTTTAAGTTAGAAAATTCCAGATTTAACAAGCAATATTTGAAAAATCATATTTCACTCTCCACAAGTCCAAAATTGGAAAACTTGGTACTGTTGGAATCCTCTTTCAAAGTACTAAAAGTTCTTAGAAGACACTTTTCCACGAATGTAAGTGAAAGGCACTCAAATTTTGGCTCAAAGTTGGTAACTTGAATTACCAAGACAGATTTAAGTTGGTTTTTGGCCAACTTTAGAAATTCGGCAAAATTCACTTGTTTTGAACTAACCTTTGAAATTTGGAAATCAATTAGTGTTGCAATCCAAGAGTATAACAAAACAAGCGGAACGAGAAACGGAGTTTCGAGCACCAAGATATAGTACCTCCAAGTTGCTGAAAAAGTTAAGACTGTTGGGCTATTTTCCAGGTTTAAAACTAGATTTGAAATATCATTTGGTCATCAAGTTGGCATTAGAAATACATCAAACTTGGTACACTAAATCTTCCATGTGTGAACAACATTTCTACTAAGTTTCGTACAAAAACTTTCACGGTAAGGTAGTCATTAAAACAACCAAAGTTTATGAAGAGTTTCAAGGCTAAACTACCTTCTCACTTTTCTTTTGTTTACAAACTTTTTGTACCATGAAATCAGTTCCAAATCTCTCCATTATTGAAACCAAGAGTTCATAAACATCCACTGAGCAATTTAAAGACCATTGACATCCAAATTCTAGAAATAAAACTCTCCAAATCAGATTTGACCATTTGGATAAGAGGAAACGAAAAGTTTTCCAGATTCGATGAGCGAATTTTGTGACATCATTTGCATATCAAAATGGTCTTAGAATATTACCAAATTTTGTACAATTAAACCTCCATATGAGGATTACTCTTCTATCAAATTTCATTTGAAAATTCACACGGGAAGGTAGTTAACTAAACCATCAAAGTTCAGGAAATTTCCCAAGGTAAAACTGTCTTCTAGCTCTTCTTTCCTTTTTAAACATTTTGTCCAAAGCAACCAACCCAAATCTGGTTTATTTGTGAAACAAAGTCCAAGGAACATCTAATCTAAAGTTTGGTAGATGTCGGACATCAAAGTTTCCAAAACAACAAGTCCCAAATCATTGTTAGTTACAAATCTGTCCAAGTGGAAAATTCTATCACTGTAGCAGTTTCAAACTTTGGCCACAACTCACTCCATTCAACTAGGAATTGGGCGTGGTTGATGGCGTTGGAAAGCTCTCTTCTAAAGCTGAATTTTCTCAGAAGAAACCATTTTCAAATTCCATTCACAAATAGCTCGTTTTTGAGCATCAAGAAGCAATTTCTGTCCTGCCTCCTGGAGAGCAATGAAACAGGACAGTGATTTTCAATTGAATGGTGTGGCTCACTCAAGTGGAACCAGAATGTGCATTTGGTACCAATGGAAAGCTGGAAATGTCTAGTTTCCAATGCCGCAAACGGCACTTGATTTCGACATCGGAGTAAAGAGTTATGGCCGATACAAAATGCCTGCCTGGGCAATACGGGAATCATTTTCCAGATTTGCTAACTTTCGAAATCAATTCATTTGACCAACCAAATCATGTTATTTTTCAATGAAATTTTGTACACACTTACAATAATAGATAAACAACATAATCAATTCATTAGAATCTCAAAATCTGGCACGAAAACGGTCGGACAAGGCAGGGGTAAAACGGTCACTTTTGCTCCAAGCACCTCCTTTGATTTTCTACCAACAATACAACATTAATCTACTAATATAAGCACTAAACCAACAATATATCCATCATCAATCATCAAATCAGCAACAACCCAAGAGTGGGAGTTCATAGAGCCCACTTTCACATTTTTCCAACAATATCAAGTCATCTACTTACATGCAAGTGCTTAAAGATGCATATCTACCACCATAGATCAAGTTTAAGGTGATGGATCATGTTATACCTTCTTAATGTACTAGATCAGAATTTTTGGCCCTCAAAATGCTCCAAGAAACCGTGATTTCCAGCACCCTTTTGCAGCTCAAAATGATCTCCTAGTGTTAAGCTAAGTGTGGTGCAAGTTTGGTTGAATTTGGAGATGATTTGGTGGTGGTTTTTGTGAGAAGAAATTTTGAAACTTGGAGGTTGAGAGAGAGAGAGAGATGGCCGGCTGCTTGGAGCTCAAGAGACAGAGAGAGTGATCAGATTTTAGCTTCCAAGAGAAGATAATAACTTGTGGCCACAAATCACCCATTAGTCAACTCACATTAGGGTGCGTTTGGCGCGATTCGGCTCGATTCCTCTTGCGTTTGTTTCACTAGTACACTAAACCTCTAATGCACTTATATTCATATAAATTATTATTCACTCTTAATTGTCCCAAAATAAGGGTCTAAAGTTCCTCAATTTAAATCGCGCGTGTGAAAACGCGTATCTCCATTTTAAGCGCAATAACGCGAAACTTTCGAGAAATTCTTATAACGATAGTACTAATAACTATCACTTGAGTATTTAAACATTAAAATACCTATTTTAAGACTAAGGCATGTATCTCCAATTCTTCGAGCTCAGTGTATCCTCAAATCGGTTATCGTTCCACATGCACGTGCACTATTTCACTTATCGGGCTTCCGGAAATTAATTTTTGAAACAAGTCATTTTAAAAATATAATGAAACTATATTTCCATGTAATTAGGTCTCAAGAGCTTAGAAAATAATATTCGGAGTAAAAGACCAAATAAATAATTAAATAAGCTAGAAATAGGAGATTAAATAAGTAAATTTTGCGAGTCCTCACAACCTCCCCTCCTTAAAAGAATTTCGTCCTCGAAATTCATACCTTCTGTAATCTCAGACAACTCTGAACCGTGTGGTGTGTTCATGTCATGCGTTCTTTCAGATGCCATTGGTCGGTTTCTCCTTCCATTGACTTGTCGAGGAACAGTTCCATTTCCTTGTTGAGCAGTAGTTTCTCGTGGATACCTCCTTGGACAGTCATGAAATTTATGATTGGTACTCCCATATCCCATACACTTTCGTCCCTTTAGCCAACAGTTTTCTTCAGTGTGATTCGTCCTTCCACAATATCCACAAGTCGGACGAGGTGTTGTGACCTGACTTGCTTGCGAGGTTTTCTTTGATCGTGTTTGTCCTACTGAAGTCCCTCGTGACATAGTTCCTTTTGGTTCCTTTATCATGAGTGGTGCAGGAAGTAACAGTCCTACTTCATCCACTTCTTTTCTAACTTTGGGTGGTGGTCCATTTTTTCCTAGTGTACTGTCAGATGTATCTCTTTTCCTTTTTTGAAAAGCTCTCAGTTGAGATTTTGTGCTTTCTACCCTTTGCACTTTTTCAAGAGCGTCACTAAATGTTTCAACCTGTGCTGCGGCAAGGGCATCTTGGATTTCCAAATCTAATCCTTGGATAAACCGTCTTATTCTCTTCCGTTCAGTAGCCACCAATTCTGGGGCATATGTAGATAACTTCGTAAAGCGTGTTTCATACTCAGCTACGCTTAAAGTTCCTTGACGAAGCTTTATAAAATCATCTTCTCTCTTTTCTTGGACAAGTGGAGGAAGAAATTTCTCATTAAATTCACGCACGAAGTTTATCCAAATTCTCGGAGTTTGATCTCTTTCCCACTTGTTTCTTATAACATTCCACCATGCTCGGGCTGCTCCTTCAAGTTGAAATACAGCAAATGTGACTTGTCTCTCCTCTGTGTAATCCAAGGCATCGAATATATTTCTTATATTTTCTAACCAATTCTCAGCCACCTCTGGATCAGGCCCTCCAGCAAACTTGGGCGGAGAGAATTTCTGAAACCGCTCTAAAGCTCGATCCTCCCCTATCTCTTGGTTTCCACGTTGGTTTCCTTGTCCAACACCTTGACCTTGTTGAGCTACCAAGAGCTCTAGGATATCCGTCATGCGAGTTAAAACTTGTCCTATCTGGTCATTTCCTCTCCCAGCACTTAGCTCAACGTTTTGATCGATATCGGACCCATTAGCTACTCTTTCATTTCGGGGTTGTCTAGGTTGACGTCCCTTTCGTTGTCCTCTAGTTTCCATGTCCACAACTAATCTATACGCACATGCATAACCCTCACACTTAGTTAAAATTGAACTACACTCATATACCAGTAGCAACATTTAAAGAGGATGAAGACACTTTCATAAATAACATTATCACTATGCAAGTAAACACAAACTAGAGTTCATTAAATCATAACACAAATTATGGCCAAGTAAAGTTCATGCCAAGTCAAAGTCAATAACAAAAATAAACAAGTGATTATCACAAGTACATTCATCTCCAAGGCGCAAACTCTTAAGTTCTACTCCCATCGTCTCACTATGAAAGATCACCAGTAGAGATTCACTAGATTAATTGGAACTAGACGATTCTCGTTCCCTAACATGCTCGATTTCAATCCCAACACAAGGATCTTTTGGGTTACGATATTTTCCATCTTCCACTCTTAATTATTGTACCATCTTAACCAAACAATTATTGGTTTCCTGTAACCATTCACATGAAATATCGATTCATTCTTATTCCCCACAAATGGAGATATAAAGTCCCTATGGTTGCTTTCCACTCCTAAGTACTCGGGTTCAAGAATCCAAAATAGGATAATTCACATCTCGAGCCGGCCGGTCCCAAGAGTAAATCACCACATTCGAGATTCCTACCCAACATACATATCAAATTCTCTCCAATTATCAAGATAAAGGTTTTACAACCTATAACATTCATGATTCACAACTTACATTTCTAGAAGGGCACTTAAGTCTTTACTTAATCACATAGTAAGGACCAAACACCACTTGGCCCTATCTTGCTCCTTTGTAGAGACCACGTGAAGTGGCTCTAAATTTCATCACTACAAGCAATCATTTAACTTTCAGAATAGTCCCACAGTCCGGCATCCTAAACATTTAAGCCTAGGATACACTACAAAATCTGAAGCCTAAGCTCTGATACCAATTGTGACGCCCCCACTTCTCCCTAAGGCGAACCAAAGGGTATCCGCGGGACGCCTGCCCAGCTCTCGCCAGGACTCACTACAATCCATCATTCAAAAGCTCGAAATACTTTAAGTAACTTCAATACATAATTAAAGTACTCCAGATATCTCACACTTACAATTATGCAGCTTCCAAGCTTAAATACAACCCAACGGAAAAGGGTACAATAGCCATCCGTTATAATATAACTTAAAGTTTTCAAAAGAAAACAATCTAGTACTACTCACGAGCACCCTTGGTCTCGAACCCTGTAAAAGAAAACCATAACGTGGGATGAGCTACACAGCCCAGTGAGGTTCCAATACACTCTAACAGTTCAAATAAATCAAGTAAGTTGGGCATATCATATGCATGGTTCAATATTACACAATGGCGTGTTATCATGAGGTGACAATCATTGTACGAGTAATTTGAGACACTTATCATGGTATGAGACATTTATCATGAGACAGGTATCATGATATAAGTACATTGGTCAGGTAACAGGTATGGAGCATATCACAGGCATAGTTCAGGATTTCATGTTGACATTTTAGCATGAAACAATTATCATGATACAAGGTAAACATATACGGTAGGATACGGTGTTCCAGTGGAACTCTGTCGGTCATCTGCACCTTATGACTTCTGATCCCCACGGTACGGTCTGGCCATCGCCTTATCCCTCCAGTGGTAATACTCGAGTATACCGAAACGGTGGCCCAGGGTTCCAACCTACCCGACCGAGCCCAGTCCTGGCTCGAGTAGGTCAGTAACCAAGGGCAGGGCCCAAGTTCAGCTTAGAGCTTACAACATGCACAGGTAACCAAGTAATTCGACAAAAGGTAAAATTCATCATTTGAGTAGGTCGAGTGAGGTAAAGTACACACTCGCCTAATAATGATGGACAGCTTCATATAACATGTGATTCATGATAATCAAGTAAGCAAGTAACCAAATAGATTAGAAAACGGTAAGTAAACACGGTTAACGGTAAACGGTAAACGGTTAACGGTAGTAATTACGGTTAATTGGTAGACATATGTCATTTCAATAGGCCGCCATTGGCCGTTTTTCACTTTCACCACGTAAGAGTCGAGGAGATTTACTCCAACCGACTTATGCTTCCATAGCATAATTAATCATTTAAACACATCATGTAAATATGCTCTCCAAACATTTCATATCTAGTATTTCAAGTAATCACATAAGTATGCTCTTTAAGCATTTCATATCGAATAGTTCAAATATACCTACTTCAGGTGTTTCATATCGAGTAATTCAAGTATACATTACTTCAAGTATTTCATACCGAGTAATTCAAGTATACATACTTCAAGTATTTCATGCCGAGTAATTCAAGTATACATACTTCAAGTATTTCATGCCGAGTAATTCAAGTATACCTTATTCAAATATGCATGAGTGTGGTAAACACTTAATGACCATGGGTTAAGCATGTCATAGACTTATTCCAATTACGTATTCCTATATGGAACACTCACCTAGTCAAACAAGCGAGTAGTTCTTAAACAAGCGTCTTAGGTGTCCGCTCCGAGTTCCTCTGGGAGATTCCCTCGAGTGCCTGAGCAAACAATAATCAACTACCACTCAAAATCATTCTAATTATGGAGGAAAATTGTACACTAGTACAATCTAAGAAATTAACGCGGAGACGAGTCTAAGAGTTCGTGTAACTCGAGGTTCAAAAGTGAGTTTTAAAACACAAGACAAATTTGATTTCCATCTTTGAAATCAAATGTAAAACGATCAAATGATATTGAAGGAAAAAGGAGGGTTTGAAACCCTTAGTTTCCTTTAAGTTAGAAAATTCCAGATTTAACAAGCAATATTTGAAAAATCATATTTCACTCTCCACAAGTCCAAAATTGGAAAACTTGGTACTGTTGGAATCCTCTTTCAAAGTACTAAAAGTTCTTAGAAGACACTTTTCCACGAATGTAAGTGAAAGGCACTCAAATTTTGGCTCAAAGTTGGTAACTTGAATTACCAAGACAGATTTAAGTTGGTTTTTGGCCAACTTTAGAAATTCGGCAAAATTCACTTGTTTTGAACTAACCTTTGAAATTTGGAAATCAATTAGTGTTGCAATCCAAGAGTATAACAAAACAAGCGGAATGAGAAACGGAGTTTCGAGCACCAAGATATAGTACCTCCAAGTTGCTGAAAAAGTTAAGACTGTTGGGCTATTTTCCAGGTTTAAAACTAGATTTGAAATATCATTTGGTCATCAAGTTGGCATTAGAAATACATCAAACTTGGTACACTAAATCTTCCATGTGTGAACAACATTTCTACTAAGTTTCGTACAAAAACTCTCACGGTAAGGTAGTCATTAAAACAACCAAAGTTTATGAAGAGTTTCAAGGCTAAACTACCTTCTCACTTTTCTTTTGTTTACAAACTTTTTGTACCATGAAATCAGTTCCAAATCTCTCCATTATTGAAACCAAGAGTTCATAAACATCCACTGAGCAATTTAAAGACCATTGACATCCAAATTCTAGAAATAAAACTCTCCAAATCAGATTTGACCATTTGGATAAGAGGAAACGAAAAGTTTTCCAGATTCGATGAGCGAATTTTGTGACATCATTTGCATATCAAAATGGTCTTAGAATATTACCAAATTTTGTACAATTAAACCTCCATATGAGGATTACTCTTCTATCAAATTTCATTTGAAAATTCACACGGGAAGGTAGTTAACTAAACCATCAAAGTTCAGGAAATTTCCCAAGGTAAAACTGTCTTCTAGCTCTTCTTTCCTTTTTAAACATTTTGTCCAAAGCAACCAACCCAAATCTGGTTTATTTGTGAAACAAAGTCCAAGGAACATCTAATCTAAAGTTTGGTAGATGTCGGACATCAAAGTTTCCAAAACAACAAGTCCCAAATCATTGTTAGTTACAAATCTGTCCAAGTGGAAAATTCTATCACTGTAGCAGTTTCAAACTTTGGCCACAACTCACTCCATTCAACTAGGAATTGGGCGTGGTTGATGGCGTTGGAAAGCTCTCTTCTAAAGCTGAATTTTCTCAGAAGAAACCATTTTCAAATTCCATTCACAAATAGCTCGTTTTTGAGCATCAAGAAGCAATTTCTGTCCTGCCTCCTGGAGAGCAATGAAACAGGACAGTGATTTTCAATTGAATGGTGTGGCTCACTCAAGTGGAACCAGAACGTGCATTTGGTACCAATGGAAAGCTGGGAATGTCTAGTTTCCAATGCCGCAAACGGAACTTGATTTCGACATCGGAGTAAAGAGTTATGGCCGATACAAAATGCCTGCCTGGGCAATACGGGAATCATTTTCCAGATTTGCTAACTTTCGAAATCAATTCATTTGACCAACCAAATCATGTTATTTTTCAATGAAATTTTGTACACACTTACAATAATAGATAAACAACATAATCAATTCATTAGAATCTCAAAATCTGGCACGAAAACGGTCGGACAAGGCAGGGGTAAAACGGTCACTTTTGCTCCAAGCACCTCCTTTGATTTTCTACCAACAATACAACATTAATCTACTAATATAAGCACTAAACCAACAATATATCCATCATCAATCATCAAATCAGCAACAACCCAAGAGTGGGAGTTCATAGAGCCCACTTTCACATTTTTCCAACAATATCAAGTCATCTACTTACATGCAAGTGCTTAAAGATGCATATCTACCACCATAGATCAAGTTTAAGGTGATGGATCATGTTATACCTTCTTAATGTACTAGATCAGAATTTTTGGCCCTCAAAATGCTCCAAGAAACCGTGATTTCCAGCACCCTTTTGCAGCTCAAAATGATCTCCTAGTGTTAAGCTAAGTGTGGTGCAAGTTTGGTTGAATTTGGAGATGATTTGGTGGTGGTTTTTGTGAGAAGAAATTTTGAAACTTGGAGGTTGAGAGAGAGAGAGAGATGGCCGGCTGCTTGGAGCTCAAGAGAGAGAGAGAGTGATCAGATTTTAGCTTCCAAGAGAAGATAATAACTTGTGGCCACAAATCACCCATTAGTCAACTCACATTAGGGTGCGTTTGGCGCGATTCGGCTCGATTCCTCTTGCGTTTGTTTCACTAGTACACTAAACCTCTAATGCACTTATATTCATATAAATTATTATTCACTCTTAATTGTCCCAAAATAAGGGTCTAAAGTTCCTCAATTTAAATCGCGCGTGTGAAAACGCGTATCTCCATTTTAAGCGCAATAACGCGAAACTTTCGAGAAATTCTTATAACGATAGTACTAATAACTATCACTTGAGTATTTAAACATTAAAATACCTATTTTAAGACTAAGGCATGTATCTCCAATTCTTCGAGCTCAGTGTATCCTCAAATCGGTTATCGTTCCAAATGCACGTGCACTATTTCACTTATCGGGCTTCCGGAAATTAATTTTTGAAACAAGTCATTTTAAAAATATAATGAAACTATATTTCCATGTAATTAGGTCTCAAGAGCTTAGAAAATAATATTCGGAGTAAAAGACCAAATAAATAATTAAATAAGCTAGAAATAGGAGATTAAATAAGTAAATTTTGCGAGTCCTCACAAGCGGACTGCCTGCCCAGCTCTCGCCAGGACTAACGGTACGGTTTACGTCAATCTAAAACGTTCCGGAACATAACATCGCGCGCAAACAAGTCAAAACACGAAATAAAATAAAATAAAATAAAACGAAAACCGAAGCCGAAATTTATCTAAACCATAGCCAAGCATATATGAACAACGGAAATCAACATTTACAACCATAATGGCATGCCAAAACCATTCATTAAGGAGTACACATTCGATTTGCCTATCAAAAGGAAATGAACCCGTTATACATTAGGGTTTCACTTCAAGAGCTATACAAAAGACATTTACAAGCTCAGTATGGCAATTGACTATCCAGTCCATTTTCAAAAGCAATTATATCCCTGTAAGGAAAACAAATAACACGGAATGAGCCAAACCCCAGTGGTATACCACCCAATAAGCAATCAAAGTCATATAAGAATGAACCTTCATTTAAAGTGCACAAATAAGCAATGAAGCAAAACGGTAAAAGGATACGGTCGGCTCTCAAGAGCCCATTTCCACGCTTGCAATCTTGAACCAACCTCATTGACTCTCCGTCAATGTTAAAATACCAAACCGTAGACAACTCTTTACTTCCATTCCTTCCACCCAACATACCCCAACCGGGCCCGCACTCCATTCAGTAATATTTTTGGTAATACTCGAGTTTACCGGAACCAAGGGTCTCATTACCACAAGGTTCCCCAGTACAGTCCCCGTGGCGATTCAATCTTCACGACCAAGCCCTCGCCGGCTCGATCCAATTGACTACCAAACGGGGTTGAGCTCAGTAATGCAGTAAGGCCGTTGGACATCGTCCAAACGACATCAATTCAGTTTCCATGAAATGGAATTCACCAACCAATATATCAAGTTCAGTAATGCAATAAAACGGTAGCCATTCAGTGACAATATCAAAAGAGGTGAGGGCGGTCAAGTACACCCTCACCTTAATCAATTTCAATATTCGAATAAGCCATCAAGGCATCACATAACATTTAACAAAGCCACATAGTAACAATTTAGTGAGTGGTATACTCACCAAGCAAGTAAGTGGTATTTCATGTACCACGATCACCAAGCCGTCGTGCACTACCTTCACGCCCTAGAATCATGCAACACATACAATAAGACTCCATGCCGAGCCATAAACAACACCAATTCACAACCCTAATAGGGTTTCATATGCATAAATGAGCATAATAGCAAACCAGAAATTAGAAAATGGCCTTAGTCTTGGCCCCAAATAGAAAACTGTTTTACACTCATTATGCGGTAATGGTACAACTCTCACTACAAATATCGGTTGGGGGTGCAAGACCCACCGTTTCGAAGCTATGGAACAGGGCTACAATAATGTAGAATACCACTCAATCCAGTTCCTAGCTTAACTAGGTCGAAAATGCCAAATACTAACCCAGAATTCCTAAAACAGCTTCGCAAAACACAAAAAACTGTATATCTCAGTCCTTACAAGTCCAAATGCCGAAATTCCAAAGGCATATGTTAGCTAAGACACTCAGATACATTTCATCAGAAGACACCAACTCCAAAATCCAAACCAATTCCAGTGAAAATAGCCAACTACTATCGCAGTTTTCGCATTCTGCTCAAAGCAGAACAGCTACAGTAATTTCGTCATAACTCATTCTACATTAATCCAAATGACCTGAAATTTTGCAGGCAGATCAACCTCATCAATACCTACAACTTTCATGTTTTGAGCAAAGTCAAATTCGGCCTCTAACACAGTGATCTAAAACCGGACAGAATTGGGGCTTCAAGAACCCTAACTTTCCAATTTTCCATCCAAATCCAAAATTAGTTGCATTTAACCACATTTGACATCCACTAGAGCCATTTCCAACCATTACAATTCATCATACAAGCCCCCAACATCAAGATCATATTAAACCAGAAAAATTCCCAATAAAATAAAAACTTCACCATAACAAGCCAAATCAAGAAATAAATCACATTTTCACACACTCATGCCACTTCTAAGCATCATATGACCATTATTAGAGGTAGTAGGGTGTTCAAGCAACACTTACCAAGAAATCAAGAGAAAGAGGGATATTGGACACCTTTGATCTTCAAACAAAGTTCACCAATACACTTACTAACACTAGAAGCAAAGTTTTTATGGAGTAGAAACAACTCTAGGCTTTGGTTTGTGGTAGATTGGACCAAGTGGAAGCTTGCAAAATGAAGAAGTTCTTCTCCTTCTTGAGCTTGGGATGGCCGGCCAACACAAGGTAAGAAATGGTAAATTTTTATGATTTTTTTGAGATATTTAACCCTTGGTCAAGAAAGTCAAAATGATGAATAGTATTTCTTTAAAAGTATCCAATAAGAAGGTGACACTTGTCACCTTCATTAATGCCTTCTTATCTTTCTTTTCTCTCTCACATCAATCACTTCACACACACTACTTATCTCTTAACACCCGATAAATTTATAACAGTATCCGAAACTTAACCTTATTGGCCGAATTTTTCTGAACTTTTCGCACTAGTGGGTCCCACGTCCATTATTTATCCTTAATTTTCTAAAAACTCGCCAACGCTAGAAAAATCATCTTAAAACTATAATTGCTCATAAAATCCTCTCAGAAAATATTTCTAAGCCAGAAAATGCAAAATTATGCAATTAAAGGGGAATAAACCCTAGGAAAATAATTAGGGTTTTACGGGTTCTCACAGGATTACCCCAATAGAACTTGTCATTCTTCTTGATCACAGCGGTCAATAGGGCGGCAATGTTGCTCAAATCCTGGACAAAATGCCGGTAAAAGCCTGCCAATCCATGGAAGCTACGTACCTCATGGACGGATGTTGGAGTTGGCCATTGCTTGATGTAACAGCCCCACCTTCCCCTAAGGCGAACCAAAGGGGTTAGCGGACTGCCTGCCCAGCTCTCGCCAGGACTACGGAGCGGTTACACGCGTTCTAAAACGTTTCGGAAATGCAAAAGTGCGCTCAGACAAGCCACAAGAACCAAAATAACATAATAATAAGCAAAAGGAAAACGATGAATAGTGCCTGGAATAGGGGAAACCGAGAACCCACCAAACAGTAATACATAGCAATTCAACATTTACAACCACACTTGGCATGTCAAAAACTATACATATGGTATACACATATTCGGTTTGCCATTCAGAAGATGAACCCAATACACATTAGGGTTTCATGAGATGAGCTATTCAAAATAGACATATACATGGCTCAATTTGGCAACCAACACGTATGAGCTCCCAAAAGTGATTATTTTCCTGTAAGGAAAACAAAAGGGAACAGAAAGGGGTGAGCTTGCGCTCAATGAGGTACCAAACAGATAGCAATAAAATCATGGCATTTCATGTTTAACAAATCAGATACACATGCCAGATATAAAGCAACGGAACCACTGATTCAAATCAGAAGGATACGGGTGGCTCTCAGGAGCCAAATTTCCAGCGCAGTACTTGATCCAGACCGGTTGACCCTCCGTCAACGTATATAGAACCAAAGCGTCCGTAGACCCCTCTTCACTCCAAATTCCGTCCACCAAACACCCCTTTACCGGGCCCGCTCACCATATCAGTAACAGAAATGGCAATACTCGAGTATACCGGAACCCAAGGGTCTCAATACCCAAAGATCCCCGAACAGACTACCGTGGTTCGTTATCTAATCGTCCAGGCCCTTGCCGGCCCGACTTGAATAACTTAGCCACAGGATTTGAGCTCATAGGTCACAGAAAGGTCGTTGGACACAAGCTTCCAAACGACGTCAGAACAGATACAGTTTCAGATACAGATAACAGATTCAGTACAGTTTTAGATACAGATACAGATAACAGATTCAGATAGACGTTCAGAATTGGAATATGAACAGACCAGAGAACGAGTGTGATAAAGTACACCCTCGCCTCCACTTTATCAAAGCAGTACTTGGCTTCAATAGTCATAAGTCAAGTATTCAGATATTCAGATATTTCACATAAAGGGTAGCAGGCAGTGGTACACTCACCGATTCAACTTCAAAAGTTTCACTTCAGATTGGCCTTAATCGCCAAGAAACCCTAAAATAATCAAAATAAACCAATTGAAGGTTTCATATCTAAAATCGAATAAACGGAATGCACAAGTGAGACATACTAATGCAAAGGTGCAAAAACATGATTTTCTTGAAAACAAAAAGATAACATCAAGACCTAGGCGCAAACAACCCAAAAGCCCTTCATTTCCATCAAAAGGCAAATCCAACTTAAAGAACCAAACGGCCTAGAAAATCGGGCAGCACTTCCCCTAAATTTCTTACTTTTCCAGCCATTAAGGCTTCATTATTTCCTCAAATCAGTCCCAACACCTCACACAAAAGTCATCTCATTCCCAAAAGCCGTTCACTAGGCTCAAAGTAGTACAAGTACAAAAGTTAGCTAGAAAATGACCGGAATAAGAGTAAGCCTTAAAACCATGCCAACCAATAGGGTTTCATAAAGCCATGCCAATCACAACCCCAATAGGGTTTCATATACATATGTAAGCATAATAGCAAACCAGAAAATCAGGAAATATAACTCATTTGATCAATCAACAAAAACAGTTTTGGCCTCCGTATGCGGTAATGGTACAAAATGCAATACGCTTATCGGATGAGGGTGTAAGACCCACCATATCGAAGCTAAAAGACAGAGCTACAACAATGTAGAAGGTCACTCAGTCCAAATCCTAGCACAACTAGGTCAAAATTGTAGAAAACCAAGCCAGAACCGTAATTGTAGGTTCCCAAATCACACAAAACTGGAATACGTCTATCTCAGCCTACACAGGTCCAAATGCATTGATTCCAAAGGCACATGAAAGCTAAGACATCAAGATACATTTCATCAGAAGACACCCACAACAAAATCCAAACCAATTCCAGTCAAAACAGACAATTACTATCGCAGTTCGCACATTCTGTTCACCCAGAACAGCAACAGTAAAAACGGCATAACTCACTCTACACTACTCCAAATGCCCTGAAATTTTGCAGGCACTTCAAAATCATCAATATCTACAACTTTCATGTTTTGAGCAAAGTCCAATTCGGCCTCTATCTATGACCTAAAATTTCGGACAGAATGATCAACCAAGAACCCTAATTTTCCAGAAATTCTTCCAAATCCAAAATTGATTGCAATTTTCTATCATATGCACCTACTAGAGCCAAAGCCCCTTATTACCAACCATAAAAAAACAATCACACCATCAAGATCATATGAAACCAGAAAATTCCTCAAAAAATAAAAAACTCAACCAAATCACTTCAAACCAAGAAATAATCCACAATTTCTAACACAATAGCCACCATTAGGCATAAATTCAACATCATTAGCTATAAGAAAATGTTCAATCATCACTTACCAAGTAAACAAGAGAGAGGAAGATGTTGGACACCTTAAGTTCTCCAAAAAGCTTCACCAAAACACTCACTAACACCAAGTGGAAGGATTTTATGGAGTAAAAACTAATTTAGGCAAATAGTTTGGAAGATTGAGCTAGTTGGGAGCTTGAAATTTGAAGCAAGTTTCTTCCTTCTTGAGCTCTCAAGAGTCGGCCAACATAGAATGAAAAATGGTTATTTTTTGTGAATTTTTGAAGATATTTACTCCATAAGTCAAAAGGTCAAAACCATGAATAGTAGTCTTAAGTCCTAACCAATGGGAAAATGACACATGGCATCTCATTAAATGCAATTCAATCCTTTAGTCACCTCTCACATCAATCACTTCACACTCCTCTACTTATCTATTAACACCCGATAAATTTTACACAGTATCCGAAACTTAACCTTATTGGCCGAATTTTTCCGAACTTTCCGCACTAGTGGGTCCCACTTCCTTTCTATATCCTTAATTTTCAAAAACTACCCAATGCTAGGAAAAATCATATAAAACTTATATTTACTCATAAAAATTATCTAGAAAATTTTCCGGATACAGAAAGTGCAGAAAACAAACCATTGAAAATAAGAAAACCTGGAAATATAATAAAACCTAGAAAATGGAAAAATTACGGGTTCTCACACTTGATGGCCTCAATCTTAGACTCATCCACTTTGATTCCTTGTGAGCTCACTACATATCCTAAGAACACAAGTCCGTTAGTACAAAAGGTGCACTTCTTAAGGTTAGCTTATAAACGCGCCTGTCGAAGTGTCTCAAGAACTAATCTCACATGCTCCAGGTGCTCTTGTTCACTGCGACTATATATGAGAATATTGTCGAAGTAAACAATGACAAATTTTCCAATGAAGTTCCTCAAAACAGGGTTCATTAATCGCATGAATGTACTAGGAGCGTTAGTCAACCCAAAAGGCATGACTAGCCACTCATAGAGACCATGTTTGGTTTTGAAGGCCGTTTTCCATTCATCGCCTTCTTTCATCCTAATTTGATGATAGCCACTCCTTAATTCAATTTTGGTGAATATTATAGCACCATTGAGTTCATCAAGCATATCATCTAATCTAGGAATAGGATAATGACATTTCATAGTAACGGTATTAACGGCCCTACAGTCAGTGCACATGCACCAAGTACCATCCTTTTTGGAGAAAAGTACCACAGGCATAGCACAGGGACTTAGACTCTCTTTTACCCAACCCTTACCTAGTAGTCCATCAACTTGTCATTGAAGCTCCTTTGTCTTCTCAGGACCCATGCGATAAGCAGGTTTGTTGGGAAGTGGTGCTCCAGGAATTAGGTCGATTTGGTACTCAATCCCTCAAATGGGTGGTAAGCTATCAGGGACCTCGTCACGGAAAGCATCCTCAAATTCCTGTAAAAGAACAACCATACTCGAAGGCAATGCCTTATCGATTTCAGCAACATCAAAATGCACATGTTTGCAAATCATGAGAAGTACAGGCTGATCAGAATTTACAACTCTTCTAACGTCCTTAGCCTTAATGATCATGTTTTGCTTCCTAGTGGTAGGTGTAATGGGTGATTTGTCATGCATGGCACTAGGTGTACTCACTTGACCCTTGGTCGATTGTTCACTTGTAAAAGTGGAGCTCTTGCTAGGGCCGACTGCTTTTTGTCTCCACTCTTTTTGCAACTTAAATTGGTCCTCATACACTTGTGCAGGTGTGAGTGGTGTGAGGACCTTGTGTTTGCCTTCATGCAAAAGTGTGTACTTGTTTGCCCTTCTATCGAATGTAACGTGTTTATCAAATTGCCAGGGTCTCCCCAGGATAACATGCGTAGCATGCATTGGCACCACGTCACACACGACTTCATCAGTGTAAGCTTCAATTGAGAAGGGAACACGTACCTATTTGAAGACACGGACCTCTCCATCCTCACTTTGCCACTGGAGGCGATAAGGGTGTGGATGTCTAGTAGTTGGGAGCCCTAAACTCTCAACCATGAGTAAACTTGCCACATTTGATACGGTTCTCGATCAATTCATTTCGAGACACGTAGCACGTTTGCCCGATGATGTAGCGAGATTGTCCAATGCTTGGATTGCGGAAACCTAGAATCAAACGAACGACACGATTTGATTGTAGACGGTAGAACGACGACTCCACAGAGGTGATTACTCTAATGGATAGGTCAGTAGGACAATCTAAGACAGGACGCAAGATTGCTCACAACCCTTGTCGAAACAAGTAAAAGGCTCGAATTCTCTCTCAAGAAGAAGAATAAAAAAATAACAAAGTTTTCTTGATAAAACGTCTACCTCTGAACCTTATAGAGCTAGCCTTTTTATAGGCTAAAGGTTACTAAAAACCCTGAAAACCCTAAGGAGGGCAGTCGGCCATCTTGGTGTCAAGATGGGCCGGCTCATGCTTCTACTAAAGCAGCTAATCTAACCCTAAGCAAACATTAAGGCCTAAAGCCCTATTCGGCCCACTCACTTGGAGGCCCACTCACTTGGAGGCCCACTTGACTCTTCATGGGCTTGGATCATGGTGTAGATGACTTGCTTGTCTCCTTCTAGGCCTTCAATATCTCTATGGACCCCATGTTGGTCTTGGACAATACGGACAAGGCCTTGCAGGGATTCTTTGAAGAGCTTGGCCCGTGCACGTGTGACTGGGCCCAATGGAACTAGGACCGGGTCATTGCGTGGGCCCTGATCCATGCACACATCAGTCCTCTCCTCTCAAATCCGTGACATTGAAGGTCGTGCTAACATTGTACTCCCCAGGTAGCTCCAATTTGTAAGTGTTGTTATTAACCCGTTGGAGCACTCGTAAGGGTCCATTACCTCTTGGGGATAACTTGCTTTGTCGCTGCTTGGGAAATCTCTCCTTTCGCAAGTGTAGCCAAACCCAATCTCCAGGCTCAAAAACCATCTTACGACGGTGCTTGTTGGCTTGCTGGATGTATTGTTAAGTATGCCTCTCAATGTTTGCCCGAACGGCTTCATGTAACCTGTGCACAAAGTTAGCATTCTTTTTCCTATCTAAGCTTGTGTGCTCAGAGGAACGTAAGGGTACTAAATCAAGGGGGGTCAGCGGGTTAAAGCCATAAAAAATCTCAAACGGTGAGTAGTATGTTGCACTATGAACAGTTCCATTATAGGCAAATTCAACAAGAGGCAAACACTCTTCCCAAGTTTTAAGATTCTTTTTAATCAAAACCCGAAGTAGAGTGCCAAGTGTGCGATTGACAACTTTAGTTTATCCATCGCTTTGTGGGTGACTGGTGGTAGAGAATAACAATCTAGTGTCAAGTTTAGACCACAAAGTCTTTCAAAAGTAACTCAAGAACTTTATATCTCTATGGCTGACAATGGTCTTAGGCATGCCATGCAGGCGGACAATTTCTTTGAAGAACAAATTAACAATGTGAGATGCATCGTTCGTTTTGTGACAAGGGATAAAATGTGCCATCTTAGAGAATTTATCAACTACGACAAAGATGGAATCATTACCCCTTGGGGATCTAGGGAGTCCTAAGACAAAGTCCATGGACAAGTCTACCCAAGGATAGTGAGGAATAGGCAACTGGGTATACAAGCCGTATGGATTTGTTTTGAATTTCGCTTTATGACAAGTGACACATCTACCTACCATGCGTTCAACATCTCTACGCATGTGAGGCTAGTAAAAGTGCTCTTGTAACATGGGTAGAGTCATCACAATGCCAAAGTGTCCCATGAGACCACCACTATGTGCCTCTCTCATCAAAAGATCACGAATAGAAGAGTTAAGGACACACAATTTATCCACATAAAACAAAAATTCATTGTGCAAGAAATACTTTCCATGAGGACTCTACGTACAAGATGCATAAATATCACCGAAGTCAGTGTCATGTGCATATGTCCTTAAGCATCTCAAACTCTAACAACTTGGCATCAAGAACAGCAAGCAAAGAATGTCTACGAGATAAAGCATCAGTGACCACATTCGTTTTGCCGGTTTTATACTTAATGACATAGGAGAAGGTGTCGATAAATGTGAGAACCTGAAATTTTCTAATTTCTAGGCTTTATTTTATTTAATTGCACGCCTTGTCTACATTTTCTTTATTAGGAAAATTTTCTAGAAATTTTTTATTCATAAATATAGTTTTTAAATTATTTTTCTAGTATCAGTTAATTTTTTAGAAATTAAGAGTGAATACCGGATGTGGGATCCGCTAGTGCAGTAAGTGCGGTAAAATTCGGCCAATTAGGTTAAATTTTGTATACCAGGAGTAATTTACTAGGTGCTAAGAGATAATTAGAGGTTTTCTAGATGGATTAGTATAGGAGAGACAAAAGGATAATTATCAACCAAAAAGGTGACAAGTGTCACCTTGTGATTTAATCTTGGACTTTGATCACTATTCATGCACTTTACTAATATCCCAAAATTGATAAAAAATCCTCATTTTCTTCACTCTTGTGGCCGACTCTCCCTTTGAAAGAAAAGAAAAAAAAAGACCAACTCTCATCTTCTCCAACTAGCTTAATCTAACAAATCAACCGTTTAAATTTTCGATTTCTCCATAAAAACCCTTAGTTTAGTGTTTGTGAGGTTGTTGTTGGAAGTGGTTTGGAAGAAAGTGGTGCTTAGTTTCTTCTTCTCTTGAGTTACAAGGTGAGTAGCTAAGGAACCTCTCTTTTGTTCTTGATAATGTTAAATTTGTGGCTTGTATGAGTTAAAGAGATGGTTTTAGGTGGTATTTCATGACTTTTAGTTGAGTTTGGTGAACTTTATATTTATTCTTGATTTTTTCTATTTTTATATGTTTGATAGTGTGTGGCCATGGATGATAGCTTGGGATAGTCTAGAATGAAGCTATAGTGTGTAAATTGTAGCGAATTGCGGAAAATTTCCACTTTGTGCGGAAAATTCTAGATTAGGGTTTCAATTTTTCCCTGTTCTGCCCGGTACTGTTGGACCTAGTTAGACGCCGAATTAGCCTTAAGTTAAACATGAAAGTTGTAGAGAATGATGTTTTATGGTTGCCTGCAAAATTTCAGCCCAATTGGAGTAACGTAACGTGTGAAAAGACTGAAATACCCCTACTGCCCTGCTTCTGTCTGAAACTGATAATCAGCTTTGGTAATTGGTTAGTTTGACTGGGAATTCTACTGATTTGGTTGTCGATGTCTTCTTAACATTTATATCCTGGTATCTTAGCTTTCAGATGGCTTTGGAATCACTTGAATTGGAGTCGTATGTGCTGAGATATGATTGAATGAATCAGGACTGCTGGTTGCATTTCATAGTGAGCTTCGAACTGGAAAATTTGGGACTGTTTTGGTAAATTTGACCTAGGTAGGGTGAGAACTGGACTAAGTAGTCTTCATCAAAGTTATAGCCCTCTGTCTTAGCTTCGAAACAGTATAACGTGCACTTCAATCCAATAAGCATAGTTTTGGTTATATCCGATACGCTAAGTAGCGGTGAATCTACCTTTTTGGTTTCTTAGCTTAAAGCTCATTTCTGGTCATTTCCCTAGCTAAATCTTGTCGTTGAATGACTTTGAGCCTATTGAACGGCTGTTGTGATGAATTTATATTGTGTATGACTTTGGAATTGATTCAGGAAAATAATGAAGCCATAAGTGGTTGGAAAATAGGTAAATACAAAGGGCGTACTACCCAAATTTACACTCGAGGATTAAGTAACGATTTGAGAGCGAATGCCATATGAACCATCTAGAATATTTGTGTCTTCTTTTATCGAGGTATATAAGTTCGAATCTGGCCGAACCTTGTACACTTGAAAAATGAAATTTATGGCTAATAGAAATACGTTTTCTTCATTTCTTCGACTCAAATGGATATTTCAAAGTTTTACGAGCGAGCACAAGTTTTTTCAAATATTTTACTCATGTCCTTTGGTTTAAATGTACTCTTTTCACTTCCAAAAAAATCATATTTAAACTTTGTACTAATGGTATTTGAATTGTCTTCGATTCACCTAACTTTTACTGGAGGAACTGTAATATTTTCTCTTGATTAACCTTAGGGTTCATCTGTGATTGAGAGTGTTACCCGGAAGATATTCTGGACATTATTTTGCCTAAATAGGTGAGTGTACCACTTCCCTGATGTATTGCTAAACTGGTTATCTGTACTTGCAAATTGCTATTTGAATGTCTTTCTCGACTGTTTATTTTGTACGAGACGAGTGTGTACTTTATCACACTCGCTCTCTGACCTGTGTGACTTGTTTCCTGTATACACTTGAATCTGTTACCTGCGCCTGTTATAATGTCGTTTGAAAGTGCATCCAACGACCTTCCTGTTAAATCTGAGCTCAACCTCATGGGGAGTTAATTGAATCGAGCCAGCACGGGTTTGGTCGAGGAAATTGACAATCCATGGGTGCCTGTTCCTTCGGAATCTATGAGTATTGGAGACTCTGGATTTCCGGTATGCTCGAGTATTACCATTCCTGTTCCTGTTTGGCGTTCGGGCCCGGTAAGGGGTATATTTGGTGAACGGGATTTTGGCGTTAAAGTGGTGATCTACTGGACTGGTTCCTTTATTTGAACGTTGACAGAGGGTCAACAAGGCTGGATCAAGTATTGCAATGGGAATTTGGCTCCTGAGAGCCACCTGTATCCTTTACATGGTGGTGTTCATTCCTTTCTCGTATTTGATGTGAATATATGCTTTAAAAGTGTATTCTCATGAGTTCTACTGTTTACACTTTTGGTACCTCATTGAGCTTTTAGCTCACCCCGTTCCGTTATCCTTGTTTTCCTTACAGGGAATCACTTTTGGAACTATGATTTTGAAGCACGAGTCGAACTAGTTTAAATATTTTGTATAGCTCCTCAATGGTTGGAAACCCTAATTGTACTTGAATTCTAATGTTCCGTTTTGATTTGTAAAAATACGAATGTGGTTTATAAAAGCATGTACTCATGTTCTTGTGTTATATTTGGTTTGTATAAGTCCACTTCAAGGATTATATGAAGTTACTTGTATTCGATTCGGTCCTGGTCAGATTGTGACATGACCAGCACTGTTCATGTGCGGCTTCGGGTTTTTCCCGTTTTCGTTTCATGATTTTTGCTTCTTTTGAGCGCACTGATACCTTCCAGAACGTTTTAGACTGTACATAACCACGCTAGTAGTTCTGGCGAGAGTTAGGCAGGCAGTCTGCTAACCCCTTTGGTACGCCTTAGGGGAAGGTGGGGCTGTCACAATAAAACTTACCCATTTGGCATGGCGCTTGCTTAACTTGGGTTGCCTTTGAGAAATTTCAAGGACTCGTGATCAGTGTGTATCACGAACTCCCTTGGGTGGAGGTAGTGTTGCCAAGTCTCCAATGCTCGTACAAGTGCGTAGAGCTCCTTATCGTACGTGCGGTAGTTCAGGGCAGCACCTCCTAGCTTCTCACTAAAGAATGCACAGGGCCTCTTGTCTTGCATGAGGACGGCGCCAATACCTACACTAGAGGCATCACATTCAATTTCGAAGGTCTTGGTAAAATTTGGTAATGTCAAAATAGGTGCACGTGTGAGTTTGTCTTTAAGGGTGAGAAATGCTTGTTCTTAGGCTTCCCCCCCAATGAAATTTGTCATTCTTCTTGGTCAACAGCAGTCAATCTTTAAAAAAACGTTGGTAGAAGCCTGCCAATCCATGGAAGCTACACACCTCATGGATGGATGTTGGAGTTGGTCATTGCTTGATGGCCTCAATCTTGGACTCATCCACTTTGATTCCCTGTGAGCTCACTACATATCCTAAGAACACAATTCGTTAGTACAAAAGGTGCACTTCTTAAGGTTAGCGTATAAACGCGCCTGTCGAAGTGTCTCAAGAACTAATCTCACATGCTCCAGGTGCTCTTGTTCATTGCGACTATATATGAGAATATCGTCGAAGTAAACAATGACAAATTTTCCAATGAAGTTCCTCAAAACATGGTTCATTAATCGCATGAATGTACTAGGAGCGTTAGTCAACCCAAAAGGCATGACTAGCCACTCATAGAGACCATGTTTGGTTTTGAAGGCCGTTTTCCATTCATCGCCTTCTTTCATCCTAATTTGATGATAGCCATTCCTTAAATCAATTTTGGTGAATATTATAGCACCATTGAGTTCATCAAGCATATCATCTAATCTAGGAATGGGATGACGATATTTCACAGTAATGGCATTAACGGCCCTACAGTCAGTGCACATGCGCCAAGTACCATGCTTTTTGGAGGCAAGTACCACAGGCACAGCACAGGGACTTAGACTCTCTTTTACCCAACCCTTACCTAGTAGTCCATCAACTTGCCGTTGAAGCTCCTTTGTCTCCTCAGGACCCATGCGGTAAACAGGTTTGTTGGGTAAACAGGTTGATTTGGTGCTCAATCCCTCGAATGGGTGGTAAGCCATCAGGTACCTCGTCAGGGAAAACATCCTCAAATTCCTGCAAAAGAGCAACCATACTCGAAGGCAATACCTTATCGAGTTCAGCAACATCTAAAAGCACATATTTGCAAATCATGAGAAGTACAGGCTGATCAGAATTTACAACTCTTCCTAGCGGTAGGTGTAATGGGTGATTTGTCATGCGTGACACTAGGTGTGCTCACTTGACCCTTGTTTGATTGCTCACTTGTAGAAGTGGAGCTCTTGCCAGGGCCGACCGCCTTTTGTCTCCACCTTTGATGGTCTTGTTCACACTCTTTTTGCAACTTAAGTTGGTTCTCATACGCTTGTGCAAGTGTGAGTGGTGTGAGGACCTTGCATTTGCCTTCATGCAAAAGTCTGTAGTTGTTTGCCTTTCCATCGAATGTAACATGTTTATCAAATTGCCAGGGTCTCCCCAGGATAACATGCGCAGCATGCATTGGCACCACGTCACATATGACTTCATCAGTGTAAGTTCCAATTGAGAAGGGAACGCGTGCCTGTTTGAAGACACGGACCTCTCCATCCTCACTTAGCCACTGGAGGCAATAAGGGTGTGGATGTCTAGTAGTTAGGAGCTCTAAACTCTCAATCATGAGTAAGCTTGCCACATTCGTGCAACTCCCACCGTCGATGATGAGGCTACACATCTTGTCACCTACTTTACAACGGGTGTAGAACAGGTTCTCTCTTTGTTGTTGCTCGTCCTCCTTCACTCGGGCGGTTAGCACCCGTCATGCCACCAAGCAACCTACTTCTCCTTGTGTAGGCGAGCAATCTTCCTCAGCTAAATCTTCTTCCAGACAGTTGCCTTTGACCAACTCGGACATCTCCTCACAATCATCATCATTGGACACGATCTCGCCATTGTGAGTGATTAACATGACCCGTTGGTTTGGACATTGAGACTGAATATGTCCAAACCCTTGGCATTTGAAACACTTGATATCCCTACTCCTAGTCTTAGGAGTCTGATGTGGTGTCTTAGTGGTTGACCTGGATACATCAAGAGCTTTGTTAGGGGTGAAATTGGTATTACGGTTAGGAACATTACCTTGAATTTGGCTGGAAGAAGTTGGCGTGGCCGAACGTCCAGCTCTGTGGGGTGCTCTCCGTGGTTGGTTGTCCTTCCATGAGATTGAGTTGGAAGACTGGGAGGTACGGGCTCCTCGCCTCAATTTCCTTCCCCTCTCGGCCTTGATAGCGAGTTCAAGAAAGTCATGCATGTCCACATAGTGTTGGAGCTCTAAGGCTCTTGAAGGTCAGGGTTGAGTCCTCGAAGAAACCTAGCCACGGTTGCTTCACTATTTTCTTGAAGGTTCGCCCTCATCATGGCCATCTCGATCTCCATGTAGTAATCTTCCACACTCATGTTACCTTGAGTGAGGGTTTGAAGTTTGGCATGGAGATCTCGATTGTAGTAGCTCGGAACGAATCTCTTATGCATCAATGCCTTGAGTTCTCACCAAGTTCGGACTCGCGGTTCTCCCATTCTCCTCCTATGGGTTCTCACTTGGTGATGTGTGCACGAGCCTCGGCCCACGCAATGACCCAGTCCGAGTCCCAATGGGCCGAGCCACGCGTGCACGGGCCAAGCTCTTCAAAGAATCACTCCAAGTTCTGGTTAGAGTTGTCCAAGACCAACATGGAGTTCACAAAGACATTGAGGGCTTGGAGAGAGACAATCGAGTCATTTACACCATGATCCAAGCCCACGAAGAGTCAAGCGGGCCACCAAGAGAATAAGGCCTTAGGCCCCATCAATTAGTTAGCAATTAGTTAATGATTAAGTAAGAGCATGGGCCGGCCCATCTTGTTCCAAGAGCATGGGCCGACTTTTTCCTTTTCCTAGCCTTTAGGATTTTAGTCACTTTAGCCTATAAATAGGCTTGCTTTGTATGGTTTAAGGGTCAGAACTTTTATCAATGATATTGTCTTATTTTCGTTCCTTCTTCTAAGAAGAGTGTTGGAGCCTTTTACTTGCTTTGGCAAGGGTTTTGAGCAATCTTGCGTCTCGTCCTAGATTGTTCTACCGACCTATCCCGTGGAGTAGTCACATTCATTGGAGTCGTCGTACTACCGTCTTGAATCCAATCGTGTCGTCCGTTTGGTTCTAGATCCCGCAATTCCAAGCGTTGGACATCCTCGCTAGATCCTTGGGCAAACGTGCTACGTGTCTCGAAACAAGTTGATCGAGGAACGTATCAGTTGGCTTCAGAGCTTTGGTAGAGGTATCTTTCGTTATATCCTTATTTTTTCGTAGTTGTGTCGTAGGGTCTTTGTGTTTCGTCGGCTGCCTTGTTAAACCAAAAAAAAAAAAAAAAAAGTCACTGTTCACACGGTACTGTTCACCGACACTGTTCATCGTTACTGTTCACCGACACTGTTTATAGGTACTGTTCATCCGAATACAAATCTGTCCAGCCTTGTTGTTTGTGTTATCCAACTTGTTTACTTGGTTTTCAAATCTGGATTTTAGCAAAACTTGTTGGAATTTTGTGAATCTTGAAGAGAACTTACAATAATCTTGAGTTTCTTGAATTCTTGACCACAATCTTGAAATTTCTGAAGTTCCTAACAACTTCCTTGAAAGTTCTTGAAAGATCTTGGAGTTCTTGGTAGTTATTATTTGTGGACTTCCTTGTTTTGTGCCGTGGTTGATAGTTGTAGTAAAAAAAATGAAAAAATAGAAAACAAAAACGAAAAAAAAAGAAAGAAAAGAGGAATCGGTTGGCAAGAAAAAAAAAGGAAAGGAAAGAAAGGGGCAACCGAATTGTTTTGAATAGGGAACCAAATCCGATTTGTGCAATCTTTCTTGGAGTAGAATTTAGAAGTTACCAAAAGTTGTTTCAAGAAGATTACCAAAGGTTGTTTCAAGAAGGTTACCAAAAGTTGTTTCAAGAAGATTACCAAAAAATTGTTTCAAGAAGGTTATCAAAAGTTGTTTCAAGAAGGTTACCAAAAGTTGTTCAAGAGGAAAAGGATTTTCAAAAGGTTTCCAAAAACTAACTTGTTTCCAAAATCAATTAGGAAACTAAATAGAGCACTTGGATAACTCTTTGTACTCACTTGGACACTCTCTCTCCTACCTTTTTAGGAAACTTTCCTAAATTCTCTCATCCATTTTTTAGGAAACTTTCCTAAATTCTTTCATCCATTTTTTTTTGGAAACTTTCCTAAAGTCTCTCATCTATTTTTAGGAAACTTTCCTAAATTCTCTCATCCATTTTTAGGAAATTTTCCTAAACTCTCTCATCCATTTTTTGGAAACTTTCCTAAATTCTCTCATCCATTTTTAGGAAACTCACCTAAAATTCTATCATCCATTTTTAGGACCTTTCCTATATTCTCTCATCCACTTTAGGAAACTCTCCTATATTTTCTCCTAGTTTTAGGAACACTTCCCTACACTTTCTCCTACATCTCCGTGATTATTCTTGAGGAAGAAGTTGGTGACAATTAATTGGGCCAACAGGTAAAGGTGTTTGGTAAGTCCATTGGAGAGCTTTAGAGTGACATCCATATACACGAGTACGAGTGGATACATGTAAGGGAGCGTGAAAGGCAATATCTTCGGTTTCGTTGCCAACTTTTTGCAGGTTCCCTCATACGTCATGGCGAATACAAGACGCATAAAAGTTAGCCCACAACATTGTCTTCCTTATCCTAAGGGAGTCAAAGAAGTGGCATTACGTGGTGTAGATGAGCAATTGGACCTCGTCAAATCTCAGTTGCTTGGTTGGTTTTATACCCGTTGCGGTGTCAAAGATAAAATTTGTAGCTTGGCCATTGATGGGAGTTGTGAAGTCAACCTTGCAAGTGCTATCATGGTTGAGAAATTAAATCTTCCAACCATTGATCATCTTCAACCGTACAAGTTGACGAGCACTCATGGTGATGTTTGGGTTACTAAACACACACTTGTACCTATTCAAATCGGCAAATATGTGGATGAGGTGTTGTGTGATGTAGTCCCAATTCAAGTGACACATGTGTTGTTGGGCAAAGCATGGATGTCGAGGCGAGAAGTTAGATATGACGGACATACTAATAAGTATTCCTTCTTATTTAATAGTCGTCGTTTGGCACTTGTCTCGCTTACTTATGACCAGCTCTGTATTGATCTAGCAAGCATGAAAAGTGAGCTTGAGCATTATAGAATGGAGAAAAAGCTAGATGAGGGAATTGTGCCTGCAGAGGTAAAACCCGAGGGAGTTGAAAGTAATGAGATGAAAGGATCAGCTGTTGAACTAGAAAAAGAGATGAAAAAATCTAATGAGATGGGTGGTAAAAAGGAAGAAAAGAGAGAAAGTGGGCTGATCTTGAGCAACCCGGTGAAGGCCCATTATTTTCTTAACGAACTTACCCTTGCTTTGTTTAGTGTTTCTTCTTTTATACAGATCAAGCAAAGGCAAGTTGAGCTGATCTTGGTGTGTTCCATTCCAAAATCAATTGTAGACGTTGCAAGCCTCCATGGAGTTGGTACTCCAAGAGTTAAACCCCGTTGGTATCCATTCATGGAACAATGTCAACTCAAATCAGTCCATACCAAAGGGGAGTTGATTCGAGCTCATCTTAAAAGGGAAATTCCAGATTCTACCGCTTGTTCTTTACCTATGATTCATTCCTCACCTTTGCCTTATTCCGAGCATGTTACTAGCACTAACTCTTGTTGCTCTCATGTAGGTTTTGATGAGAAGTGTAAAGGACTAGCACTGGAATCTCAAGTTGAATCAATTGGTGGAAGGAATATTGAAGTGTCAAAGGGAGTTTTCTCATTTAAATCTTGTTCTACACCTTCTTACCATCTAGCTAATAATGTCCCATTAGTTCTTTACCCGATTTCTGAATTGTTTCAAGTTGAAGGTTATTTTGTGTTTGTAGGTTGTAAAGCTGTCCAAAATTTTCCAACTATGACTAAAAAGTTGCAACCTGATTTCCTGCTTGTTCCAGCTGCATGTTGCGCGAATGCATGTGATTCGTATGGAGTGAATTTCACTTCGTTACCGCCGCTTATGTTGGGTGATGCACACAAGTGTGTCAATCAAGATCCGAATGCTATCCTTACCTCACTGGTTCGTGCCTCTAGGGAAGTGCAACCCAATTGGTTCAATGTTCCACCTCCAGATAGGCAAGTTGTGCCAAATCAGTTACCACCAGGGAAGAATCATACCACCTTCAACAACCTGATTCGAAATTTCTCTTGCTCCCATGAGCATCTTTATGAAGATCCTTATCTGTGCATAAGAATGGTGACAACATGACAATCCATGGCCGAAGGCTGATTAGAGAGCTTTCGATCGCTACCTGGAAGTTTCGCGAGCCTTACACAAGCTCTTTCCTATCTTGGCGCATGTCCTTGTTTGAGAGCCTCATGAAGCTGACCAAACGGCATTTAACTTGGCTCGTGACCTTTCATTTGTTCCCAACGTGGCTGACCTCCAAATGCACTATCGATTTGAGTTGTCATACTACTAACTCTTGTTAGTATGATCCATCCCCATCTAGATTTGAGGACAAATCCTTCTCAAGAGGAGGGGACTGATGTGTGCACGAGCCTCGGCCCGCGCAATGACCCAGTCCGAGTCCCATTGGGCCGAGCCACGCGTGCACGGGCCAAGCTCTTCAAAGAATCACTCCAAGTTCTGGTTAGAGTTGTCCAAGACCAACATGGAGTTCACAAAGACATTGAGGGCTTGGAGAGAGACAATCGAGTCATTTACACCATGATCCAAGCCCACGAAGAGTCAAGCGGGCCACCAAGAGAATAAGGCCTTAGGCCCCATCAATTAGTTAGCAATTAGTTAATGATTAAGTAAGAGTATGGGCCGGCCCATCTTGTTCCATGAGCATGGCCCGACTTTTTCCTTTTCCTAGCCTTTAGGGTTTTAGTCACTTTAGCCTATAAATAGGCTTGCTTTGTATGGTTTAAGGGTCAGAACTTTTATCAATGAAATTGTCTTATTTTCGTTCCTTCTTCTAAGAAGAGTGTTGGAGCCTTTTACTTGCTTTGGCAAGGGTTTTGAGCAATCTTGCGTCTCGTCCTTGATTGTTCTACCGACCTATCCCGTGGAGTAGTCACCTTCATTGGAGTCGTCGTACTACCGTCTTGAATCCAATCGTGTCGTCCGTTTGGTTCTAGATCCCGCAATTCCAAGCGTTGGACATCCTCGCTAGATCCTTGGGCAAACGTGCTACGTGTCTCGAAACAAGTTGATCGGGGAACGTATCACTTGGTCCCACCAAACTAGGGCGTAGTCGGTGAACTCAACGGTGGCAACTTCAACTTTTTGTTCCTCGCTATAATCGTAGCAATCGATGACCATCTCGATGCCCCTTCCCATTCCAGGTAAGCTTCAGGGTCACTCTTGCCTTTGAACGCGGGTACTTGAATTTTAAGTCCCTTTAGTTCGTTCTTAGGCATGTCCCTTCTAGGCTTCTCGGGTCGCTCCTCATCCTCACTAGCGAAGTAGTCCTCGCTATTTGCCTCTTTGGTGCCATGGTTAGTTCGGTTGTGGGATCTTGAACGAGAACCTTGCGTTAGACTCTTGGATAGCTCGTCAAACTGAGTGTACAACTCCTCCATTTGTTGCTCACTAATTCACCTGAGCTCGTTCTTCATGGCGGTGAACATCAAGGAGTAGTCTGTGGTTGGTTGATGTTGCTCCATCTCTTTCTTGATGCCCTGCAAAAGGTTAGTAACAAGAAGAAATAGTGCAAATATATCCTTACTTCACTCCCTTAGTGTATCACTCTCTCTCGTGTTTATTACTCAAAACACTCTTTAAAGATCTTATCCAATGCCTTTACCTGTCGGTTTAGGTAGGTGAGAAATGCTGCTCGAGCCCAAAATTGTCACCGACTTTTTCCACGAGAGTAATTAAGAGTATAAGACACAAATGTGGGTGAAAAATGAGGTGGAATGGGTGAATTTGGAAGGGATGTAGTGACGGACAGCAAGGGATGCGCCAATGTGAACACAGGGACAAGAAACCCTAGTTTCCTAAAAGATAGGAATAGATTTCTAAAATGTAAGAGTGGTTCCTAAAATGTGGGAGAGAAAATAGGGAAGTGTCCAAGTGAAAGCAAAGAGTTACCCAAGTGTTTTACTTAGTTTCCTAAAGTGATTTGGAAAACAAGTTAGTTTTAGAAACTCTTTAGGAAACCTTTCTTCCTTCTTGAAACAATCTTAAGAAACTTCCAAATTCTAAACCGAGAAGGCTACAAATCAGATTTGGTATCTCCCACTCCAACCAAAAATTTCCAGATTTCTCTCCTTCAAAAACTCCTAAAGTCGATTGGATTTTCAATAAAAACACCTCAAGGCAGCCGCAACCTCACACACCAAAAAAAATCAGATTCGGCTACCACTTTCAAGACAAGAAAGCCAGTTTCTTTTCCCCTCTCCAACCGTAAATTTCTAGATTTGTCCCTTCTTACCCCTTTCACCAAGGTCGGCTGGTTGTTCTATAAAATACACCCAAGGCAGCCGCACCACCCTCTTCACCAAACACAAACCAGATTTGGCTCCCTTTTCTTCTTGCGCAACAACCAAGACAACCAAGATAGATTTGACTATGGCTTCGCGGCAAGAAGATTAAAGTGACCTCACGCAAACTACACCTCCACGAGTTGCTCAAGATTCCACCAAGAAGTTTACTCCTAGGCCAAGGAAGCCCTTCACCACCGCAAGAGAGTATAGGAAGTTGTTTATTCGAAGGGAGGTTCAAATTTTCAAGAAACAAGGTCAAGAAATTCAAGAACCTTGAAGGGTGGTTCAAGTGATCAAGGCATAAGGTGATCAAGAATTTCAAGAAGAGGTAGGTCAAAACTTTTGAGCACCTTTTCTTGGGTTTTAATTTCTGTTTTGGGTAGAAGCAAGATGTAATGAATCTGTTTTGGTAATAAAGAGCCAAGTTCTTTGCTTTCTTTCTTGTTCAGCCTGCTTGCCCCAGCCGAATGGGTTTCTTTCTTTCCTTTTTCGTTTCTGTTTTTTTTTTTTTTACTTAAGGACAACACAATTACTTGGCCGTATGAGTAACAATTCTAGAAATTTGGTCGGCTCTCCAATGCAATCTTTCAATCTTCCAAGAACTATCAAGATACGTATCAAGGTTTTCAAGAACTTCAAGGTGGAAACCAAGAACTTCAAGAACCTTAAAATCTTGTAGGCTCTCTTCAAGATTCACAACCCAACAAGTTCTTAATCCAAAATCAGTTTAGAAAAGTTAAGCAAACAACTTGGATAAAGTAAATAACACTCGGACAGATTTGACACAAGAACCCTAGCGCAAACAAGAAAACCTAGCCACCAAGGAGAAAACCCTAGCCGTCACCTTCTTGTTTGCTTGTTGCTTCGGCTATGACTAACGACTTGGACAGATTTTGGACAAAATGATGAGTAAGACTACGGGCAGATTTGATGATAACAATGACTCAAAACCATGAACAACTTGCGAACAGATTTTGGACAACAAGCCGTAACAATAACAACCACGGCAGATTTTTTTTTTTTTTGGAACACAAGGAACTACATAGAAAGAATGTATTGTTTCATTTTTTTTTGAATAAAGCACAACAAGGGTAGACAGATTAGAGCAAGACTCAATGACAAGAACACAAACGACACAAACAGAAAATTTTTTTTATAAGACGGCAGCGGAAACAAGGAAAACTAAGACAAAATGAGACAAAACAACGGATATAACGGAAGATACCTCCACTAAAGTTCTAAAGACAACTGATACAGTCCTCGATCAACTTATTTCGAGACATATAGCACGTTTGCTCAAGGATGTAGCGAGATTGTCCAATGCTTGGATTGCAGAAACCTAGAATCAAACAGACGACACGATTTGATTGTAGGCGATAGAACAACGACTCCACAGAGGTGATTACTCTAATGGATAGGTCAATAGAACAATCTAGGACAGGACGCAAGATTACTCACCACCCTTGCCGAAGCAAGTAAAAAGCTCAAATTCTCTCTCAAGAAGAAGAATCGAAAAATAACAAAGTTTTATTGATAAAACGTCTACCTCTGAACCTTACAGAGCTAGCCTTTTTATAGGCTAAAGGTTACTAAAAATCGTGAAAATCCTAAGGAGGGCAGTCAGCCATCTTGGTGTCAAGATGGGTTGGCCTATGCTTCTACTAAAGCAGCTAATCTAACCTAAGCAAACTTTGAGGCCTAAAGCCCTATTCGGCCCACTCACTTGGAGGCTCACTTGACTCTTCATGGGCTTGGATCATGGTGTAGATGATTTGCTTGTCTCCTTCTAGGCCTTCAATATCTCTATGGACCTTATGTTGGTCTTGGACAATACGGACATGTGTGACTGGGCCCAATGGAACTCGGATCGGGTCATTATGTGGGCCCTGATCCATGCACACATCAACATTCGTGTAACTCTCACCGTCGATGATGAGGCTACACACCTTGTCACCTACTTTACAACAGGTGTAGAACAGGTTCTCTCTTTGTAGTTGCTCGTCCTCCTTCACTCCGGCGGTTAGCACCCGTCGTGCCACCAAGCAACCTACTTCTCCTTGTGTAGGCGAGCAATCTTCCTCAGCTGAATCTTCTTCCAGACAGTTGCCTTTGACCAACTTGGGTATCTCCTTACAATCGTCATCATCAGACACGATCTCGCCATTGTGAGTGGTTAACATGACCCGTTGGTTTGGACATTGAGACTGAATATGTCCAAACCCTTGGCATTTGAAACACTTGATGTCCCTACTCTTAGTCTTAGGAGTCTCATGTGGTGCCTTAGTGGTTGACCTGGATACATCAAGAGCTTTGTTAGGGGTGAAATTGGTATTACGATTAGGAATATTACCTTGAATTCGGCTGGAAGAAGTTGGTGTGGCCGAATGCCTAGTTTCGTGGGTCGCTCTCCGTGGTTGGTTGCTCTTTCATGAGGTCGAGTTGGAAGATTGGGAGATACGGCTCCTCGCCTCAATTTCCTTTCCCTCTTGGCCTTGATAGCGAGTTCAAGAAGGTCATGCATGTCCACATAGTGTTGGAGCTCCAAGGCTCTTGAAGGTCAGGGTTGAGTCTATCTTCTTGAAGGTTCGCCCTCATCATGGCTATCTCGATCTCCTTGTAGTAATCTTCCACACTCATGTTACCTTGAGTGAGGGTTTGAAGTTTGGCATGGGGATCTCGATTGTAGTAGCTCGAAACGAATCTCTTACGCATCAATGCCTTGAGTTCTCGCCAAGTTCGGACTTGTGGTTCTCCCATTCTCCTCCTATGGGTCCTCACTAACCCCTACTAGTAAGTTGCCCTTCACCACTGTGAGGACTCGCAAATTTCTTGTATTTTTCTCAAAAATACCCTTTTATTTGAAAATTATTATTTGTCAAAGCCCACTACCCAATTATTTCACAATAAGTGTAAGTAAACCTAGAAAATAGGGTTTTACGCTTCGGTTTCAAGTTTGGAGCAAAATTAGGGTTTTCGCGATTTTTCGCCGGATGAATTTTCGGTACAGAGTATGGATTAAATTTGAGGATTAAAAGTGACTTTTAAGTGAGAAATAATATGTGATTGGTAGCAATGATATAAGGTTAGTGAATGGGAAGTAAAAACCCTAGTACGTGAGTTTTTAAGAAAAACGGCGCGAACCGGCGGGTCCCGCGCACTACCTATTGAACGCACCACTTGACCACCACTTTCTTACCCTACAACCTCATTGATAATTGAGCAAAATATCCTCTCACTACCAGCTAAGTCTGACCGAAAATTGTGGCTCAAAGGCAAGGAAAGAAAGAGAAAAATTTTGTGGTCAAGATTAGTCCAAGTGTTTGCCCAATTTGTGGACACCATTAGTCCTAATCCTCTTGCTTTATTATAAGGCAACTAAGCTCCATTTCTCTTCATATTTCTGCCAAGGAGCTGAGAGAGAGAGAGGGGAAGAACAAGAGAGAAATTTCTTCATTTCATCTTCAAATCCAACAACTTAGTGAGAAAATAAACAAAGTAAACCGATCAAACTTGTTCTTGAGTGACTAGGTGGTGATTTGTGGTAAGTTTTTGGAAGAAGGAAGCTTGGGCTACTCTTTGTGACCTCTATTCAAGGTAAGAGAGCTTATCTCTCTAAGTTTTGCTTTCAATTTTGTTAAATTAAGTTTAGTAGTTTGATTATAGTGGTGGAATCATGGATGATTAGCATGTTTTAGAGGTTTTTCCCCAATTTATTTGATGAACTAGGGCTTGTGGAAATTCTGCCCAAATTTATTGTATGATGCTTATATGTTGAATTAAGATTATAAGAGAGGTTTTGGTAGTGTTTGAAGTGAGAAATTAAGGAAAGTTCCACTAGAAACAAAAAATTCCAGATTTCTGGAAATTCTTGCTTCCTTTCTGTCCGAATTTGTATCTGTGTGTTAGAGGCCAAATTGGCCTTAGGTCAAAGAAGGAAAGTTGTAGAGAATGGTATGTTATAGGTACCTACAAAATTGCAGCTCAATCGGAGCAACGTAGGACGTGAAAAGTCCAAAATACCCTTACTGTTTTAAGTATTTCCCAAGCAGTCCGTGTGATCAGTTAAGTCCAGTTTATCACGTTTTTTGACTAGGATCCATTCTGATTTAGATTTTTACCAAAACATGAAAGTTGTAGTATTCTGAATTAGCTTTCAAATGCCTCTAAGAACACCTGATTTGGACTTGTGTACTCTGAGATATGTGCATTACAGTGTTCTGCGTTTAAACAGCCGACGAATTGGTTTCTGGTTTAGTAATTTGAGAATTTGACTAAGTTACATTAGGAACTGGACTAAGTGACCTTCATGAATGTTGTAGCTCTGTGTCTTAGCTTCGAAACGGCATAGGTTTTGTCTCAATCCGATAAGTGTAGCTTCGGATATGTTATTTCCGCATTCGTACGTCAAATCTGTCTTGTGCTAAGTTGAATTTCTGCACTTGTGATTGTTGTAATTCTTATTCTTATGATATTGTGAGCCTATGGAACGGCTCTTGACTTGAATTGCTTATGTGTGATGTTGGGTTGTGGTTGAGGAAAAATAATGAAGCCAAAATGGCTGGAAAATTAGGTAAACACAAAGGGCGTGCTGCCCAAATTTTCGCTCGAGGGCTAGGTTTCTATTTGAACTTGTATACTTTTGTTTGGCCAATACCATGACCGGTTTTCCATTTTAAAACATGATTTTTCATCCTGGGGTTCAAACAACCCTTTTCTTACTTGAAAGTCATCTTTACACGTTTTACTCCTAATTAGTCGGGTCTCATTGTTTCCCTTAAATGTTTTGCTCGATAAACTATAATAATGTTCTCTTGTTCAACCTTAGGTTTCATTGGTGATTAAGGGTAATATCCGGAAGGATATTTTGCACGATATTTTGCATTTCTAGGTGAGTGTTCCTTATTTGATTCTATGGCTTGTTGTTATCATTTGCTAATGTGTTAAGTGCTTTTAATGATTTCCAAAACGAGCTTTCTAGGCGAGTGTGTACTTTATCGCACTCGACCTAAATAACTGTGCAATTTTCAAGGATTTAATGATTGAAATGTTACTTGCGCATGAATGTAAGCCTTTTGGGCTGAACTGGCCATTGTCCCTTGTTACCGGTCGTCTCGAGCCAGAAGCGGACTCGGTCGGGCGATTAGGGACTTGGGTGAACGTTTGGTATACTCGAGTATTACCCTGTAGGTTGGTGGAGACTGGCCAACGGCCAGGACGGGGGTGAATGAATGAATGAACGAACGAACGAGCGAACGAGGGTTTATGTAGACACCAAATTTTTAAATAATTTGTATGTTGCATCTAATTCATGATTTTGTTTTAGATTGTCTGCATTTTAGTTGTTACCTTTTTATTTGTCTTTTATTTGCTAATTATTTTTTAGTCATATTAATTTTGTTCACGTTTTAGTTTTAGTTTTAGTTTTAAGTTTTAACGTAGAATTTGTGAAAAAAAAAAGAAAAAAAAGAGAGAAACAAGAGAAAAAGAAAATGGTTCACAAAATACGTTCATTTCTCTTAAATTCAATCTTTTGGCATTTTGTTTATTTTTGTTAATTTATTTTGAAAAAAAGAGAAAAAGAGGAAATTGATGAAAAATGGAAAATTGTCCTTTGTTGATTCTAGTTTATTTAGTTTCTATCCAATGTTAATTAAATTATTTTTTGTTGTTTGTTATCTATTTTTATTACCAATTTTATTTAATTAATCTTAAAAAAAAAAAGTGTGTCGCGACAGCAAGCTGCATTTATTTTTGCAGCTTGCACAAGAAGGACTGGAGCGGCCCCTTGGATGCAAATATGAAGAAAGGACTGAAGGGTTTTAGGGTGGATTCCCACATAAAAAGGAAGGGGGGATTCAGCCGCAAAGGGAGATTTTTTTACGAGGAGAGAGGGACGGATAGGAAAGCAAAGAAACAGCGAGAGAAAGAAAAAGGAACCAGAGAATCCGAAGGAGAAGGAGCCGTGAGTTTACAAGGGAAACAACCAGAAAGTGAAAAGAAAAAGGAGTGAAACAGAGGGGAAGGGGGAGATAGAAAGCTGAGAGATTTGAGTTGAGAGCAAAAAGGGAGACAAAAGAACCGTGAAGTGGAGGACGATGAAGCTGAGTGTGGTTCTTCCATCGCAGCAGCTGGTTTCCTGGAGAAGCAGTCGGCGCTCCACCACGCCTTGGTAGCCCAGACCATCGAACAAAGGAGAGGCCACAGTAAGCTATTCTCCCCTCTAAACTTTGAGTTTAAGTGCTGATTCTTTAGGCTTTCCCAGCATATATATACCTGATTAGGCATTTACAAGTTCAAGTCTATGAGTTCCATGTTGCGTCAAAATTGGTTTTTTTTATGCCTGCCGTTGTCTTGCACGATCAGTGGGGAAAGTTTGAAGTCCATTGGTGTTTTGTTCCTAGGTTGAAATTCAATAGCAATCTCCTAGCCTTGAAAAGGAAGGATCTTTTTGGCCTGTTCATTTAATTTGTCAAATGCAAATCATGAAAAAGTCGCCTGTTTCATTCTATTGTCTGTTGTGGTTTGGATTGTGAAGCCTTTGTCTTGGTTGTTGTTGGAACCTTTTGTTTGGATTGAAATCTGGGAATGGTTGCTCTGTTCATACATCACATGTTTGCCCAAGCCAAAATTCTGATATTCAGCTTGAGTTGAGAATTTAAGAAAGTTACGGCAGTTTTGTTCTTCAAGTAGTTGCATTTTTCCAGAATTTTCGTGTGGTACCTTTCCAAGTTTCTGGTCATTTGATTGTGATCATCATGTAGTTTTTGTTGCTCAGTAAAGTGGGATATTGAAATGAGGAATATCTAATCAAAGCTGTGCGTTTGAATCAAAAATCTGGTTTGCATGATGAAAGTGAAAAGAAATGCCGTGGATGAGATCTGCCGCATGCATGAGTTTTTTTTTTTGTGTGTCTTTTGCATGAAAGTTTCTATGCTCTGTTCTTTACTTGATTAGATGTCAAAGTTAGGTGTTATGCTACCTCTTTTAGATTCTGGGTGCTGGATGGAGGAATGTTGGGACAAACTTCATGCATTGTAATCTGAAATTTGAGTTTGGAAAGTGAAAGGCAGCAGGCCTGCACTTTTGGCTGCTGAGGTTTTTTATGTTGTTTGGAAATGTGAATTTCATGCTTTGATTTGAGTCAATAATTTCTGGTTTGATGAATTTGTTTGTACGATGAAATGGATGTAGTTGTTGTTGGATATTGCCGAAGCTTTGGAAATGAAAGGGGAGCAACCTTTGTTTTTAGTTGCAGAATCTTAATCTTCTACGTTGCATGCATGGAGTAATTCTGAAATTTATGCTTTAACTCCCTAATTTTTCAATCATTTCTTCAAAGGCCCAAATATGTGCTGATTTCTTGCAATTAGGCCCTAAAATGTTTGTATTTGAACCATTGCTTGATCCTTTCTTGGCTATTGGGACCTTTGAAGTTCCTAAAAGTGTTTGATTAAGCTTGAATGCTTGGCTAGTGTTCACAGTTGAGTCTTTGGTAGTATTAATGTTTCAATTCAATTGCTTGTTGGCCTTCATGGGTTACCATGTTTTGCTAAGGTGATGCTTAATGCATGGATTTGTGAACCTTGTGACTAAATGAACTTGTGGTGACCCATTTTCTTTAATTTCCCTAAATAAGTTGATTAATTGACCTTTTCATGCTCATGGACCTTTTGAATTCTAAAATGTTTCATTTGGCTTTGAATGGTTGATTAATGCTTGCATTTGGGTCCTTGGTGGATTCCTTTATTGGAAATTATGTATAGTTTGATTTCATTTAAATTGCAACTAGGAGAGTTTTGGTGACTTTGTTATACTTTACTATTTGAGGTACCGTGACCTTTTTATTGATTTGAAGCCATTTTTCTTTCATTTGGACACCATTCAAAGGGGGCGGTATAATTTCTTTTATCCCTTTTTGTGTCTCCTATGTGATCCAACGTGCTAAGTGAAAATTGCATGTCTACTTTGCTTTCCTAGCCTTTCATTAATTCCTTTTATTTATGTCATTTACTTTTGCTTTTTATTTAAGTTATTCTTTATGGGGTATGTGTACACCTCTTGGCTTGTAATAGATAGGGTTTGGAGGGGCATTTGATGAAGACCTATCGAAGTCATGTGCCTAGCTAGCAAATGTAATAGTTAGGGCTTTAATTGTCTTATGTGTCTTGCATGCTTAGTTACTACGTGTTAATTTGCTTTGTTAGGGCCTTGCATCTAGTCGAGCATGCTAAATGTTATGTGCTATGTGTTTATAAGTGTTTGGCATGTCTACTCGCTTTCCATAGCCTGAATGAATGTGATGGATGAATGTACGTTTCCGCTAGTCCAACGCTAGTCGGAATTCATAGAATGGGCTAGTCCAACGTTAGACCCTTAGGGATTTCCCCTCGTTAGTACATGTTTGCATGTTCATTACATGTCATGCATTTTTCTTAGTTTATCATTTGGCATGCTCCTCGAAACCCTTTTCCCTTCATTTTAGGGCTTTTGCATTTCATGCTAGTTATAGGGTTCATTTGCTTGAGAGTCCCCTTAAATATGGGATATAGACGAGTGTGGCTTTTTCTAAGCCTTAGCACGCTTGTATTCCCTCTATAAAAGGGCAAATTGAGTCACGATTTAGGTCTCCCCGTACCCAATATGCATGAATTCCCTAGGCTCATGCATTTTTAAATCCACTCTACCATTTTATACCCTCATCACACTTTCATTTTTCCTCCCATTTTGCACACGTGCACCTTTATGTTTCTTTACTTGCACACGAACACTTTTATCATTACTTGCACACATGCACTTCATATTATCATTTCACATACCGCACCTTGCCCACTCACGTGCACACTCTCACTTACACATTATTGTCTTTTATTATTTTTTCAAACTCATGCCTTCACATTGCATACATGCATTCCATTCATTTGCATCCCACTCGCATTATTCGTGACCTCTTCAAAGGATCGTTATTGGGCTTCACAATTAATGTGATTGGCACCACTCAACCTTTGAAGAGAAATTTCCCCCAATACCCCTAGGTCTAGGTTTTTGCATTCATGTAGTACACCCAAATGTAATAAATTCTTTGGTTAAAACAAGAAAATATTTGATTAAATCACGCAACTAGCCTTGGCTAGGTCGAAGGGGTGCCTTGGATCTTTATCCTTGCCTTCCCCTTCGTCAAATGTGACTCCCGAACCTTTTTCGTTGGTTTACGTGGACTAGGAGTCGTTTAAAAGGGTTTCTTACTACTTTTCCTTTAAATTCATTTTTAGGTGACTTGGTACACCTTAACTCATTACCAAGTGGCGACTCCGATTTTTTATTTCAAAAACCCTTTTTAAACTATAATTTTGGGTCAAATCGTCGCATTCTCAAACCCCCATTTAGACCCATTTTTCTTTTAAATCACAATTCATTTTCCAATCACAAATTGAATCAAAAAATACATTTTTTTTAAACAATTTATTTATTTATTCAAAAAATGGGGCGCGACAGTTTATTGATAAACGAAAAATGCATTTTCAAATGATTGGAGGAATAAGGGGAAATGTCAGGAGAACGAATGAACGAATGAACGAATTGCTCCTTGTGAGCCGTATCTTTTTAATGAATGTTACTATTGGTTTCCATTGTAAATGTTTCTTGAATTATTGATACTCCATGTTTAATGTATTGAATTTATTGTTTGATTGTTTGATTATCTGTTTGGAACCTCACTGAGCTTTTAGCTCACCCCTTTAGTTTTGTTTTCCTTAACAGGGGACGGCGAGCAGGATGAGAGCATAGACTAGCCTAGTCTAGGTCTTTTGTTTCTTTTGTAATGGTTCCTGCCCTAGTGCTTGGCACGGGCTAGTTGTATGGTGAAGTGGGAACCTTTGTACATTTGGTGGTTGTACTTTCTTTTGAGATAGCAATGTAAATAAGTTCCACTTTAAGTTTGGATTGCTGCCCTATTTATTCTTGTGATTTGTTCTGGATTTGATTAAAGAACGACTGAGTCCCGGCGAGAGCTGGGCAGGCGGCCCGCCGAACCCTCTGGTACGCCTTAGGGGGAGGTGGGGTCGTTACAAGTGGTATCAGAGCTTAGGCTTCAGATCTCTGTAGTGTATCCTAGATTAAAGATTAGGATACCGGACTGTGGGATTTGATTGGACTTGAAAGTTAAGCGATTGAGGGATAAAATTTATAGTTGCTTCGTGTGGTTTCTACGTGGAGTGACCCTGGACTAAGTGGTGAATAAGTATGAGGGACTAAGTGAAGCTATGAATTGCGAATGTTATAGGCCTTAAATCTTTCTAATGGTATCTGAGGACCATAGATAGGTATGTCAGGTAGGAATTCCGATTGTAGATAGTTTACTCTTGGGACTGCAGCTCGAGATGTGAATTATCTTATTTCGGATTCTCGTGCCTGAGTACTCTATAGTTGAGGTGCTGCTAAATACTTGAGACTTACATTTTGGGAACATGAACAGGTTTTGTCTGACTAGAATGAGCACAAGAGATCAGGGACATCTAGTTTGGATAGTAAGTGACGTGAGAGACCGGACGGGCTGATACTGGGACGACTTCACCTTTTCCTTTTGATTTACCTGTATATTGTTACTACATGACGTTAGTATACCTGTATGTACATGGTTATCTGTCCAACTTGATATGTATTATCCGTCATCTTGGTATGGCGTGTTATGTGGGTATATGTTTATTTGAATATTTGGTGCCCTCAATAGTTACTTTAGTAACCTTATCGTGTTTATTTACTAAATTACCTTTTGGGGGAAAAGAAAAGAGAGGGAAAACATATATATGGACGGGAGACGTAGCCGTGGACGTTGACGTGGCCGTGGGAATGAACGAGCTCAAGAGCCAAGAGAGGAAAGAGAAACAACATCTGCACAAGAGCAAGGAACGAGGGTTGAAGCCGAAGACCCAATGGCAATGGTAATGCAACAAATGACAGATATCTTGGCAAGACTAGTGGATCAACAAGGCCAAATGGCCGTGAATCAACCCCGGAACCCTGAAATCGGAGAAGATAAGGCTCTTGAGAGGTTTCAGAAGTTTACTCCTCCGAAATTTCTTGGAGGATCTGATCCGGATATAGCCGAACAATGGTTAGAGGCCATGATTAATATTTTTACCGTCTTGAACTACACCGAGCAAAGACAAGTAAACTTTGCGGTGTTCCAATTTGAAGGATCGGCCCGAGCGTGGTGGAACGTTATTAAAGCAAAATGGGAAAGAGAACAGACCGTATGGACATGGACGAATTTCATAAGGGAATTTAACGAGAAATACCTCCCTCCTTTAGTTCAAGAGAGGAGAGAGGAAGAGTTTATTGGACTACGCCAGGGAACGCTAAGTGTGGCCGAATATGAAACAAAATTTACGAAACTATCCAAGTTTGCTTCTGAATTGGTGGCCACAGAGCGGCGAAGAGTAAGACGGTTTATACAGGGATTAAATTTGGAACTCCAAGAAGCATTAGCGGCAGTACAAGTGAATACGTTTACGGAGGCCCTTGAGAAAGCTCAAAGAATCGAGACTGCAAAGGCACAGATAAAAGCTTCCCAGACCCAGAAAAGGAGTGCATCGAGTAGTGTAGTGGAGGAATTAAGTGAAGCGAGAGTCCCTTCCAAAGTGCAAAAAGTGAACTTTTTGTCCCACCCACCATGGACATTAGGGGCGATAGGTGAAGGATCTACAAAAGAAAGCCAAATCAGATTTGGAAAAAGTTTTCAAGAAAGCCAAAAGATGGCTTCTCACGTGGTCTGTGGGTACTGTGGAAAGGCAAATCATGTTGAAAGCGATTGTTGGAGAAAGGGGCAGAAATGTTTAATCTGCGGAAGTGGCGATCATCAAGTTAGCAACTGTCCGAGGAGACAGTCACGTGAAAGCAATACTCTGCAACTGGATGGAGCTAAATCACAAGTGAATGAAGGAGGGAAATGAACTAGCGGACCGGCAAAGGTTTATGCTTTAGACAACCGACAAGTTCCAGACTCGTCTGAGGCAACTGAAGGTAAAATTTCGAGGACGAAATTTTTTTAAGGGGGAGAGAATGTGAGGACTCGCAAATTTCTTGTATTTTTCTCAAAAATACCCTTTTATTTGAAAATTATTATTTGTCAAAGCCCACTACCCAATTATTTCACAATAAGTGTAAGTAAACCTAGAAAATAGGGTTTTACGCTTCGGTTTCAAGTTTGGAGCAAAATTAGGGTTTTCGCGATTTTTCGCCGGATGAATTTTTGGTACAGAATATGGATTAAATTTGAGGATTAAAAGTGACTTTTAAGTGAGAAATAATATGTGATTGGTAGCAATGATATAAGGTTAGTGAATGGGAAGTAAAAACCCTAGTGGTTGGAGTGGTTGGTAAGTAAAGCTTAAACTTCCACCTACACCTATTGATGCTTAAGATATGATTAGTAGTGATTAAAGTGCTGAAATTTCTGGTTTTATCTTGGTTTGAAGTGATTTGGTGAAGTTTTGATTTTATTGATGATTTTTCTGGTTTAATTGGATTATGGTGTTGTGTTTGTTTATGATGATTGATAATGAGGGGTTATGACTCTAGTGGATGGAAATGATTGATATTTGCAACCAATTTTGGATTTGGAATAAATTTTGGAAAGTTAGGGTTCATGAAGCTACATTCTGCCCGAATTTATTGCACCATGTTAGAGGCCGAATTGGCCTTGGCTTAAAACATGAAAGTTGTAGGTATTGATGAGTTTGAAGTGCCTGCAAAATTTCAGGTCATTTGGATTTGTGTAGAGTGAGTTATGTCGTTTTTACTGTTGCTGTCCAGGGTTGCTCAGAATGTGAAAACTGCGCTTGTAATCGTTTGTTTTGACTGGAATTGGTTTGGATTTTGAAGTTGGTGTCTTCTGATGAAATGTAGCTGGATGTCTTAGCTATCATATGCCTTTGGAATTTCGGCATTTCGACTTGTATAGACTGAGTTATACCGATTACATTTTTGTGTGATTTGTAAACCTGTTTTGGTAATTCTGGGTTCGTATTTTGCATATTTGACCTAGTTGTGCTAGGATTTGGACTGAGTGACCTTCTACATTGTTGTACCCCTGTTTCCTAGCTTCGAAACGGTGGGTCTTAGACCCCCATCCGATAACTGTAGTGAATTTGGTGCCATTACCGCATATTAAGGTCAAATACGGTTTGTGATCCTGTTTTGCAATTCTGGTATAGTGTCTTGCATTTTTGACCTTGTTACATTCAAAATTGGACAAAGATTCCTGCTTCAACATTGTAGCCCCTTAAGTCTTGGATATCCCTGTAAATTTTCAGGTTAAACGGAGTAGTATATCCTGAACTATAAACGAAATACTCAGACCTGTTTTGACCGTCAAATTCTGTTACGTTTTTGGACAGTTTATGACTGGAACTTTGGCTTCACATTTGACTGGGTTACAAGCTGTTTGGGCTTGCGACCAAAACACCAAACTTATAGCCCTATATCAGAGCTTTCTAACGCCCTTGGAATTTCATGAATCGGATTTATAAAACCTGAGATATAGCCGAGCAAACAAGGCCTGCCCGTGAAAATGACCATTTTCTGGTCAGATCTGTTTTGGTCCTGATGACCAATTTCCGTTCCGAATTTGGATTGCCGACCTTCATGAAAGTTGTTCCATTTGGAATGAACTATCTAACTGCCAATTTTCAGCTCTTTTGACCATGTGTAGCATAGAAAACAGTTCGCACTCAAAACTGACCATTTGTGCATTGGCCAGATTTCGTAAGTGATTGTGTTTGGTTCATTTGGGACTGAAGCCTCTAGTTTCAGTTCTGGATGTCTTCATAACAGTTGTTGTTCATCCTTTAAGCTTCGATTTGGCATCTCATATGCCTTAATCCGATATTCGTAGCTCAACTTATGGGTAAACTAGAAATGAGTATCAAATCTGCCGTTTCCGTTTCCGTCCGTCATATTTACGTGCGCGCGTGTCGTTTTACCGTTTTGCTTGTTTTGGGCATGTTAGTGGCCGTTTGTGATAAAATCTTCTATTTCAGACAGCGGTGAGCTAGGCGGAGCCGGTGGGGCCCACTACTAGCGAACGCGCGAAGCGATTTTGCTTTCGTACTACTTTCGGTATTTTGAGTAAGTATTCAGGCCGGTTTGATGTGTTTCTTTGCTATGTGTTTGAGATATGTGAAAAGGGTACTTAGGCGAGGGTGTACTTTATCGCACTCGACCTAAACCCTAATTTAAATGTATAATTGTACTTGGCATATGTATATGAACCTTTTGGAACCAAAACCCTTGAGCTTGTGGCTCGGGGCGACTTTCGAGTAAAGTTTTGTGAAGTTTGTGAGTTCGTGGGCCCGATCTAAGACCTGTTTGGACTATTCGAGCCGGTTAGGGCTTGGTCGAAGTCAGTCCAACTTGGTTTGAGGTCACCAAGTTTGTAGGTTCATGTTATGAACCAATTTTGTGAATCCGGTTCACCGAGAAGGTGACCAAGTTTGTGAACCGAGCTTGTGACTCAAGCTCAAGTTTGTGATTTCGTTCGCCCGGGCAAGTTTGTGAGGTGACTGGCCAGTGAGGGTGATAAGGTGTCGGTGGGTGTACGAGTGAAGTTCTACGGACTATTATTTGCGGTCGACGGAGTGTTGGCAGGAGATCATACATGGCACATGAATTGGCTTTGGAGCCACCCGTATCCTTATTATATGATGTTGTTCTTTTCTGCTTTTGCTTTACTCTTATTGTGTAACTGTTGGTACGTGAATTTATGCTTTCGCCCCTGTTTACTTACTAAGCATTTAGCTTACCCCATTCCTTTTGTTTTCCTTAGCAGGGGCCGACGCGGGGATTTTGGCACTTACACTAGTGTAGTTAGGTTTGATTGTAATAGTTGAACAATTAGGATGGTTGTTTTTGTTTTGGTGGTTTGTATAAGGACCCTTCTTAGGGTCTATCTTCTGCTGGTGGTGGTTGTAGTATATTAGAGTGGTTTGACTCGAGACTTTTGAAGATGTAAATATAACTTTTGGATTGTATATATTGTATTTAGTGCTCTTTCGAACTTTAAGTTTTGAGTCCTGGCGCGAGCTAGGCAGGCAGCCCGCCGATACCCTTGGGTCCGCCCTTGGGAGAAGTGGGGCCGTCACAGTTGGTATCAGAGCTTAGGCTTCAGATCTCTGTAGTGTATCCTAGGCTTGAAGTTTAGGATGCCGGACTGTGGGATACTTAGCTATTAAGGTAAATATTGAATGCTAAGATTTTGATATTGACTTTTGTAATGTTTCCATAAGGCAAAGTGGGGATTGAGTTGATTGCACTTGGAGATGGCCAGTCCCAGTGTGAATCGATTTGGTTCTTACTTAATATTGAAGTTAACTATTTGGACCTATTCTTTAGGTTTGCACCCTAGGGCCGCCGGGGCGGTGCTAGTGGAATAGGTAGGTTCCGTAGGGGAGGCGCGTAGGGCCGTTGATGGGATTTCCTTTTGACTATCTGATATGTTTATTTTGTTATATCTGCCATGTTTATTTTGTTATAACCAGTATGCCTGGTTTCTTTTGTTACCCGGTGATTGACTACATTTTGGAGCCGGAGTGCTCGTGTATATTGGGTTTTGTACCGACTGGAGGTCGGGTAATGTGTAAATCTTTTGGTGTGATTTTGTAAATATGTGTATATATTTGAATAAAATTTTGAACTTATCTTTTGTGTGTCTTTTGTGCGTAAGTTTTGTGTCTCTTCTTTTGCTCATGGTCTGGAAAATAAGCATACGTATTGTTCCGAATTATAGACTTGTACACTAGATGGCCTCCGGTACTCGAGGTGGAGGTAGAGGGCGAGGACGAGGCCCTGAAATGGAACATGAACAAGAGCCAGACCAAGTAGCTACAGCCATCCAGCGAATGGCTGACTTGATGGAGCGTATGATTGACCAACAGGCTCAGGGCCATGGGAATGCTGTTGGAAACCCTGGACATAATCCGGGACATAATCATGAGGGCGAGGACCGTGCCTTAGAACGGTTCCAAAAGTTTGCACCTCCTAAGTTTATAGGAGGACCTAATCCGGATTTAGCAGAAACCTGGATGGACGTATGCTCGATATATTTGCCGCGCTTAGGTATTCGGAGGAGCGGCAGATATCTTTTGCTGTTTTCCAGTTTGAGGGGGCCGCTCGAGCCTGGTGGAATGTGATCAGAGCCAAGTGGGAGCGGGAACAGACCCCCTGGACATGGATTAACTTTACGTGAGAGTTTAATGAAAAATATTTACCACCCATCGTACAAGAGAAACGGGAAGATGATTTTATCCGTTTGCGTCAAGGGACACTGAGTGTAGCGGAGTACGAGACCCAGTTCACAAAGCTCTCCCGTTTTGCCCCGGAATTGGTGCTAACGGAGCGAAAACGAATCCGCCGCTTCGTTCAAGATTTAAATGTGGAGATCCAGGAGGCACTGGCAGCTGCTCAGTTGGACACGTTTGGCCAGGCACTAGAAAAGGCACAGCGGATTGAGACAGCTAGGGGACAGGTAAAATCCTTTCATGAGAGGAAACGAAGACAACCTGATTCGAGCCATTTTGTGACTGGACAGAGCTCGCAAAGTGAGTTACCTTCTAAGAAGAGTCATGGAACAGATGGTCCCCGACCCGCAGGAACCCTAAACCAGGGTAATTTTGGAAGAGGTCGAGTAGGGCAAGAGCCCCAGAGGAGTGCCCAGCGTGGAGGGCCAAGTGCAGGCGTTAAGCCAATCTGTGGTTTCTGTGGGGCCAATCACACTGACGAAAACTGTTGGAAGAACAGTTCGATCCGAAGATGCTATAAGTGTGGTAGTGCAGAACATCTGATCGCCCAGTGCCCTAAGTCACAAAAGGAGAAACCTAAGCCACCGACTGAAGGGACTACAGCTAAGCCGTCAAATGCAGGGGAAAATCGACCCAAAGGGCCAGCCAGAGTCTATGCAATGGGTCAACCGGAAGTGACTAATCCTTCGGCAGGTTTTGAAGGTACGCTTTGACCAACGAATTAATTTCGAGGACGAAATTGTCCTAAGTGGGGGAGATTGTGAGGCCCCAGTTCGTTCTACGTTGAGATATTCATTATTTGGGCGGTAACGTTTGGTTTGGGAGTATTTCGAAAACCCTAAGTAGGGATTAAGATTTAAACCCTAAGTTCCGGTTAAGATTGAAAACCCGTTTTTCCTACATTTTCTTTATTAGAAAATTCCCCAGATAATTTTTATTGAGTAAATAGAGTTTTTAGATGATTTTCTAGTATTAGTTAGTTTTTGAGAAATTAAGAATGTATATCGGATGTGGGACCCACTAGTGCGAAAAGTTCGGAAAAATTCGGCCAATAAGGTTAAGTTTCGGATACTGTGTAAAATTTATCGGGCGTTAAGAGATAAGTAGAGTGTGTGAAATGATTGATGTGAGAGAGAAAAGAAAGGATAGGATTGCATTTAATGAGATGCCAAGTGTCACAAGATCATTGGGTGGACTTTATGATTTTTATTCTTTTGTTTTGACCTTTTGACCAAGTGGTTAAATATCTTAAAATTTACCACAAAATCACCATTTCTTTCTCTTCTTTGGCCGACCAACCTTAAGGAAGAAAGGAAGAGAGCTCTTCACCATTTTAGCTTCCAACAAGCTCAAATCATCCAACTCAAGTGCTTAAGCTAGTTTCTACTCCATCAAATTCCTCCATTTGGTGCTAGTGAGTGTTTTAGTGAAGTTTTTTGGAAGAGCTAAGGTGTCCAACATCTTCCCCTCTCTTGTTTACTTGGTAAGTAAAGCTTAAACTTCCACCTACACCTATTGATGCTTAAGATATGATTAGTAGTGATTAAAGTGCTGAAATTTCTGGTTTTATCTTGGTTTGAAGTGATTTGGTGAAGTTTTGATTTTATTGATGATTTTTCTGGTTTAATTGGATTATGGTGTTGTGGTTGTTTATGATGATTGATAATGAGGGGTTATGACTCTAGTGGATGGAAATGATTGATATTTGCAACCAATTTTGGATTTGGAATAAATTTTGGAAAGTTAGGGTTCATGAAGCTACATTCTGCCCGAATTTATTGCACCATGTTAGAGGCCGAATTGGCCTTGTCTTAAAACATGAAAGTTGTAGGTATTGATGAGTTTGAAGTGCCTGCAAAATTTCAGGTCATTTGGATTTGTGTAGAGTGAGTTATGTCGTTTTTACTGTTGCTGTCCAGGGTTGCTCAGAATGTGAAAACTGCGCTTGTAATCGTTTGTTTTGACTGGAATTGGTTTGGATTTTGAAGTTGGTGTCTTCTGATGAAATGTAGCTGGATGTCTTAGCTATCATATGCCTTTGGAATTTCGGCATTTCGACTTGTATAGACTGAGTTATACCGATTACATTTTTGTGTGATTTGTAAACCTGTTTTGGTAATTCTGGGTTCGTATTTTGCATATTTGACCTAGTTGTGCTAGGATTTGGACTGAGTGACCTTCTACATTGTTGTACCCCTGTTTCCTAGCTTCGAAACGGTGGGTCTTAGACCCCCATCCGATAACTGTAGTGAATTTGGTGCCATTACCGCATATTAAGGTCAAATACGGTTTGTGATCCTGTTTTGCAATTCTGGTATAGTGTCTTGCATTTTTGACCTTGTTACATTCAAAATTGGACAAAGATTCCTGCTTCAACATTGTAGCCCCTTAAGTCTTGGATATCCCTGTAAATTTTCAGGTTAAACGGAGTAGTATATCCTGAACTATAAACGAAATACTCAGACCTGTTTTGACCGTCAAATTCTGTTACGTTTTTGGACAGTTTATGACTGGAACTTTGGCTTCACATTTGACTGGGTTACAAGCTGTTTGGGCTTGCGACCAAAACACCAAACTTATAGCCCTATATCAGAGCTTTCTAACGCCCTTGGAATTTCATGAATCGGATTTATAAAACCTGAGATATAGCCGAGCAAACAAGGCCTGCCCGTGAAAATGACCATTTTCTGGTCAGATCTGTTTTGGTCCTGATGACCAATTTCCGTTCCGAATTTGGATTGCCGACCTTCATGAAAGTTGTTCCATTTGGAATGAACTATCTAACTGCCAATTTTCAGCTCTTTTGACCATGTGTAGCATAGAAAACATTTCGCACTCAAAACTGACCATTTGTGCATTGGCCAGATTTCGTAAGTGATTGTGTTTGGTTCATTTGGGACTGAAACCTCCAGTTTCAGTTCTGGATGTCTCTATAACAGTTGTTGTTCATCCTTTAAGCTTCGATTTGGCATCTCATATGCCTTAATCCGATATTCGTAGCTCAACTTATGGGTAAACTAGAAATGAGTATCAAATCTGCCGTTTCCGTTTCCGTCCGTCATATTTACGTGCGCGCGTGTCGTTTTACCGTTTTGCTTGTTTTGGGCATGTTAGTGGCCGTTTGTGATAAAATCTTCTATTTCAGACAGCGGTGAGCTAGGCGGAGCCGGTGGGGCCCACTACTAGCGAACGCGCGAAGCGATTTTGCTTTCGTACTACTTTCGGTATTTTGAGTAAGTATTCAGGCCGGTTTGATGTGTTTCTTTGCTATGTGTTTGAGATATGTGAAAAGGGTACTTAGGCGAGGGTGTACTTTATCGCACTCGACCTAAACCCTAATTTAAATGTATAATTGTACTTGGCATATGTATATGAACCTTTTGGAACCAAAACCCTTGAGCTTGTGGCTCGGGGCGACTTTCGAGTAAAGTTTTGTGAAGTTTGTGAGTTCGTGGGCCCGATCTAAGACCTGTTTGGACTATTCGAGCCGGTTAGGGCTTGGTCGAAGTCAGTCCAACTTGGTTTGAGGTCACCAAGTTTGTAGGTTCATGTTATGAACCAATTTTGTGAATCCGGTTCACCGAGAAGGTGACCAAGTTTGTGAACCGAGCTTGTGACTCAAGCTCAAGTTTGTGATTTCGTTCGCCCGGGCAAGTTTGTGAGGTGACTGGCTAGTGAGGGTGATAAGGTGTCGGTGGGTGTACGAGTGAAGTTCTACGGACTATTATTTGCGGTCGACGGAGTGTCGGCAGGAGATCATACATGGCACATGAATTGGCTTTGGAGCCACCCGTATCCTTATTATATGATGTTGTTCTTTTCTGCTTTTGCTTTACTCTTATTGTGTAACTGTTGCTACGTGAATTTATGCTTTCGCCCCTGTTTACTTACTAAGCATTTAGCTTACCCCATTCCTTTTGTTTTCCTTAGCAGGGGCCGACGCGGGGATTTTGGCACTTACACTAGTGTAGTTAAGTTTGATTGTAATAGTTGAACAATTAGGATGGTTGTTTTTTTTTTGGCGGTTTGTATAAGGACCCTTCTTAGGGTCTATCTTCTGCTGGTGGTGGTTGTAGTATATTAGAGTGGTTTGACTCGAGACTTTTGAAGATGTAAATATAACTTTTGGATTGTATATATTGTATTTAGTGCTCTTTCAAACTTTAAGTTTTGAGTCCTGGCGCGAGCTAGGCAGGCAGCCCGCCGATACCCTTGGGTCCGCCCTTGGGAGAAGTGGGGCCGTCACAATGGACCTGGTCGAACTTCGTGCGAGAGTTTAAGGAAAATAGGGAGGATGAGTTTATTAAACTCCGTTAGGGAACTCTAAGTGTATCTGAGTACGAGACTCAGTTCACTGAGCTATCGAAGTTTGCTCCCGAATTGATAGCTACGGAGCAAAGGAGGGTTAGGAGGTTTGTACAGGGGCTCAATGTGGAACTACAGGAGGCCTTGGCGGCAGCACAAATTAATACTTATACAGAGGTTCTAGAGAAAGCCCAGAGAATAGAAATTTCTAGGGCACAAGTAAGGGTTTTTCATGCAAAAAGGAGAGGTGTGCCTGGTGGAAGTCAAGGGTAGGGACAAGGTGATCTAGATATGCCACCCTCTAAGGTAAGTCGAGAAGCTGGTGGTGTACGGATTTTGAGGACACTTAAGGAAGTTACTCCCAGGAGTGCCTTACAAGTAGATCAAACCCCAACCTCTTACTTATCTTGTGGATATTATGGGAAGACCAATCATATTGAGGATAATTGTTGGCGAAAGGCACGAAAATATTTATGGCGTGATAGTACTGAGCACCAGCTTGCAACTTACCCTCGTAGATCACACACAAACTGTGAACAAGCAAATGTAGGAGGAACATGACCAAGGGTGCCAGCTAAAGTGTAAACCTTGGACTAACAGGTAGCACCTGAACCATCGGAGGTAGTAGAAGGTACGAGTCATGGTTTCTATTATTTGGCTAAATTTTGGCTATGATGAGACTTGGGAGCTAGAAATGGACCTGCAAGGAAATACCCTGAGTTATTTATGAATACATGTATGAATTTCGAGGTTGAAATTCTTTTAAGGGGGAGAGAGTGTGAGGACTTGTAAAATCCCTTATATTTTTTCTTAAATTCCCTTTTATTTGGAATTTATTACTTTACAGTAGCTTTATACTCATTTACTCCCTCAATAGTTGTAATGAATAAGAGATTTAAGAGTTTTACCCTTAGTTTTATAGTTCGGGTAAATTAGAGTTTTTATGTCTTTCGATAGTGTGAGTAATCGGTACAGAACGTGTACTAAATTTGGTGGCTAAGAGTGAGTTTTAGATAAGGAAAAGTGTTGATTAGAAGTAATAATAATAAGTTAGTGCATTGTAAGTGAAAACTCTAGTACGTGCGAGTTAAGGAAAAACGGTTGGAACCGATGGGTACCGTTTATTACCGAGTGAGTACACTACTTGAACACTATTTTATTACCTTAATCCCCTTATTATTAATTGAACAAAATTATCCCTAAATATCTTCTCATTCAGCCAAAGATTTGGACTAAAAAAACAAGGGAGAAAAGAAAATTTTAACTTCCAATCAAAGTGTGACACTTGTCAAACCTTTGACCAACTTAATTCCAACCTTCTTATCTTTCCTAGAGCTTTATTTCTTCTTCATTTCTGCATTTTGCTGGCCAAAACTTGAGGAAGGGAAAGGGAGAGAAAACTTCATTTTCCACTTTAATTTCAAGCCTCAATCTTGAGTTTCAACAGATAATCTTGCAAATTCCTCCACAAAAGTTGATCTTTAAGGAAGTTTAAGGATTTTGGTGGAGTGATTTGGGAAGAGGAAGGTCTTGACAGCTTCTTTCCATAGGGATTAAGGTGACTTTGGTAAGAAACTTCCCTCTACTTCATATATGTGTAAACTAGAAGTTTAAAGTTGTAGTTTTGATAGTTTTATGGGAAAATTTCATGGGTTGAATGATATGTTGGAATGTTTAGCTAGGGTTACATTTTCAGCCTTGATTATGGTTATCTACCTCTTAATTGATGTTCTGGAGCTAGTAATTGGTGGGTTAGATGATAGAGTACTTGTTAGATACGAATTTCTAGAGTAAAAGTGCAAATTCTAGAAATTGGAAACCAATTTATTCTGTTCCAACCTATTTAATTCGTCCATGTTAGAGGCCGAATCAGGCTTAGGTCAAAACATGAAAGTTGTAGTAAATGGTGTTATATAGCTGCCTATAAAATTTCTGCTCAATCAGATCACAGTATCATATTAAACGACAGAAATACCCTTGACTGCCAAATGTACTATTTGCAGACAGTTTTCTGTTTTCCTCTAAGATGTCCCATTTTGATATTGAAATTGCACAAAATGTCTGTTGATATCTTCGTAAGAAATGTAGTTCTCTGTTTTGTCTTCAAAATGGTATATAGTACACCCCAATCCGATAAGTGTAGATTCGGTTGTGACCGAAACACTATGCGACGGCAAACCTGTTATTTTGTTATTTGTCTTAAACATTAGCTCCAATCAATTTGCTAGCATTGTTTTGTAATTGAATGACCTAGAGCTTAGTGAAAGGCTATTGTGGTGGGATTATTTATGTATGATTTTGGAGCTGAATTGAGAAAAATAATGAAGCCATAAATGGCTAGAAAATAGGTAAACATAAAGGGCGTGCTGCCCAAATTTTCACTTGAGGGCTAGATAGATATACTTGCGACTTGAGTAAGGATTTGAGGACGAATCTAACTCGAATTGTCTAGGTTATTCGAGTCCTCTTTTGTAGAGGTATATAAGTTAGAATTCGGCCAAAATTTGTACCCTTGGAAAAATGAAAGTAATGATTAATAGAAATACGTTTTTCTCATCACTTCGACTCAAATGGAGATTTCAAAGTTTAATCGCTTCAAAATTTCAAAGTTTTAAGAGCGAGCGTGAGTTTACAAATATTCTCCAAATGATTAGTTTCAATTACTTGATTCTCGTTAAACGAAACGTTTAAGTTTCGAACCTTAGTTGATTTTCAAAGCTCTTAAATGATGGTTTATCGCAGATTTGGACTCCCAACAAGGAGTAATACCTGAACGTGATCCGTAGAAGCACTACATCTTTGGTGAGTGCTTCCATATACCTAATTGAACTTGACACTTGTGTTTAATACTTTACCAATATGATTACATGATATATGAGTGGATTGATAGGGCAAGAGTGTACTTTATCGCACTTGCCTTAATGTGATATATTCATGTTCAATGATTTCAATTGAATTGATATACATGTATATGAGTTGTATTTTGTCTGGAATTCCAGAAACCCTGTGGCTAGTTAATCGAGTCGAGTCGGCAAGGGTCTGGTCGATTAGATAATGAACCCTGGGTAGTTAGTGTTGTCGAGTGGAGTGTTATCCCCTCGACTAATCGGTATACTCGAGTATTACCACCAGTGTTTATTGAGGATTTTGGACCCAGTAGGGGGTTTGGTTGGTGGACGAAGATTGTAGTTAAGTGGTGCTCTACTGGATTGGTTACTTTACGTGAAAGTTGACGGAGTGTCAACTACTATTTGATCAAGCTCTGGTGAAGCAATGGGAACTTGGCTCTTGAGAGCCATCCGTATCCTTATCCTTTAACATGATTATTACTTATCGGGTTATTGTTTCTTTTGAAAAACTTTACATTCGCTCATTTTGAAATTTGCTACTTGAAGAGTCATTGCTCACTTTTATGAACTTGTTATGCTCGCTTACTTGTCCTTTTAAATAATGATCAACTTGCTATTTGGAACTTCAATGAACTTTTAGCTCATTCCACGCCATATGTTTTCCTTACAGGAGATACGAGTGAGGCGTGAGATTGGTATAGGCTAGCGTAGTCTATTTTTTTTAGAAATTTTGTAATTGTACTCGCACTAGTCGCTCGATTACGATTGAATGTATTGAGAACTTAAATCGTTTAATATATTTGGAATTGTATGGATGGTTGAGATAGAAATGAATGCATTTGTATGTTCCAAACTTGGAAACTGTTATTTCTTTTATTATTGAGGTTGCACCCTATTTTATTTGATGTGAGTGAGTGAGTGTGGCGACCCCACTTCCCCCTAAGGCAAACCAGAGGGTTGGCGGGCCGTCTGCCCAGCTCTCGCCAGGACTCACGAAAGCAGCTAGCAAAAGTCCTTCCGAAGTATAACCTAATCTATTGCAACATCGTTTCCCTCCAAATAGGCCGGTCTCTAGAATCACATTAACTTCAGAGATAGCAGTGCCTTAAGATAGCTAACGTCGATTCTTAAAATACCTTCCCGATTACAACCCAAGAAACAAAACATATAATTCAAATACATCCTTATAAGCCAAGCAACAAATTTCATACAAGCCACATACAAATTCAAGGGTTACACTTTTCCAGCTTCAAGTGGCAACCCGAAACAAAAGCTACATTGTTTAATTCAAACTACATGCTTAAAGTACAAGTAGATCTCAAGTCTTCCTCAGTTGTCAGAACCTGTAAAAGAAAACCACAACGTGGGATGAGCTACACAGCCCAGTGAGGTTCCAAGACGCTCTAACAGTTCAAATAGGTCAAGTAAGTTATGCATATCGTATGCATGATTCTAGATTACACAATGGCATGTTACCATGAGGTGATAATCATTACACGGGTAATTGCTACTTTGAAAACACATGTAGAACTAGTACTTTTGGAATGAATGGCCATATAAATATATTTTCATAAATTTTCAGTCAAACAAATAGTGGCTCGTCCGACTAGAAGGACATTACAAGGATTGCTTCATCTCAGAGGTTAATGCTCATGAGGAGTCTTACCCGAGAATGCCAACTAGGAGAGCAATAACATTATTAATAGCAAAGCAAACACAAAAGGATACGGTGTTCCAGTGGAACTTTGTCGGTCATCTGCACCTTATAACTCCCGGATCTCCACGGTTGACTGGCCATCACCTTATCCCTCCAGTGGTAATACTCGAGTATACCAAAACGGTTGTCCAGGGTTCCAACCTACCCGACCGAGCCCAGTCCTGGCTCGAGTAGGTCAGTAACCGAGGCGGGGCCCAAGTTCTGCTTATAGCTTACAACATGCACAGGTAACAAAGTAATTCGACAAAGGTAAAATTCATCATTTGAATAGGTCGAGGGAGGTAAAGTACACACTCGCCTAACAATGATGGACAACTTCATATGAGCATATAATTTATGATAATCAAGTAATCAGTAACCACATATATTAGAAAATGGTAAGTAAACACGGTTAACGGTAAACGATAAACGGTAAACGGTGGTAATTACGGTTAATTGGTAGACATATGTCATTTTAATAGGCCACCATTGGCCGTTTTGCACTTTTACCACGTAAGAGTCGAGGAGATTCACTCCAACGACGTTACTACATTTTGATTCACGAGAAAATGTTTTACGGTGATGATTCACGAGTCGAGGGATTCACCCAACGACGCAACCACATTTAGATTCACAGATTCATTAGAAAATATTTCACACACTTCACCACTCGAACGGCTAGTGTGATAAAGTACACACTGTGCACTTCGATGGATCGGAACTCATTTTCCAAATTGTCACATAACGAGTCACAAGAGCACTTTAACCAAATAAGCATGAAATAAGCAGGCTAAGCACATATTGAGTTTACAAGATTATTTGATAGGGTTAATCATTTAACCAATTCATGTCGATATGCAATGCAAGTATATATTTCTTAAATAGGCACGAGTATGGTAAAACACTTAACGATCATGAAATGAGCATGTCCTAGACTTACTCAATTACGTATTCCTATATGGAACACTCACCTAGTCAAACAAGGGCAATAGGTTCAATTTGAAGTTCAAGCGTCCTCTGTCGGATCCTCTTAAAGGTCCTCGCGTGCGCCTGAACGAATAGTAATAGTCTATCATTTACAATCCCTACTATTGTTGAAAATCGTGTCATAGTACAAACTTAGGAAAAATCTCGTGAACAAGTCTTAATTATCCTAAATCTAAATTCTCAAGCGGGGTTTCAAGGTACAAGAGAAATTAAGTCTACATCATGAAATTCAAGGATAAGACATTTGAATATTATCGAAGGAATAAGGAGTACTTGAAAAACTCCATTTCCTTGGAATACGAAAAATTTCAGTTTTGATGCAATACTTTGAAAAATCGTAGCTCACCTTTTTCATGTCAAAGATTGGAAAACTTGGTACCGTTGGAAACTTCCTTCAAAATGCTAAAAGTTCCTAGAATACACTTTTTCATGATTCTAAATGGAAGATAGTCAAAATGGGCTCAAAGTTACTGTTTTGGTTCATAAGGCAGATTTAAGTTAGTTTTTGGCCAACTTTGGAAATTCGGCAAAATTCACTTGTTTGGAAATAGCTTTTGAAATTTGCAACTCTAATAGTGTTGTAATTCAAGAGTATAACAAAACAAACAGAATGAGGAACGGAGTTTTGAGTACCAAGATACGGTAGCTCAAAGTTACTAAAATTTTCTTGTTAAACAAGGGTTTTCCAAAATCAAGTCTCGAACTTTGGTAATTTATTTGACCCATGAATCGGTCTCGGAATAACACCATAATTAGCAGTATAATACTACCATATAAGGGTTGTTCCTCTACCAAATTTCATGGAAAAATAACTTCGGAAAGGTGGTCAATCAAACACCTAAAATTTCGCAAATACTAAGACAAAACTGCCTTGAACATTTTGTTTTTCCATTTCAGACATTTGGTCAAAGAAAATTCCTCCAAACCTGGTTCATTTGTTTAGGCAAAACTTAAAGAACGTTCATGGTGCATTTGGTAAGTGTTTAGCATCAAAATATTCAGTTAGCAAGTCTTTGCCAAACCTTGCATCAAATCTGTCTAAAAAATCAGGGTTTTCAAGGACAGAGCAGGTTTCATATTTTGATCACAGATCACTCAAATTAACTCGGAATTTGGCATGGTTTAAGGCGTTGGAAAACACATTCATAGAGCTATAATTTCATAGAAGAAATCATTTCGAAATTCGGCACACAACTAGCTCGAATTCGAGTCACAAGTTGCAGCCTCAGCATTTTGTTCTTGTAAAGCAGAGAAACAGAACAGCCGACTTAAAATAGTTGGTTTGGCTCACATACATGGAACCAGAATGTGAATTTTATATCGTCGGAAAGGTTGGAATGTCTAGTTTCAAATGCCGCTGACGGCACTCGATTTCGACATCGGAGTTCAAAATTATGGCCGAAATACGAAAGCTGGTCAGAGCATTTCGGAAATAGTTCCAGATTTACTAGCTTTGTTAAATCGATTTATTTGACCAACCAAACCTCGATATTTTTCAATGAAACTTTGTACACCATATATTCAACATATCAAGATGATATACAAGTCATGAAACTCTCAAAATTTTGCAAAAAGGGTTGCGATTAAAACAGGGCAAATCTGAACATTTTTGAACGATGCATCTTTTGGAGTCTAGACTAGCTAGGTATCATTAATCTACCTATTTAAACACTAAACTAGCATTATATCCATCATCAATCCAAGGGTGGGAGTTCATAGAGCCCACCATCAAAATTTTCCGACATGAAATAAAACCAATAACATGTATTTTTGGCAAATAATTCCACCACAATAATAAATCTGTCATCGGCTAAACAGAATTTCCAGCAGCTAATTGGTCATAAAACCAACTTTTTACTCGGCTAATACATGATATTAAGTACTCAAATCCGACAAGCAAATACTTGACTAGCTAATCAGATCATCCAAGTCATTGTGGGAATTCATAGAGCCCACTCACCAAGTTTCCATTAAAACTCAAAAGAGCCACCATCGGCTAAGCTGGAAAAATTGCAGCAAATAGATAGTTTGGTATACGAACCTTTCCCTAACAAAATTCATTACTTTGTTCACTCAAACTCAGCATGCATACGGTGATTATTGTGTTATGAGTATATTGAACTACAATACGAAATTTGCAGCCAAGATTTGAAGAGAAAAACTGGAAATTCTTTCTTTCCCTCTCTCGGCCAACTCAACAGATTTCCAGCAATTAGATTGGTCATAAATCCAACTTTTCCTTCGGTTAATTCATGGTATTAATCTTCAAGTTTTCATTCGGCTAAGTACACTTAGATGCTCAGATTGTCCCAGAAAATTGAAAATAAAACTGTATTATCGGCTCAACTTCTCGGCAGAAACATCAACATCCAAAACAGAAATTTTCTAATGGCTTAATCTCATTCATCCGACTGTACCCTAGTACATGCATGCCCCTAGATAGCTCAAACTATCTCTGATTAGTCATAAAATGAATCCAGAAATTACCTCACAGCAAGCTAAGCTCACGCAAGAAAATCTGGAAAATTTCTGCTCCCTCTCGGCTCTCACGCACACTGGTTGGTCCTGGTTCGATTTGCAGCTGGAAATGGTGTTGTGGTGAAGATGGTTGCAGCTGGGAAATGTTGGTCTGAAGTGAACGAAAATGGTGATGATCAGCAGCTCCTCCGACTTCCACTTGCTCTCCCTGGTTTCACTCCAACTCACGGCCAGAACCAAAAACATTCAATCCTGCGGTTTCTTTTCTTCCACTCGGCTGCAGAGTGCAGCTCGGCCTCTCTCTCGCTCTCTCGGTTTGTCGACACTAGCAAGGCAGAATGAAATGCAGTTGTGGTTTGAGATGTGAAGTGGAAAGGAAATGAAGAGGGTGCCGTGGTTTTTGAGAGGTGTTTGTGGTTAGAATTGGTTGAGTGTGGAGATGGTTTACGTATGGAATTGGAGAGAATGGGATTGGACAATTTGGGCGGTGATGGAAATGTTGTCAGAAGGGGTGTTTGGCCGTGCATGGTGATGGTTGTGGTGTAGTGGGGATTTTGTGGATTGTGAAGGGCATTTTAGTCTTTTCACTTCTCTTCCTAATCTCCATTCAAAACCTTAGTTCTAACTTAATTCCAAAATTTATCCCCAAGTATAATTTGATCGCCTAGTAATATGCTAATCTTGTAAGGCTTTAATTATCGAATTTTTCACACCTTAATTATGTTTAGTATACTTGTATCATGTTTATCTAAAATTTATAGGCTTTGTCTCATAGTGAACATTCTTATTAGTATTTAACGTTATTCACTAATTTAGAATTAGTTATAGAAATTCAAGAAATTTTATATACTTAATCTACTCAGGTAACATTAATTCTCAACATTAAGGAAACTAAGTATTTTAGTATTTTATTTTAAGGCGATAAATTAATCTAACTCAAGAAATATTAATTTAATATAGCAAAACCGAATAATTCAATATTGGCACAATTATATTATTTATTACTTAAAAATTATCTCTACACTTTTATTTCAAAACAATTAATTACCATTCTAGAATTCGAAGAAATTAATGATTAGATCAATGAAATAGTTTACCATCGAAATATGAAGTTAATGTAACAAAACCACGAAGTTTAGTAGTTTAGCACAATTCTTTTATTTTGTACATAACGTTTAATTCTACATACTTATTTAGAAACAATTTGACTTCGTGCTAAAATTTATTAAAGAATTAAAATGCAAATAAAATATGCACTGATATTTATATGTCTATTTTTCAGGGTTCTCACAGTAAGTCCTGACGAGAGTTGGGCAGGCGATCCGCTAAACCCTGGGATAAGTCCCAAGGAGAGGTGGGGTCGTCACAGATGGTATCAGAGATCTTATTGAGCTCGTGCCGGGAGAGGATTCTCAGACTGTGGGGATTGGCTTGTTAAGTATGGAACAAATGTATATTGGTGGGGACCTTAGATATGTATGTTCGGTAGGAATCTTAAAAGTGGTTGATTTCCTTTTGAGCCTAGCTAACTCGAGTGGTGAATTATCATATTTGCGGATTCCTATACCCGAGTACCAAAGAGTGATACATTTATGCTGAGTCGATATCCCGAGCAATATTAGGATAAGTTTGGATGGCGAATAGTCTGGACTTGGGCTATATTGAAGATCTTAGTGAGATTTGGGACCCTTATTGTTCACGTGTAAGTACTTGGTTGTACATTTTCAAGTTTTGATTAAGTATAGTGCTGGAGCAATACCTAGGGTTAATGTCCTATAGGATATGTGAATTGCTATGATATGTATATAAAGAAAGTATATTATTATTAATGTGTTCTATTATTTTTCATTTTATGATTTGAAAATGCTTTTATCGAACTTTATAGCTACTTTATTTTGCTATACTTATATAGGCTATTGTTCAAAAGAGGTATGGAGGGTAGGCGGAATCAAGGACGTGGAACTACCTGAGAACGCGGTTCTAGCCGTGGCCGTGGAGCTAGATAAGCCCAAGAACCAGTACGGGAATCGAGAGAGGAGATAGGTGAAATAGTTGAGCCACAACTTGGACCCCAAGTGGAAGGAGGGGATCAGGTGGCAACTGCAATTCAACAGATGATTAATATCCTTGCTCGTTTGGTAGAGAAACAGGGTCAAGCCCCTGTGAATCAACCTAGGGATCCTGAAATGGGGCAAGATAGGGCCCTAGAGAGATTCCAAAAGTTCTCTCCTCCTAAGTTTCTGGGATGATCGGACCCTGAGGTAGCTGAGAGGTGGTTAGAAACCATGATCAATATATTCGCTGCTTAAACTATGCGGAGAAGAGACAGGTGCATTTTACTATTTTCCAGTTTAAGGGACCGGCCAGGACCTAGTGGAATGTAGTTAGAGCTAAGTGGGAGAGAGAAGAAACTGCATGAACCTGGTTGAACTTCGTGCGAGAATTTAATGAGAAGTACCTTCCACCGATAATCCAAAAAGAGAAGGAGGATGAGTTTATTAAACTCTATCAGGGAACTCTAAGTGTATCTGAGTACGAGATTCAGTTCACTAAGCTATCGAAGTTTGCTCCCGAATTGATAGCTACGAAGCAAAGGAGGGTTAGGAGGTTTGTACAGGGGCTCAATGTGGAACTACAGGAGGCCTTGGCGGCGGCACAAATTAATACTTATATGGAAGTTCTGGAGAAAGCCCAGAGAATAGAAATTTCTAGGGCACAAGTGAGGGCTTTTCATGCAAAAAGGAGAGGTGTGCCTGGTGGAAGTCAAGGGCAGGGACAAGGTGATCTAAATATGCCACCCTCTAAGGTAAGTCGAGGAGCTGCTGGTGTATGGATTTCGGGGACACCTGAGAAAGTTACTCCCAGGAGTGCCTCACAAGTAGATCAAAACCCAACCCCTCACTTATCCTATGGATATTGTGGGAAGACCAATCATACTGAGGATAATTGTTGGTGAAAGGCACGAAAATGTTTATGGCAAGATAGTGCTAAGCACCAGCTTGCAACTTACCCTCATAGATCACACCCAAACCGTGAACAAGCAAATGTAGGAGGAACAAGACCAAGGGTGCCAGCTAGAGTGTACACCTTAGACCAATAGGCAGCACTTGAACCATCGGAGGTAGTAGAAGGTACGAGTCATGGTTTCTATTATTTAGCTAAATTTTGGCTATGATGAGACTTGGGAGCTAGAAATGGACCTGCAAGGAAATACCCTGAGTTATTTATAAATACATATTTGAATTTCGAGGTCGAAATTCTTTTAAGGGGGAGAGAGTGTGAGGACTTGTAAAATTCCTTATATTTTTTCTTAAATTCCCTTTTATTTGGAATTTAATGAATAAGAGATTTAAGAGTTTTACCCTTAGTTTTGTAGTTCGGGTAAATTAGGGTTTTTACGTCTTTTGGTAGTGTGAGTAATCAGTACGGAGCGTGTACTAAATTTGGTGACTAAGAGTAAGCTTTAGATAAGGAAAAATGTTGATTAGAAGTAATAATAATAAGTTAGTGCATTGTAAGTGAAAACCCTAGTACGTGCGAGTTAAGGAAAAACGGTTGGAACCGATGGGTATCATTTGTTACCAAGTGAGTACACCACTTGAACACTACTTTATTACCTTAATCCCCTTATTATTAATTGAACAAAATTAGCCCTAAATATCTTCTCATTTCAGCTGAAAATTTGGACTAAAAAAACAAGAGAGAAAAGAAAATTTTGACTTCCAATCAAAGTGTGACACTTGTCAAACCTTTGACCAACTTAATTCCAACCTTCTTATCTTTCCTAGAGCTTTATTTCTTCTTCATTTATGCATTTTGCTGGCCAAAACTTGAGGGAGGGAAAGGGAGAGAAAACTTCATTTTGCACTTTAATTTCAAGCCTCATTCTTGAGTTTCAACCGATAATCTTGCAAATTCCTCTACAAAAGTTGATTTCTAAGGAAGTTTAAGGGTTTTGGTGGAGTGATTTGGGAAGAGGAAGGTCTTGACAGCTTCTTTCCATAGGGATTAAGGTGACTTTGGTTAAAAACTTCCCTCTACTTCATATATGTGTAAACTAGAAGCTTAGAGTTGTAGTTTTGATAGTTTTATGGGAAAATTTAATGAGTTGAATGATATGTTAGAATGTTTAGCTAGGGTTACATTTTCAACCTTGATTATGGTTATCTACCTCTTAATTGATGTTCTTGAGCTAGTAATTGGTGAGTTAGATGATAGAGTACTTGTTAGATATGAATTTCTAGAGTAAAAGTGCAAATTCTAGAAATTGGAAACCAATTTGTTTTGTTCCAACCTGTTTAATTCGTCCATGTTGGAGGCCGAATCAGGCTTAGGTCAAAACATTAAAGTTGTAGGAAATGGTGTTATATAGCTGCCTGTAAAATTACAGCTGAATCAGATCACTGTAGCATATTAAATGACCGAAATACCCTTGACTGCCAAATGTACTGTTCGCGGACAGTTTTCTATTTTCCTCTGAGATGTCCCATTTTGATATTGAAAATGCATGAATTGTCTGTTGATATCTTCATAAGAAATGTATTTCTCTATTTTGTCTTCAAAACGATATAAAGTACACCCCAATCCGATAAGTGTAGCTTCGGTTGTGACCGAAATGCTAAGCGATGGCAAACCATTTATTTTGTTATTTGTCTTACACATTAGCTCCAGTCAATTTGCTAGCATTGTTTTGTAATTGAATGACCTTGAGCTTAGTGAAAGGCTATTGTGGTAAGATTATTTGTGTGTGATTTTGGGGCTGAATTGAGAAAAATAATGAAGCCATAATTGGCTGGAAAGTAGGTAAACATAAAAGGCGTGCTACCCAAATTTTCACTTGAGGGCTAGGTAGATATACTCGCAACTTGAGTAAGGATTTGAGGACGAATATAAATCGAATTGTCTAGGCTATTCGAGTCCTCTTTTGTGGTATACAAGTTAGAATTCGGTCGAAACTTGTACCCTTGAAAAAATGAAAGTAACGACTAATAGAAATACATTTTTCTCGTCACTTCAACTCAAATGGAGATTTCAAAGTTTAATCGCTTCAAAGTTTCAAAGTTTTATGAGCCAGCATGAGTTACAAATATTCTCCAAATGATTAGCTTGATTCTCGTTAAACGAAACGTTTAAGTTTCTAACCTTTGTTGATTTTCAAAGCTCTTAAACGATGGTTTATCGCAGATGTGAACTCCCAACAAGGAGTAATACCTGAATGTGATCCGTAGAAGCACTACATATTTGGTGAGTGCTTTCAAATACCTGATTGAACTTAACACTTGTGTTTAATACTTGACCAACGTGATTACATAACATATGAGTGGATTGATAGGGCAAGAGTGTACTTTATCGCACTTGCCTTAATGTGATATATTCATGTTCAATGATTTCAATTGAATTGATATACATGTATATGAGTTGTATTTTTGTCTGGAATTCTAGAAACCCTGTGGCTAGTTAATCGAGTCGAATCGGTAAGGGCCTGGTCGATTAGATAATGAACCCTGGGTAGTTAGTGTGACGACCCCACCTCCCCCTGAGGCGTACCAAAGGGTTTGGCGGACCGCCTGCCCAGCTCTCGCCAGGACTCACTCACTCAAATCACGTGCACACATCCATGGACCATAAATAACATCCACAATTCAAGCTTATAATTTACATTGATAGAGATCAGGGTACAAAGTCTCGATATACTTAAACTAGTTCAAAACGTATACAATCCAAATACAAAATGTTCCATTCGAGGAATAGCGCGAGTACAAGTCAAAAGTCAAAAGTCAAACAACTAGACTACGCTAGTCTTTACATATCTCACGCCTCGCTCGTACCCCTGTAAGGAAAACAAATAACGCGGTATGAGCTAAAAGCCCAGTGAGGTTCCAAATAGCAAATTGACCATTATTTATAAGTACAAGTTTTCGATATAGCAAAGTAAGGAGCATGAAGAGTTCATAAATGTGAGCAATAACACGTCAAGTAGAAATCTCAAAATGAGCGAGTGTAAAAGTTTTCAGAAGAAACAATAATCCAATAAGCAATAATCATTCCAAAGCATAAGGATACGGATGGCCCTCAGGAGCCAACTTCCATTCATCATCAGGAGCTTGATCACGTAGTAGTTGACACTCCGTCAACTTTCAAGTAAAGGAACCAATCCAGTAGAGCACCACTTACACGACTCTCCGTCCACCATTCACACCCCCTACTGGGCCCAAAATCCTCAATAAACATGGGTGGTAATACTCGAGTATACCGATTAGCCGAGGAGGTATCACTCCACTCGACAAAACAAGAGACCCAGGGTTCGTTACCCAATCGACCAAGCCCTTGCCGGCTCGACTAGAGTAACTCGCCACAGGGTTTCTGGAATTCCAGGAAGTGCGCACAGCAAGTATATCAAGTCAATTGCAATCAATAAACAAGTATATCACGTAAGAGCAAGTGCGATAAAGTACACTCTTGCCCTGTCAATTCACGTATATAACATGTACTCATATTGGTCACGTATCAAGTTCAAGTATCTAGTGCAATTCAGTATTTGAAAGCACTCACCACAAGATATAGTGCCTTTACTGGTCACTTTCGGGTTATACTCTGGGTTCGGAGTCCAAATCTGCGATAAACTCAGTTTGAGAACTTTGAAACATGTCTAGAATTCGAAACTTAGACGTTTCGTCAATAAAGATCAAGAAATTGAAATTCACTTGGAGAGTAGTCGTGAAACACTTGCTCGCTTTTTAAACAGTAAAACTTTGTAACATTTTTTACTTGAAAATGCCATGCGAGTCGAAAGTACAAGGAAAATATACTCCGAGCAATCATGATTTCATTTCTCAAGGGTACAAGTTCGGCCAAGTCCTAACATATAACCCTTGATAACAAAGCATCAAGGTCCTCGCTAGTTCGAGTGATAATCACTTAACCCTTACTCACGTTACAAGTATAGTTTCCTAGTCCTCGAGTGTAAATTCGGGCAGCATGCCCTTTGTGTTTACCTAATTTCCAGCCATTTAGGCTTCATTATTTTTCTTAAACAACATCCCAACATCACACATAAAAACAATTCAGGCCAAGAGCCGTTATATAGGCTCACAATATCATAACAACAAGAATCGCATCAAGTACAAGTGCAGAAATTCAATGTGGCACAAGACAGATCTGACGTACCAATGCGGAAATAACATATCCAAGGCTACGCTTATCGGATTAAGACAAAACCTGTTCCATTTCGAAGCTAAGACACAAAGCTACAACATTTATGAAGGTCACTTAGTCCATTTCCTAATGTAACTTAGTCAAAATCTCAGATTACTAAACCAGAAACCAATTCACCGGCTGTTTAAATGCAGAACACTGTAATGGACATAACTCAGTGTACACAAGTCCAAATCAGGTTTTCTTTGAGGCATTTTAAAGCTACTTCAGAACACTACAACTTTTATGTTTTGGCCCAGAGCTAAATCAGAATGGATCCTGGTCAAAAATCGTGATAAACTGGACTGAACTGAAGAAACGGACTGCTGGGAAATTCTTAAAACAGTAGGGGTATTTTGGACTTTTCACGTTCTGCGTTGCTCCGATTGAGCTGAAATTTTGTAGGCACCTATAAAATTCCATTCTCTACAACTTTTATTCTTTGACCTAAGGCCAAAACAGCCTCTAACATATAGATAAAAATTCGGACAGAATGTTAAGACCATTTTCCAGATTTTGGAAATTTTGAGTTTCTAGTGAATCTTTCCTTAATTTCTTGGTCCAATCACTACCACAACACCATATGAAACCTCAATTGCATCATATAAACATCATACAACCATTTGGGCAGAATTTCCATAAGCCCTAGTGCATCAAATAAATTGGGGAAAACTACTAAAACATGCTCATCATCCATAATCTCACCATAAAATCAAGTTACTAGGCTTAATATAACAAGATTAGAAGTAAAACTTGGAGAGATAAACTCTCTTACCTTGAATAAAAGTCACCAAGAGTAGCACAAGCTCTCCCCCTCAAGAATCACTCCACAACTCACTAGCTAGTCACTAGAAATCAAGTTTAATCGGTTTACTTTGCTCGATTCCTCACTTATTTGTTGGATTTGGAGATGAAATGAAAGATTTTCCCTTGGAGTTTCTCTCCTTGTTGTTCTCGGCCAGCCCAGCAGAAATGAAGAAGAAATTGCTAAGTGTTGGAGTTAAATGGTTAGTAATGGTCTTGGTTAAGAAGCCATGAGGTGGTGACAAGTGTCACCACCACCACCCTTTCTTTTTTCTCTTTCTTTCTTGCCTTTCTTGGCCACTAATTTTTGGTCAAGGCTGCTACAATATAAGAAGATATTATGTACAAAAGTCAACAAACTTGTTGGATAAGAAAAATGGTGGTCAAGCAGTGCGTTCAATCGGTAATGCGCGGGATCCGCCGGTTCGCGCCGTTTTTCTTAAAAACTCACGTACTAGGGTTTTTACTTCCCATTCACTAACCTTATATCATTGCTACAAGTCACATATTATTTCTCACTTAAAAGTCACTTTTAATCGTCAAATTGCTCCTCGGCCAGTACCGGAAACTCATCCGGCGGAAAAATCGCAAAACCCTAATTTTGCTCAAATCTTGAAACCGAAGTGTAAAACCTTATTTTCTAGGTTTATTTACACTTATCATGGAATAATTGGATAGTATGGTTTTAATAATTGATAATTTTCAAATAAAAGAAATTTTTAAGAAAACGTGAGGAATTTTCCAATTCCAGTAATTTAAAATTAGGGTTTCAATTAAAATGTGAGAGATTTAGGAAAACCGGTTAGTCACAAGTAAACTAGGGTTTTTGGCTACAATATTAGGGTTTCTAGTCTTTTTTTTAAAACAAAACTAGGTTTTAAATCAAACCCAAAGAAATGCACTTTAATATTTCCTCATAACCAACCTCCTAATATTCGGGATGTTACAATTTCCCCTCCTTAAAAGAATTTCGTCCTCGAAATTCATACATGCACTTCGAATAACGTAGGGTATTTTCCTTATATATTCGTTTCCGGCTCTCGGGTCTCACTATAGCCAAAGCTTAGTTAAACAATAGAAATTACGAATTGTACCTTCTACTATCTCTGTTGGTTCAGGTACTGCCTGTTGGTTCAAGGCATACGCTCTAGCTGGCACTCTTGGCTTAGTTCCTCCTACACTTGCTTGTTCAGGGTTTAGGCGTGATCTACGGGGACAGGTTGCAAGCTGGTGCTCGGTGCTACCACACCATAAACATTTTCCCGCTTTTCGCCAACAATCACTCTCCACGTGATTGGCCTTCCCACAGTACCCGCAAGGTATTTGAGGGGTTGAGGTCTGACCTCCTTGTGAGGCACCTCTTGCTTGGCCCCAGCCACGCGAAGCTCCTCTTGGAGTACTTTCCTTAGCCGTCCTTGAAATTTTCTCACTACCATCTTCTCGACCTATCTTAGAAGGTGACATATCTAAATCACTTTGTCCTTGCCTTTGACTTCCACCAGGCGCACCTCTCCTTTTTGTATGAAAAGCCCTCACTTGTGCCCTAGCAGTCTCTATCCTTAGGGCCTTCTCTAGAACCTCCGTGAATGTATTAATTTGGATTGCCGCTAAAGCTTCTTGTAACTCCACATTCAGCCCTTGTATAAACCTCCGTACTTTTCTCGGCTCCGTAGCTATCAGTTCAGGAACAAATTTGGATAACTTTGTAAACTGAGTCTCATACTCAGTTACACTCAATATTCCTTGACGGAGTTTAATGAATTCGTCCTCTCTCCTCTCCTGGACGATGGGTGGAAGGTATTTTTCATCGAAGTCCCTTACAAAGTTTAGCCAAGTCCATGCAGTTCCTTCTCTCTCCCACTTGGCCCTCACTACATTCCACCAGGCCCTAGCTGGCCCCTCGAACTGAAATACAGTGAATTGGACTTGTCTCTCCTCCGTATAGTTTAGTGTGACGCCCCGAAAAAAAGAGAGTTTGAGAACCCGTAAAAACCCTAATCTTTTCCGAGGGTTTTATTTCCTTTAATAGCATGTTTTCTGCATTTCCTGGCTTAGGAAATTTTCCTGAGGAATTTTTATGAGTAATTATAGTTTTTAGATGATTTTTCTAGCCTTGGAGAGTTTTTGGAAAATTAAGAGTATATAATGGACGTGGGACCCAATAGTGCGAAAAGTTCGGAAAAATTCGGCCAATAAGGTTAAGTTTCGGATACTGTGTAAAATTTATCGGGTATTAAGAGATAAGTAGAGAGTGAGATTTGATTGATGTGAGAGGAAAAAGAAGTGATAAGATTGCATTTAGGATAGTGACAAGTGTCACAATATCATTGGTTTTGACTTAAGAACACTATTCACTATTTTGACTTTTGACCCAATTAAGTAAATATCTCAAAAATTCACAAAAATTACCATTTTCTTACCTTGTGTTGGCTGGCTCTCTCTCTTGCAAGAAGGAAGGAAGTTCTTCAACATTTCAAGCTTCCAAGTGGCTCAAATCAACCAAACCAAGGGTTTGAATTAGTTTTTACTCCATACAATCTTTCCTTTTAGTGATAGTGAGTGCTTTAGTGAAGTTTTTTGGAAGAGCTAAGGTGTCCAACATCTTCCCCTCTCTTGTTTACTTGGTAAGTGAAGCTTAAACTTCCACCTACACCTATTGATGCTTAAGATATGATTAGTAGTGATTAAAGTGCTGAAATTTCTGGTTTTATCTTGGTTTGAAGTGATTTGGTGAAGTTTTGATTTTATTGATGATTTTTCTGGTTTAATTGGATTATGGTGTTGTGGTTGTTTATGATGATTGATAATGAGGGGTTATGACTCCAGTGGATGGAAATGATTGATATTTGCAACCCATTTTGGATTTGGAATAAATTTTGGAAAGTTAGGGTTCATGAAGCTACATTCTGCCCGAATTTATTGCACCATGTTAGAAGCCGAATTGGCCTTGGCTTAAAACAAGAAAGTTGTAGGTATTGATGTGTTTGAAGTGCCTGTAAAATTTCAGGTTATTTGGACTAGTGTAGAGTGAGATATGTCGATTTTACTGTTGCTGTTCTGGGTTGATCAGAATGCGAAAACTGCACTTGTAATTGGCCATTTTGACTGGAATTGCTTTGGATTTGGATGTTGGTGTCTTCTGATGAAATGTAGCTGGATGTCTTAGCTTCCATATGCCTTTCGAATCAATGCATTTGGACCTGTACAGACCGAGTTATACCAATTACAGCATAGTGGGATTTGTGAACCTGTTTTAGTGGTTCTGGTTTGGTATTTTTGGCATATTTGACCTAGTTGTGCTAGGAACTGGACTGAGTGACCTTCTACATTGTTGTAGCCCTGGTTCTTAGCTTCGAAACGGTGGGGCTTACACCCCCATCCGACAATCGTAGCGCCTTTGGTACCATTACCGCAAAATGACGTCAAAACTGTTTTTCTGGTTTTGAGCTTAACCTTCATTTCCGGACTTTTTCCTAGCTTGACTTGTCTTTGTACTACTTGGAGCTTGCTGAATGACTATTGGATGAACTTGTTGTTGTGTGTGTACCTTTGGGACTGGCTGAGGAAATAATGAAGCCATGATGGCTGGAAAAGTAAGCAAATTTAGGGGAAGTGCTGTCCGAACTTTTAAAGGGTTTGATTACTTTGAGTTTGTGATCTAAGACTTGGATTTGAGCAAGGCAATGATACATGATGGATGGTTTCTGAGCCGTGGAGGTGAGTGACCCTAAACTGTTTCCAAAGTTACTTTTGAAATGTTCCTTGCATTGTTTCTTTGGTTTGCATATCATGTGTGCGCGCATACGAGTTCTTGACATGGTTTGGCTTTAATGAGTTCTTGAGGAGTCTTGTGCTGGACACCAACGTCTCCACCACTTTCGTGAGTTTGTAATATGATCTGGAGCACCGATGCTGCTCCCCTTTAATGTTTATGGTTTCGTGATCTGTTTGAGCGTTGGGTGTTTAGTTTCAATAATTTCACTGGCTCACGAGAGCAAAAATACGTGCATATTGATACTTGAATCATGACATCACGACATCATCGAAATGCATTATTGTGAAAGATATTTGATTACTGGTTTTATTTGGTTACTCGCTGAGCTTTTAGCTCACCCCAAAAATGTTTTATTTCCACCTCTGTGTACTGTTCATCTGGAGCAAATGGCTCCCCCTCTGACTGTTTACTGTTAAATGTTTGTTTGGAGCGTTGGGTGTTTAAGTACAACGATTTCACTGGCTCACGAGAGCAATAAATGTACATTTGATCTTAGAATCATGACATCATTGAAATGAACGACTGTGAAACTGATTTGCTTACCGATTTTATTGGTTACTCGCTGAGCATCTAGCTCACCCCAAAAATGTTTTATTTTCCCCCCCCACAGGGCTCGTGGCGAAGGAAGGACTTGTAGTACTTGTTCACGTGACTGGATGGCTTATATCGTGTACAGTTTAAGTTTGGATCTATTTTATGTATGAGTTGGTTTTGTGTAAATATTTGAAATTGATATGGATGTAAGTATACGTTCCACGATTGGAATCAGTTTTCCGCTGCATTTGTAATATGTAATCATTGGAGAATTTGATGTAATTTTGAGATTTATATTGTAATTGGGTTGAGGACTGTAGTGAGCGATTGAGTCCCGGCGAGAGCTGGGCAGGAGGCCCGCCGAACCCTCTGGTTCGCCTTAGGGGGAGGTGGGGCCGTTACAAGTGGTATCAGAGCTTAGGCTTCAGATCTCTGTAGTGTATCCTAGGCTTGAAGTTTAGGATGCCGGACTGTGGGTTTGGTTTGAAATATTAGTGATTCTTGCGGGTTGACTTGACTTGATTAGTACAAGAGGGAATGTCGAGGACGACATTCTTTTAAGGAGGGGAGATTGTGACGCCCCGAAAAAAAGAGAGTTTGAGAACCCATAAAAACCCTAATCTTTTCCGAGGGTTTTATTTCCTTTAATAGCATGTTTTCTGCATTTCCTGGCTTAGGAAATTTTCCTGAGGAATTTTTATGAGTAATTATAGTTTTTAGATGATTTTTCTAGCCTTGGAGAGTTTTTGGAAAATTAAGAGTATATAATGGACGTGGGACCCACTAGTGCGAAAAGTTCGGAAAAATTCGGCCAATAAGGTTAAGTTTCGGATACTGTGTAAAATTTATCGGGTATTAAGAGATAAGTAGAGAGTGAGATTTGATTGATGTGAGAGGAAAAAGAAGTGATAAGATTGCATTTAGGATAGTGACAAGTGTCACAATATCATTGGTTTTGACTTAAGAACACTATTCACTATTTTGACTTTTGACCCAATTAAGTAAATATCTCAAAAATTCACAAAAATTACCATTTTCTTACCTTGTGTTGGCTGGCTCTCTCTCTTGCAAGAAGGAAGGAAGTTCTTCAACATTTCAAGCTTCCAAGTGGCTCAAATCAACCAAACCAAGGGTTTGAATTAGTTTTTACTCCATACAATCTTTCCTTTTAGTGATAGTGAGTGCTTTAGTGAAGTTTTTTGGAAGAGCTAAGGTGTCCAACATCTTCCCCTCTCTTGTTTACTTGGTAAGTGAAGCTTAAACTTCCACCTACACCTATTGATGCTTAAGATATGATTAGTAGTGATTAAAGTGCTGAAATTTCTGGTTTTATCTTGGTTTGAAGTGATTTGGTGAAGTTTTGATTTTATTGATGATTTTTCTGGTTTAATTGGATTATGGTGTTGTGGTTGTTTATGATGATTGATAATGAGGGGTTATGACTCCAGTGGATGGAAATGATTGATATTTGCAACCAATTTTGGATTTGGAATAAATTTTGGAAAGTTAGGGTTCATGAAGCTACATTCTGCCCGAATTTATTGTACCATGTTAGAAGCCGAATTGGCCTTGGCTTAAAACAAGAAAGTTGTAGGTATTGATGTGTTTGAAGTGCCTGTAAAATTTCAGGTTATTTGGACTAGTGTAGAGTGAGATATGTCGATTTTACTGTTGCTGTTCTGGGTTGATCAGAATGCGAAAACTGCACTTGTAATTGGCCATTTTGACTGGAATTGCTTTGGATTTGGATGTTGGTGTCTTCTGATGAAATGTAGCTGGATGTCTTAGCTTCCATATGCCTTTCGAATCAATGCATTTGGACCTGTACAGACCGAGTTATACCAATTACAGCATAGTGGGATTTGTGAACCTGTTTTAGTGGTTCTGGTTTGGTATTTTTGGCATATTTGACCTAGTTGTGCTAGGAACTGGACTGAGTGACCTTCTACATTGTTGTAGCCCTGGTTCTTAGCTTCGAAACGGTGGGGCTTACACCCCCATCCGACAATCGTAGCGCCTTTGGTACCATTACCGCAAAATGACGTCAAAACTGTTTTTCTGGTTTTGAGCTTAACCTTCATTTCCGGACTTTTTCCTAGCTTGACTTGTCTTTGTACTACTTGGAGCTTGCTGAATGACTATTGGATGAACTTGTTGTTGTGTGTGTACCTTTGGGACTGGCTGAGGAAATAATGAGGCCATGATGGCTGGAAAAGTAAGCAAATTTAGGGGAAGTGCTGTCCGAACTTTTAAAGGGTTTGATTACTTTGAGTTTGTGATCTAAGACTTGGATTTGAGCAAGGCAATGATACATGATGGATGGTTTCTGAGCCGTGGAGGTGAGTGACCCTAAACTGTTTCCAAAGTTACTTTTGAAATGTTCCTTGCATTGTTTCTTTGGTTTGCATATCATGTGTGCGCGCATACGAGTTCTTGACATGGTTTGGCTTTAATGAGTTCTTGAGGAGTCTTGTGCTGGACACCAACGTCTCCACCACTTTCGTGAGTTTGTGATATGATCTGGAGCACCGATGCTGCTCCCCTTTAATGTTTATGGTTTCGTGATCTGTTTGAGCGTTGGGTGTTTAGTTTCAATGATTTCACTGGCTCACGAGAGCAAAAATACGTGCATATTGATACTTGAATCATGACATCACGACATCATCGAAATGCATTATTGTGAAAGATATTTGATTACTGGTTTTATTTGGTTACTCGCTGAGCTTTTAGCTCACCCCAAAAATGTTTTATTTCCACCTCTGTGTACTGTTCATCTGGAGCAAATGGCTCCCCCTCTGACTGTTTACTGTTAAATGTTTGTTTGGAGCGTTGGGTGTTTAAGTACAACGATTTCACTGGCTCACGAGAGCAATAAATGTACATTTGATCTTAGAATCATGACATCATTGAAATGAACGACTGTGAAACTGATTTGCTTACCGATTTTATTGGTTACTCGCTGAGCATCTAGCTCACCCCAAAAATGTTTTATTTTCCCCCCCCCACAGGGCTCGTGGCGAAGGAAGGACTTGTAGTACTTGTTCACGTGACTGGATGGCTTATATCGTGTACAGTTTAAGTTTGGATCTATTTTATGTATGAGTTGGTTTTGCGTAAATATTTGAAATTGATATGGATGTAAGTATACGTTCCACGATTGGAATTAGTTTCCGCTGCATTTGTGACATGTAATTATTGGAGACTTGGATGTATATTTGTGGACCATGTGATGAAATTTTGAGATTTATATTGTAATCTGTTTGAGGAATGTAGTGAACGACTGAGTCCCGGCGAGAGCCGGGCAGGCGGCCCGCCGAACCCTCTGGTTCGCCCTAGGGGAAGGTGGGGTCGTCACATTTAGGGCAGCAAAAATATTTATCATGGCCTCCAGCCATTTCTCAGCCTCATACGGGTCTGGCCCTCCTAAAAACTTGGGTGGGGAGAACTTTTGGAATCTCTCCAAAGCTCTATCCTGCCCCATATCGGGGTCCCGAGGTTGGTTTACAGGGGCTTGACCCTGTTGTTCCACTAAACGGGCTAGAATATTAGTCATTTGCTGGATGGCAGTTGCCACTTGATCTCCTCCTGTAGCTTGGGGTTCAGGTTGTGGCTCAACCGTTGCCTCTCTTTCCTCTCTCGATTCTCGTACCGGTTCCTGGGCTTGTCTACCCCCACGGCTACGACTAGGACCGCGTCCTCGATTAGTTCCCCTAGCTTGACTTCTTCTACCCTCCATGGTTCGTAGCGAATCAACTATAACAATATAACCAACTAATCAATAATAGAATATAGCCACTAAGTAACTATATAAATATCAACAGCACAAAACAGAATAATGCAAATCATAAACCCCTCTAAATCATAAAACAAGGCAATACAACACATTCGATCAAAACAAGTCACATAGCTTATAGAGCATTAACCCTAGGTATCGCTCAGGCACTACACTTAATCAAGGCTCGAAACACGTGAATAAGAAGGATCCCAAATCCCATGAATATTTTCAATATTTTTCAAGTCCAGGCTACTCGCATTCCCCGTACCTTTGTTTTCACCATCCAAACTTATCCGAATATTACACGAGATCTCAACTGATCGTAAAGATGTCACTCTTTGGTATTCGGGGACAAGAATCCGAAAATATGATAATTCACCACTCAAGCTGGCCAGGCTCAAGAGCAAATCACCCGTATTAGAGATTCCTACCCAACATACATATCTAAGGTTCCCAACAATAGACAATTGTTCCATACTTAACAGGTCAATCCCCACAGTCTAAGAACCTTCTCCCGGCACGAGCTCTATAGGAGCTCTTATACCATCTGTGACGACCCCACCTCCCCCTGAGGCGTACCAAAGGGTTTGGCGGACCGCCTGCCCAGCTCTCGCCAGGACTCACTCACTCAAATCACGTGCACACATCCATGGACCATAAATAACATCCACAATTCAAGCTTATAATTTACATTGATAGAGATCAGGGTACAAAGTCTCGATATACTTAAACTAGTTCAAAACGTATACAATCCAAATACAAAATGTTCCATTCGAGGAATAGCGCGAGTACAAGTCAAAAGTCAAAAGTCAAACAACTAGACTACGCTAGTCTTTACATATCTCACGCCTCGCTCGTACCCCTGTAAGGAAAACAAATAACGTGGTATGAGCTAAAAGCCCAGTGAGGTTCCAAATAGCAAATTGACCATTATTTATAAGTACAAGTTTTCGATATAGCAAAGTAAGGAGCATGAAGAGTTCATAAATGTGAGCAATAACACGTCAAGTAGAAATCTCAAAATGAGCGAGTGTAAAAGTTTTCAGAAGAAACAATAATCCAATAAGCAATAATCATTCCAAAGCATAAGGATACGGATGGCCCTCAGGAGCCAACTTCCATTCATCATCAGGAGCTTGATCGCGTAGTAGTTGACACTCCGTCAACTTTCAAGTAAAGGAACCAATCCAGTAGAGCACCACTTACACGACTCTCCGTCCACCATTCACACCCCCTACTGGGCCCAAAATCCTCAATAAACATGGGTGGTAATACTCGAGTATACCGATTAGCCGAAGAGGTATCACTCCACTCGACAAAACAAGAGACCCAGGGTTCGTTACCCAATCGACCAAGCCCTTGCCGGCTCGACTAGAGTAACTCGCCACAGGGTTTCTGGAATTCCAGGAAGTGCGCACAGCAAGTATATCAAGTCAATTGCAATCAATAAACAGGTATATCACGTAAGAGCAAGTGCGATAAAGTACACTCTTGCCCTGTCAATTCACGTATATAACATGTACTCATATTGGTCACGTATCAAGTTCAAGTATCTAGTGCAATTCAGTATTTGAAAGCACTCACCACAAGATATAGTGCCTTTACTGGTCACTTTCAGGTTATACTCTGGGTTCGGAGTCCAAATCTGCGATAAACTCAGTTTGAGAACTTTGAAACATGTCTAGAATTCGAAACTTAGACGTTTCGTCAATAAAGATCAAGAAATTGAAATTCACTTGGAGAGTAGTCGTGAAACACTTGCTCGCTTTTTAAACAGTAAAACTTTGTAACATTTTTTACTTGAAAATGCCATGCGAGTCGAAAGTACAAGGAAAATATACTCCGAGCAATCATGATTTCATTTCTCAAGGGTACAAGTTCGGCCAAGTCCTAACATATAACCCTTGATAACAAAGCATCAAGGTCCTCGCTAGTTCGAGTGATAATCACTTAACCCTTACTCACGTTACAAGTATAGTTTCCTAGTCCTCGAGTGTAAATTCGGGCAGCATGCCCTTTGTGTTTACCTAATTTCCAGCCATTTAGGCTTCATTATTTTTCTTAAACAACATCCCAACATCACACATAAAAACAATTCAGGCCAAGAGCCGTTCCATAGGCTCACAATATCATAACAACAAGAATCGCATCAAGTACAAGTGCAGAAATTCAATGTGGCACAAGACAGATCTGACGTACCAATGCGGAAATAACATATCCAAGGCTACGCTTATCGGATTAAGACAAAACCTGTTCCATTTCGAAGCTAAGACACAAAGCTACAACATTTATGAAGGTCACTTAGTCCATTTCCTAATGTAACTTAGTCAAAATCTCAGATTACTAAACCAGAAACCAATTCACCGGCTGTTTAAATGCAGAACACTGTAATGGACATAACTCAGTGTACACAAGTCCAAATCAGGTTTTCTTTGAGGCATTTTAAAGCTACTTCAGAACACTACAACTTTTATGTTTTGGCCCAGAGCTAAATCAGAATGGATCCTGGTCAAAAATCGTGATAAACTGGACTGAACTGAAGAAACGGACTGCTGGGAAATTCTTAAAACAGTAGGGGTATTTTGGACTTTTCACGTTCTGCGTTGCTCCGATTGAGCTGAAATTTTGTAGGCACCTATAAAATTCCATTCTCTACAACTTTTATTCTTTGACCTAAGGCCAAAACAGCCTCTAACATATAGATAAAAATTCGGACAGAATGTTAAGACCATTTTCCAGATTTTGGAAATTTTGAGTTTCTAGTGAATCTTTCCTTAATTTCTTGGTCCAATCACTACCACAACACCATATGAAACCTCAATTGCATCATATAAACATCATACAACCATTTGGGCAGAATTTCCATAAGCCCTAGTGCATCAAATAAATTGGGGAAAACTACTAAAACATGCTCATCATCCATAATCTCACCATAAAATCAAGTTACTAGGCTTAATATAACAAGATTAGAAGTAAAACTTGGAGAGATAAACTCTCTTACCTTGAATAAAAGTCACCAAGAGTAGCACAAGCTCTCCCCCTCAAGAATCACTCCACAACTCACTAGCTAGTCACTAGAAATCAAGTTTAATCGGTTTACTTTGCTCGATTCCTCACTTATTTGTTGGATTTGGAGATGAAATGAAAGATTTTCCCTTGGAGTTTCTCTCCTTGTTGTTCTCGGCCAGCCCAGCAGAAATGAAGAAGAAATTGCTAAGTGTTGGAGTTAAATGGTTAGTAATGGTCTTGGTTAAGAAGCCATGAGGTGGTGACAAGTGTCACCACCACCACCCCTTTCTTTTTTCTCTTTCTTTCTTGCCTTTCTTGGCCACTAATTTTTGGTCAAGGCTGCTACAATATAAGAAGATATTATGTACAAAAGTCAACAAACTTGTTGGATAAGAAAAATGGTGGTCAAGCAGTGCGTTCAATCGGTAATGCGCGGGATCCGCCGGTTCGCGCCGTTTTTCTTAAAAACTCACGTACTAGGGTTTTTACTTCCCATTCACTAACCTTATATCATTGCTACAAGTCACATATTATTTCTCACTTAAAATTCACTTTTAATCGTCAAATTGCTCCTCGGCCAGTACCGGAAACTCATCCGGCGGAAAAATCGCAAAACCCTAATTTTGCTCAAATCTTGAAACCGAAGTGTAAAACCTTATTTTCTAGGTTTATTTACACTTATCATGGAATAATTGGATAGTATGGTTTTAATAATTGATAATTTTCAAATAAAAGAAATTTTTAAGAAAACGTGAGGAATTTTCCAATTCCAGTAATTTAAAATTAGGGTTTCAATTAAAATGTGAGAGATTTAGGAAAACCGGTTAGTCACAAGTAAACTAGGGTTTTTGGCTACAATATTAGGGTTTCTAGTCTTTTTTTTAAAACAAAACTAGGTTTTAAATCAAACACAAAGAAATGCACTTTAATATTTCCTCATAACCAACCTCCTAATATTCGGGATGTTACAGTTAGTGTTGTCGAGTGGAGTGTTATCCTCTCGACTAATCGGTATACTCGAGTATTACCACCAGTGTTTATTGAGGATTTTGGGCCCAGTAGAGGGTTTGGTTGGTGGACGGAGATTGTAGCTAAGTGGTGCTCTATTGGATTGGTTACTTTATGTGAAAGTTGAAGGAGTGTCAACTACTACTTGATCAAGCTCTGGTGAAGCAATGGGAACTTGCCTCTTGAGTGCCATCCGTATCCTTATCCTTTGACATGATTATTACTTATCGGGTTATTGTTTCTTTTGAAAAACTTTACACTCGCTCATTTTGAAATTTGCTACTTGAAGAGTCATTGCTCACTTTTATGAACTTGTTATGCTCGCTTACTTGTCCTTTTAAATAATGGTCAACTTGCTATTTGGAACCTCATTGAGCTTTTAGCTCATTTAACGCCATTTGTTTTCCTTACAGAGGATATGAGCGAGGCGTGAGACTGGTACAGGCTAGCATAGTCTAGTTTTTTTGGAAATTTTGTAATTGTACTCGTACTAGTCGCTCGATTAGGGTTGAATGTATTGAGAACTTAAATCGTTTGATATATTTGGGATTGTATGGATGGTTGAGATAGAAATGAATGTATTTGTATGTTCCAAACTTGGGAACTTTTATTTTGTTTATTATTGATGTTGCACCCTATTTTATTTGATGTGAGTGAGTGAGTCCTGGCGAGAGTTGGGCAGGCAGTCCGCTAAACCCTGGGGTAAGTCCCAAGGAGAGATGGGGTCGTCACAGATGGTATCAGAGATCTTATTGAGCTCGTGCCGGGAGAGGATTCTCGAACTGTGGGGATTGGCTTGTTAAGTGTGGAACAAATGTATATTGGTGGGGACCTTAGATATGTATGTTAGGTAGGAATCTTAAAAGTGGTTGATTTCCTCTTAAGCCTAGCTAACTCGAGTGATGAATTTGTGAGGACTCGAAAAATTTTCTTATTTTTATCGAATATTATTGGTTTATTTAAATATTTATTTACCCGTTTTCTCCGAATAATTTTATGTCCGTTTGTGAGAACCCGTAAAACCCTAATTATTTTTCCTAGGGTTTATTTCCCCTTAATTGCATGTTTTCTGCATTTTCGGGCTTAGGAATATTTTCCTGGTAGATTTTATGAGCAATTATAGTTTTAAGATGATTTTTCTAGCATTGGTGAATTTTTAGAAAATTAAGAATATATATTGGATGTGGGACCCACTAGTGTGAAAAGTTCGGAAAAATTCGGCCAATAAGGTTAAGTTTCGGATACTGTATAAAATTTATCGGGTGTTAAGAGATATGTAGAGTGTGTGAAGTGATTGATGTGAGAGAGAAAAGAATGATAAGGATGCATTTAATAGAGTGACACATGTCACCTTCTTATTGGTTGAACTTTTAAGAAACACTATTCACAATTTTGACTTTTGACCAAAGGATTAAATATCAAAAAAATCACAAAATTTCCTCATTTTTCTTTCTCCTTGGCCGGCTCTCTCTCACTCTCTTGCAAGAAGAAGAGCTCTTCAATCTTCAAGCTTTCTACTAGCAAATCATCTAAACCAACCAAATAAACTAGATTTCACTCCATAAAACCCTATCTTCTAGTGCTAGTAAGGGTTGTAGTGAAGTTAGTTTGAAGCTCTAAGGTGGCCAACATCTTCCTCCCTCTTGGTTCTTGGTAAGTGAAGCTTGAAACACCCTACTACACCTAATGATACTTATTTTGTGCTTAATGGTGGCATGAGTGTTGAAATATATGATTTGTTTCTTGATTTGAGGTGGTTTGGTGAAATTTTCCATTTTATGATGATTTTTCTGGTTTAATATGAAATGAATGTTGTGGCCTTGTATGATGAATGGTAATGGTTGATAATGACTCTATGAGGTGTATTGGATAGGCAAATGCAATCAATTTTGGATTTGGTTGGAAATTTGAAAAGTTAGGGTTCTTAAATCCCCAATTCTGTCCGGTTCTAGATCACTGGGTTAGAGGCCGAATTAGACTTTGCTCAAAACATGAAAGTTGTAGGTATTGATGTGATTGAGATGCCTGTAAAATTTCAGGTCATTTGGATTAATGTAGAATGAGTTATGACGAAATTACTGTAGCTGTTCTGCTTTGGACAGAATGCGAAAACTGCGATAGTAATGGGCTATTTTGACTGGAATTGGTGTGGATTTTGGAGTTGGTGTCTTTTGATGAAATGTAGCTGAGTGTCTTAGCTAACATATGCCTTTGGAATTTTGGCATTTGGACTTGTATGGACTGAGATATACCGATTACAGTTTTCTGTGTTTTGCAAACCTGTTTTAGGAATTCTGGGTTAGTATTTGGCACATTTGACCTAGTTGTGTTAAGAACTGGATTGAGTGGTCTTCTACATTGTTGTAGCCCTGTTCCATAGCTTCGAAACGGTGGGTCTTACACCCCCATCCGATAACCGTAGAGAATTTAACGTCATTACCGCATAATGAGTGTAAAACAGTTTTCTATTTGGGGCCAAGACTAAGGCCATTTTCTAATTTCTGGTTTGCTATTATGCTCATTTATGCATATGAAACCCTTTTGGGGTTGTGTTTAGCATTGCTATATGGCTCGGTATCGAGTCTCATTGTATGTGTTACATGTTCTAGGGCTTGAAGGTAGTGCACGACGACTTGGTGATCGTGGTACATGAAATACCACTTTCTCACTTGGTGAGTATACCACTCACTAAATTGTTACTATGTGGCTTTGTTAAATGTTATGTGATGCCTTGATGGCTTACTTGAATATTGAAATTGATTAAGGTGAGGGTGTACTTGACCGCCCTCACCTCTTTTGATATTGTCACTGAATGGCTACCGTTTTATTGCATTACTGAACTTGATATATTGGTTGGTGAGTTCCATTTCATGGAAACTGAATTGATGTCGTTTGGACGTTGTCCAACGGCCTTACTGCATTACTGAGCTCAACCCCGTTTGGTAGTCAATTGGATCGAGCCGGCGAGGGCTTGGTCGTGAAGATTGAATTGCCACGGGGACTGTACTGGGGAACCTTGTGGTAATGAGACCCTTGGTTCCGGTAAACTCGAGTATTACCAAAAGCTACTGAATTGGAGTGCGGGCCCGGTTGGGGTATGATAGGTGGAAGGAATGGAAGTAAAGTGTGGTCTACGGTTTGGTACTTTTAACATTGACGGAGGGTCAATGAGGTTGGATCAAGATTGCACGCGTGGAAATAGGCTCTTGAGAGCCGACTGTATCCTTTTACCGTTGTACTCTATTGCTTATCGTGTACTTTAAGTGATTGGCTATGCTTATGTGACTTTGGTTGCTTATGTAGTGGTATACCACTGGGCTTTAGCTCATTCTGTGTCATTTGTTTTCCTTACAGGAAAATGAACACTTTTGGAAAGATTTTGATAGTTGGATGGCAAGTTGAGCACTTGTACATGTAATTTTGTTAGCTCCTTGAGGGTGATAACCCTAAGTGTATAGCTTTCTTTAATGAAGGGCTTGTGTTGGCCTAAATGTATTGGTATGAACTAATGGGTGCGCTTGTACTCCATTTGGCTTGTAAATGTTGATTTTCAATGTATGTATATGCTTGGCTGTGTTTTGGATGAATTTCGGATCAAGACGACTTCAAACGAAAACGGAAAAAATGTTGGCGTGGATGAACAGTACCAAATCCGGCCAGGAATCCGGCCAGAAACTGGCCGGATTGGCCTTGGAAAAAAAAGAATCCAGCCAGTTGCATTCGGCCTGGAATCCGGCCAGACAATCCGGCCGGAATCTTGGCCGGATTGCGAAGGGAAATTAAATCTTTTGGGTTTGCTCTCGGCCCAGTATCCGACCGAGAATCCGGCCGGAAATCCGGCCAGATTCTGGCCGGATTCTGACGTGGCCTGCACTATTCATCTTCGGCGCGAATTTTCGTTTTTTTTTATTTTGTGTTTTTGACTTGTTTGCGCGCATTGTTATGTTCCGGGACGTAATAGACCGACGTAAACTGTACCGTTAGTCCTGGCGAGAGCTGGGCAGGCAGTCCGCTAACCCCTTTGGTTCGCCTTAGGGGAAGGTGGGGCTGTCACAGGTGGTATCAGAGCCTAGGTTTGAACTAGCCTGGGTGTGATAGAAGTGCTGGACTTGAGGATGCTTTTGTTTATACCTATTAAGGTTATTCATGTTATTTCTTCCTTTGTTATAGGATGGATGCGAGTGGTGACCTGATTGACCGCCCGGTAGGCGATCGTCCTCGTAGCACCCTGCCGACAATTAAGTATCGACTGAGGCAGAAGGGGGCCGTGGTGCGTTGGAGCCCGGCTAGCCGCGTTCGACAGTGTGAGTGCCGTAGCAATTATGCCTACCCAAATACACTAGTTTTGTCGGTGGCAAAGGAACGCGAGGAGTTTGCTAAGGAAAATACTAAGCTTGAAGCTGCGGTTGCTACATTGGAGGCTGAGGTGGTTCAGGCGAAGGCGACCAATGACAAGCAAGCCGCACGTATCATGGAGCTAGAGTATGACGTGAATGAGGCGGAGGACCGAGTTAATGACCTATGTGATCAACTGAGGGATGGTCGCGAGCGTGAGGTCAAGCGAGCTCGCAAAGTGAGGGGTCGTGCTGAGGCGATCCTTAACCTATGCGACGATGGACTCGAGGAGTCTAGCGATGAGGCCTCGTACGCTGGGGCCGAGGCTGGGGAGGAATCTACCCCATCGCCTGGGTCTCAGACCCCGGCAACCGACTAAGCTATGATATCTAGGCACCTTTTGGCTAGTGGTGGGTTTTGAATGTACATAGGGATAGGGATAGAGCCTTAGCTAACCGTTTTGGATGTAGAGTTAGCTACGTGTAAATCTCTTTTGATAGGCCTATCCTCAGGTGGATCTTTTGTGTACGTACGTGCTTTGGCCGTACTTGACTGACTGATTGTAAATCTGTGTTTGGCTTGTATATATGTGTGCTTGTGATCTTGTTTGAAATGCATCAATATGTGTTTTTGTGCAAAGTTAAGTATTGCTTATATGTTTTACTGCTGCTTTGGTATGGTACTTTTGCCTGGATCAAGTATACCTTATGGAAGGAACACGAAGTGGTCGGGGACGCGGGCGCGGAAGGCAACCCACACCGGTTAGGGAAACGGGGGAAGCCTCTACTGGACCAAATCCTGAACCCCAGATAGACCCCAACGTTCAAATAGCTGCTGCTATGCAGCAAATGACCAACCTACTCGCACAAGTAGTGCAACAACAGGGCCAAAACCCAAACCCTAACCCCGGAAACCCTGGTAACCATGTTGAGAGCGAGGATAGAGCTCTCGAACGTTTTCAAAAGTTTTCCCCGCCAAAGTTTATTGGGGGACCCGACCCTGATGTGGCTGAAAAATGGCTTGAGAAAATGGTTGATATATTCGCGGCCCTACACTACCCGGACGAACGGCAGGTCACTTTTGCCGTGTTCCAACTCGAGGGGGCTGCCCGTTCCTGGTGGAACGTAATTAGGCAGAAATGGGAACGGGAGCAGACACAGAGGACTTGGGTGAATTTCATCCGAGAATTTAATGCTAAGTTTTTCCCTCCTCTAGTCCAGGAGAGGAAGGAGGACGAGTTTATCCGGCTCCGGCAAGGGGCTCAGACTGTGGCGGAGTACGAGAGTCAGTTTACCCGCCTGTCCAAATTCGCGCCTGAATTAATCATGACCGAGCAACGACGCGTGAGGCGCTTTATTCAGGGCTTGAACGTTGAGATCCAGAAAGACCTCGCGGCGGCTCAAATTGTGACGACCCCCCTCCCCCTAAGGCGTACCAAAGGGTTCGGCAGACCGCCTGCCCAGCTCTCGCCAGGACTCACTCCCTATCTCAAACGAGTCATGTACACACATCCATGAACCATAAATAACATTCCCAATTCAAGCTTATAATTTACATTGATAGAAATCGAGGTACAAAGTCTCAATACACCAAACTAGTTCAAAACGTATACAATCCAAGTACACCATGTTCCATCCGAGGAATAGCGCGAGTACAAGTCAAAAATCAAACAACTAGTCTATGCTAGACTTTACATAACTCACACCTCGCTCGTACCCCTGAAAGGAAAACAAATGGAGTGGAATGAGCTAAAAGCCCAGTGAGGTTCCAAATAGCAAATTGACCATTATTTATAAGTACAAGTTTTTGATATATCAAAGTAACGAGCATGAAGAGTTCATACATGTGAGCAATAACACGTCAAGTAACAATCTTAAAATGAGCGAGTGTAGAAGTTTTTCAAAAGAAACAATAATCCAATAAACAATAATCACCCCAAAGTATAAGGATACGGATGGCTCTCAGGAGCCAAATTCCCATTCATCATCAGGAGCTTGATCACGTAGTAGTTGACACTCCGTCAACTTTCAAGTAACCAATCCAGTAGAACACCACTTACACGACTCTCCGTCCACCATTCACACCCCCTACTGGGCCCAAAATCCTCAATAAACACGGGTGGTAATACTCGAGTATACCGATTAGTCGAGGAGATATCACTCTACTCGACAATACAAGAGACCCAGGGTTCGTTACCCAATCGACCAAGCCCTTGCCGGCTCGACTAGAGTAACTCGCCACAGGGTTTCTGGAATTCCAGGAAGTGCGCGCATCATAAACAAGTATATCAAGTCAATTGCAACAATAAACAAGTATATCACGTAAGGGCAAGTGCGATAAAGTACACTCTTGCCCTTACAATTCACGTATATAACATGTAATCAGATTGGTCACGTATCAAGTTCAAGTATCAAGTTCAATTCGGTATTTGAAAGCACTCACCAAAAGATATAGTGCCTTTACTGGTCACTTTCAGGTTATACTCCGGGTTCGGAGTCCAAATCTGCGATAAAACTCAGTTTGAGAACTTTGAAACATGACTTAGATTCGAAACTTAAACGTTTCGTTCAATAAAATTCAAGAAATTGGAATTCACTTGGATGGTAGTCGTGAAACACTTGCTCACTTTTTAAACGGTAAAACTTTGTAACTTTTATACTTGAAATCGTCATGCGAGTGGAAAATACAAGGAAAACATACTTCGAGCAATCATGATTGCATTTCTCAAGGGTACAAGTTCGGCCAAGTCCTTACTTATATACCTCGGAACAAGAAGACTCAAGTACCCTAGATGGTTCAAGCAGTAATCACTCTTAACCCTTACTCAAGTTGCAAGTAGTTCTCTAGTCTTCGAGCGTAAATTTGGGCAGCATGCCCCTTGTGTTTACCTAATTTTCCAGCCATTTAGGCTTCATTATTTTTCCTCAACCAAAACCCAACATCATAAATATCAGCAATTCAAGTCAAAAGCCGTTCCATAGGCTTACAATATCATAAGAATAGGAATTACAATAATAGCAAGTGCAGAAATACAATCTAGCACAAGGCAGATTTGACGTATGAATGCGGAAATAACATATCCGAGGCTACACTTATCGGATTGAGGCGGAACCTATGCCGTTTCGAAGCTAAGATATAGGGCTGCAATGTTCATGAAGGTCACTTAGTCCAGTTCCTAATGTAGCTTAGTCAAATCCTCAAATTACAGAACCAAAATCCAATTTGTCGGCTGATTAACCGCCTTACACTGTAATGGTCATATCTCAGAGTACACAAGTCCGATTCAGGTGTTCTTAGAGGTATTTTAAAGCTAAGTCAGAGTACCACAACTTTCATGTTTTGGTAAAAAGCTAAATCAGTACTCATTCTAGTGAAAATACGTAATAAACTGGACAAACTGAAGAAACGGACTGCTGAGAAAAAACTGAAAACAGTAAGGGTATTTTGGACTTTTCAGGACCTACGTTGCTCCGATTGAGCTGAAATTTTATAGGCACCTATAAAACATCATTATCTACAACTTTACTTCTTTGACCTAAGGCCAATTCGGCCTCTAACATGGAGCTACAAAACCGGACAGAAAAGAGGGCAAAATTTTCCAGATTCTGGAATTTCTAGTTTTTAGTGAATCTTTCCTTAATTTCTTGGTCCAATCACTACCAAAACACCTTATAAAACCTTAATTGCAACATATAAGTATCATACAATAAATTGGGCAGAATTTCCCCAAACCCTAGTCATCAAATAAGAAAGGGGAAAACTTCTAAAACATGCTAATCATCCATGATTTCACCATAAAATCAAGTTGCCAAGCTTAATTTAACAAAATTGAAAGCAAAACTTGGAGAGATAAGCTCTCTTACCTTGACTAGAGGTCACCAAGAGTAGCCCAAGCTTTCTCCTTCCAAAGTCTCACCACAAATCACTAACTAGTCACTCAAGAACAAGTTTAATCGGTTTCTTTTGTTTGATTCCTCACTTAGTTGTTGGATTCAAGTTGAAATGAAGGAGTTTTTCTCTTGTTCCTCCCCTCTCTCTCTCTCGGCTCTTATGCAGAAATATGGAGGGAAATGAAGCTTAGTTGTCTTATAAGAAGGTTGGAAAGATAAGAATTAATTCTAGCCACAAGTTTGTCTAACACTTGGTTGAATTACAACCACAAAATTTTCTCTTTCTTTCCTTGCATTTTAACCACTAAATTTTGGCCAATAGGAGAGCTAAGAGGGGGAAGATATTTTGCTCCATTAATGATAAACTTGTATGGCAAGAAAGTGGTGGTCAAGTGGTGCGTTCAATCGGTAGTGCGTGGGACCCGCCGGTTCGCGCCGTTTTTCTTAAAAACTCACGTACTAGTGTTTTTACTTCCCATTCACTAACCTTATATCATTGCTACTAATCACATATTATTTCTCACTTAAAAGTCACTTTTAATCACCAAATTGATCCTTGGTCAGTATCGAAAATTCATCCGGCGAAAAATCGCGAAAACCCTAATTTTGCTCAAATCTTGAAACCGAAGTGTAAAACCCTATTTCCAGGTTCATCTACACTTATTGTTGAACAATTGGGTAGTAGGGCCTTAATAAATAATAATTTTCAAATAAAAGGAAATTTTTAAGAAAACGTGAGGAATTTACAATTTCAATAATTAACATTAGGATCTCTAGTAAAATATGAGAGATTTAAGAATCCGTTTAGTCACAAGTAAACTAGGGTTTTTTTGATTAAAACATTAGGGTTTCTAGTCTTTTAAAACAAAATAAGGTTTTAAATGAAACCCGAAGAAATATACTTCAATATTTTCTTCACAAACAACCTCCTAATATTCGGGATGTTACACAAATCACCACGTTTAGCGAGGCAATGGAAAAAGCCCAACGGGTAGAGAGTGCACGGCTGCAGTTCCGAAACTTCCAGGCTAAAAAGCGTGGTTTTCCTGGGAGTACGTCTGGACAAGGTGAGAAGAGCACTCCTTCCAAGTTTGGACGAGGAACTGGGGGTGGTCGTCATTCTGGGTCAGGTAGAGGGACTCCGTTCAGGAGTGGTCAAGCTGGGCGAGGACCGAGGGGAAACGCTCAGGGTGGCTCGGCTTCGGCACCTCGTGGGCCCTGTGGGCACTGTGGAAAGCTGAACCACACCGAGGACAATTGTTGGAGGAAACTGGGGAAATGCCTGAGGTGTGGAAGTGCGGACCATCAACTGGCTACATGTCCGGTCCTGAAACAAGACGGAAAGGGGGGCCAACTACCGTCGAGGACCAATACTGGATTGGCCAAGGAAGACGGATCCAAACCAAAAGTTCCGGCTAGGGTATATTCCTTAGAGCCCCACCAGATCCCAGAGTCTTCCGAGGTCGTAGAAGGTACGATCCCTATCTTCCACCGCTTTGCCAAAGTTTTAATTGATCCTGGTGCCACTCATTCGTTTGTTAACCCTGATTTCATGTGTGGCATCGATATAAAACCTGCTAGTTTACCATATGACTTAGAGGTTAGTACACCTACGGGGAATCAACGTTTGGTGACTAGTTTGGTTTATAGGGATTGCGATGTATGGGTAGGTGAAAGGAGATTTCTAGGAGACCTGATTAGCTTGTCCATTAAGGGGTATGACGTGATTTTGGGTATGGACTGGTTAGCCAAATATAACGCCCAACTGGACTGTAAAACGAAAATAGTTGAATTTCGCATTCCTGGCGAGGCAACCTTAAGGTTAGATATAAGGGGTAGGTTAGCCTCATCTGCTCTCATTTCGGGCATTCGAGCTAGGAAACTGATAAGTAGAGGGGCGCAAGGATATTTGGCCTTTCTAATTAATACTCCTACGGATAAGTTAAAAGTGGAAGACGTGGCCGTAGTGAGGGAATTTCCGGATGTGTTTCCTGATGAGTTAGTGGCTTTACCTCCGGAAAGAGAGATAGAATTTCGAATAGATCTTTTACCTGGAACTGCACCTATCTCGAAAACCCCTTACCGAATGGCGCCTGCAGAACTTAAGGAGCTTAAGTTGCAATTGCAAGACCTTTTGGAGCGGGGATTCATTCACGAGAGTGAGTCTCCTTGGGGAACTCCGGTCCTATTTGTGAAGAAAAAGGATGGAACGTTGAGGATGTGCATTGATTACCGGGGGCTGAACAACGTGACCATCAAGAATAAGTATCCACTGCCCCACATCGATGAGTTGTTTGACCAGCTGCAGGGAGCAGTGGTCTTCTCGAAGTTGGACCTCCGACAGGGATACTATCAGTTATTGATAAAAAAGGAGGACATTCCGAAAACTGCTTTCAACTCGAGATACGGGCATTACGAGTTCACCGTTATGCCCTTTGGACTGACCAATGCTCCTGCCGCCTTCATGGACCTAATGCATAGGGTTTTTAAACCCTATCTAGACCGATTTGTCGTGGTGTTCATTGACGACATTTTGGTCTACTCTAAGTCACGCGGGGAGCATGAGGAGCATTTGAGAGTGGTATTGCAGACGTTACGGGAACATCAGCTGTATGCCAAGTTTAGCAAATGCGAGTTCTGGTTGGAAAAAGTGGCATTTCTAGGGCACGTGATCTCTCATGAAGGTATTTCGGTGGACCCGGCGAAGGTTGAGGCCGTGACAAATTGGAAGAGGCCAGAAACCCCCACGGAAATTCGTAGCTTTCTAGGGCTAGCTGGGTACTACAGAAGGTTCATTAAGGATTTTTCCAAACTGGCAGGACCTCTAACTGACTTGACAAAGAAACATGGCCAGTTTATCTGGAACGGCCGATGCGAAACGAATTTTCAGGAATTAAAGAAAAGATTGACCATGGCTCCGGTACTGGTCTTGCCAAATGGAGTGGACGGGTTTGCAGTATATGCGGACGCGTCGCGAGAGGGATTGGGATGTGTTTTGATGCAGAACCGGAATGTGATTGCTTTTGCCTCTAGGAAATTGAAGCTTCACGAGCAGAACTACCCGACTCACGACCTAGAATTAGCCGCGGTTGTGTTTGCTTTGAAAAAGTGGAGGCACTACCTATACAGGGTGACCTTTGAAGTGTTTTCGGATCACAAGAGTCTTAGATATCTTTTCTCCCAGAAAGAATTAAATATGAGACAACGGCGATGGATGGAATTCCTGGAGGATTACGACTGCACGATCAATTACCATCCGGGAAAGGCAAATGTGGTAGCAGATGCCTTGAGTCGTAAAGTGCAAGTGGCAGGGCTAATGATTAAGGAGTGGGATTTACTAGAATCCGTGTGCGAGTGGAAACCCTGTCTTGGGAGTCATAAGGTAATATTTAGCAATGTAAGGGTGACCTCCACTCTACTGGAACGTATAAAAGAGGCGCAAGGTGTGACAGCCCCACTTTCCCCTAAGGCGAACCAAAGGGGTTGGCGGACTGCCTGCCCAGCTCTCGCCAGGACTACGGATCAGATTAGCGCGATCTAATACTTTTCGGGTCATACAACCGTGTGAAAACCAGTCGAATCCACAAAATAAGAAAAACAAAGTCGGAGTCGGCCATGAAGAGGAACCGACACGTCAAAACCCAACCAAACGTCAAGCAAATATTTACATCTCACAAGTTAACATATACTTCCCACAAGGGGCATACCAAAGTGATTCAAAAGTGGATACATGTACGGTTTGCCAAATCCAAAAGAGAAACGGACCAAAAGTACATTTAGGGTTTTAATACATGAGCTATACAAAAGATATGTCCAACTAGCTCAAGTCGGCAACCGATTATCAAATCCAGTCCAAAAGTATTTATTTTTCCTGTAAGGAAAACAAAAGGAACAGAACGGGGTGAGCTTGCGCTCAATGAGGTACCAAACAGATAGCAATAAAGTCATGGCATTTCACATTTAACAAATCAGATACACATGTCAGATGTAAAGCAAAGGAACTAATGAGTCAAATCAGAAGGATACGGGTGGCTCTCAGGAGCCAAATTTCCAGTGCAGTACTTGATCCAAACCGGTTGACTCTCCGTCAACGCATATAGAACCAACGCGTCCGTAGACCCCTCTTTACACCGAATTCCGTCCACCAAACACCCCTTTACCGGGCCCGCTCACCGTAACCGAACAGAAATGGTAATACTCGAGTATACCTGGAATCAAGGGTCTCAATACCCAAAATCCCCGAACAGACTACCGTGGTTCGTTATCTAATCGTCCAGGCCCTTGCCGGCCCGACTCGAATAACTTAGCCACAGGATTGAGCTCATAGGTCATAGAAATCCGAACAGATGCAGATACAGATAACAGATTCAGATACAGATACAGAATAGCAGATTCAGATAGCAGATTCAGACAGCAGATTCAGATAGGCACTCAAAATTGGCATATGAACAGATAAAAGAACGAGTGTGATAAAGTACACCCTCGTCTCAAACAAATTTAACAGATTACAGAGCAGAAATCAAGTTAAACAGCAATGAAGGGGAGTGGTACACTCACCAATTCAACTTCAAAAAGTTTCACTTCAGATTGGCCTTAATCGCCAAGAAACCCTAAAAAAATCAAAATAAACCAATTGAAGGTTTCATATCTAAAATCGAATAAACGGAATGCACAAGTGAGACATACTAATGCAAGGGTACAAAAACATGATTTTCTTGAAAACGAAAAGTTAGTATGAAGACTTAGGCACAAACAACCCAAAAGCCTTTCATTTCCACAAAAAGGCCAATCCAACTTAAAGAAACCAAACGGCCTAGAAAATTGGGCAGCACTTCCCCTAAATTTCTTACTTTTCCAGCCATTAAGGCTTCATTATATCCTCAAATCAGTCCCAACATTTCACACAAAAGTCATCTCATTTCCCAAAAGCCGTTCACTAGGCTCAAAGTAGTACAAGTACAAAACTTAGCTAGGAAACAACCGAAATGAAAGCAAGCCCTAAAAGAGACTCGATAACGAGTCATAAACCAATGCCAACCACAACCCCAATAAGGTTTCATATGCATAAATAAGCATAATAGCAAACCAGAAATTAGAAAATGGCCTTAGTCTTGGCCCCAAATAGAAAACTGTTTTGCCCTTATTATGCGGTAATGGTGTAAAATTCTCTACGGTTATCGGATGGGGGTGCAAGACCCACCGTTTCGAAGCTATGAAACAGGGCTACAACAATGTAGAAGGTCACTCAATCCAGTTCCTGGCCCAACTAGGTCAAAAATACGAAATACTATACCAGAATTCCCAAAACAGGTTTGCAAAACGCAGAAAACTGTAATCGGTATATCTCAGTCCATACTAGTCCAAATGCCGAAATTCCAAAGGCATATGTTAGCTAAGACATTCAGCTACATTTCATCAGAAGACACCAACTTCAAAATCCAAACCAATTCCAGTCAAAATGGCCAAATACAAACGCAGTTTTCGCATTCTGTCCAAAGCAGAACAGCTACAGTAAAAACGGCATAACTCACTCTACACTCATCCAAATGACCTGAAATTTTACAGGCACCTCCAACACATCAATAACTACAACTTTCATGTTTTAATCAAAGTCTAATTCGGCCTCTAACCCAGTGATCTAAAACCGGACAGAATTGGGAATAATAAGAACCCTAACTTTCCATTTTCCATCCAAATCCAAAATTGATTGCAAATACTTATCAAACATACCTACTAGAGCCATTATAGTCCATTGCCAATCATCAAAGATGGCCACAACATTCATTTCATATTACACCAGAAAATTCATCACAAAATGGAAAACTTCACCAAAACTCTTCAAATCAAGAAATAAATCATATATTCCAACACTTATGCCACCCTTAAGCACAAAATAACCATCATTAAGTATAAGGAAGTAGTAAAACATCACTTACCTAAGAACAAGAGGTGTAGAGAGGTTGGCCACCTTAGAGCTTCAAACAAACTTCACTACAACCCTTACTAGCACTAGAAGATAGGATTTTATGGAGTGAAATCTAGTCTAAGCTTTTGTTTATGGAAGATTGAACCAAATGGAAGCTTGCAAAATGATGAAGTTCTCTTCCTTCTTGAGGTAAGAGGGCCGGCCATCCAAGGTGAGAAAATGGGGATTTTTTGTGAAATTTTTAGATATTTAACCAATTTTGGTCAAAAGTCAAAAAAAGTGAATAGTGTTCCATAAGCTTCAACCCATAAGATGGTGACACTTGTCACACCATTAATGCAATCCTATCCTTTCTTTTCTCTCTCACCTCAATCATTTCACACACTCTACTTATCTCTTAACATCCGATAATTTTTACACAGTATCCGGAATTTAACCTAATTGGCCGAATTTTTCCGAACTTTTCGCACTAGTGGGTCCCACGCCTGATATACGTTCTTAATTTCTCAAAATCTATTCGTTACAAGAAAAATCATCTAAAAACTATATTTACTCGTAAAATCCACTAAGAAAATATTCTAAGCCAGAAAATGCAGAAATCATGCCATTAAAGGAAATAAACCCTAAGAAAATTATTAGGGATTTACGGGTTCTCACACTCTCTCCCCCTTAAAGAAATTTCGTCCTCGAAATTTCCTTATCAGCAGAATCTATCAAATCTCTAAGGTACCCAACGGATCGTACCTTCTACGTCCTCAGACGAGTCAGGGACCTGATGCTGCTCTAGAGAATATACTCGAGCTGGTGCCTTCGATCCCGTCCCTTCTCCTTTCGTCTGTCCAGGGTTGCTCTTGGCAGGTTGCTGAGAATTGGGCTTGGTTGGTGGCAGAGTCCCTCTCCGCTCGCGCAGGCGAGCTGGACAGTTAGCAATCCGATGTTCAGCGCTTCCACAGCGCAAGCATTTTCCTTCTTTCTTCCAGCAATTTGTTTCCGTATGACTTGGCCCTCCGCAATATCCACAGGGACCACGAGCAGCAGAGACCGTTCCTCCCTGAGGAACATCGCGCGACACCCCTGGTTGCCGTATTTCCCCGTTTCCCTTGCGAACTTTAGAGATTGTACTATTATCCGCTTGTTCTGAGCTGCTCCCCGGAAAACCCCTTTTTCTTGCTTGGAAGTTTCTAACTTGTAACCCTGCAGTTTCAACGCGCTGAGCTTTTTCCACCGCATCACTAAAGGCATTAAGTTGGGCTACCGCCAGATCTTTTTGAATTTCCACGTTCAAGCCCTGGATAAAGCGCCTTATTCGCCGCTGCTCGGTCATGATGAGTTCGGGCGCAAATTTGGATAGGCGGGTGAATTGGCTCTCATATTCCGCCACAGTTTGAGCTCCTTGGCGGAGTCGAATGAACTCGTCTTCCTTCCTCTCCTGAACTAGAGGAGGGAAAAACTTCGCATTGAACTCTCTGATGAAGTTCACCCAAGTCCTAGGTGTCTGTTCTCGTTCCCACTTCTGCCGAATTACGTTCCACCAGGAACGGGCTGCCCCCTCCAACTGAAACACGGCAAAAGTCACCTGCCGTTCGTCAGGGTAGTGTAGGGCTGCAAATATGTCAACCATCTTTTCAAGCCACCTCTCGGCCACGTCCGGGTCGGGTCCCCCAACAAAGTTTGGCGGAGCAAACTTTTGAAAACGTTCGAGTGCTCTGTCTTCGCTCTCGATATGATGGCCAGGGTTTCCGGGGTTTCCAGGGTTAAGGTTTGGGTTCTGGCCCTGTTGTTGTACTACTTGTGCTACTAGGTTTGTCATTTGCTGCATAGCGGCAGCTATCTGCACATTGGGGTCTATTTGGGGTTCAGGATTGGGTCCAGTAGAGGTTTCCCCCGTTTCCCTAACCGGCGTGGGTTGTCTAGTTCCGCGCCCACGTCCCCGACCACTTCGTGTTCCTTCCATAAATTTCACTCGGTCTAGGCAAGAATGCTAAACCAAAGCAGTATCAAAGCATGTAAGTAATACGCAAAACTTTCACATTAACACACATTTATACATTGCAAACATGATCACAACATATATATACAAGTCGGTCAAAATTAAGCCACACACATATATACAGCCAGTTAAGTCAAGTACAAACATAGACAATCCACCGAGGAATAGCCTTTCTAGTTCACCAAATCCTTTCTAACCTAAGCCCTCATATCTTTCGTATCCGGGCGCAAGAATCCCATCTAAGATAATTCACAACTCGAGCCGGCCGGTCCCAAGAGTAACCATCTTTATTAAGGATTCCTACCCGACATACATACCTAGCTTCCTCGAGTCCCATGATAATGATTCGTACACTTATCACATGCCCGGTTCATAACTTACGCTCAAACGAGCACTCAGACATATTCATGAAATTAGGACCACAACACCACTTGGCCCAGTCTCACTCCGCGCAGAGACCACGCGAAGTGGCTCTGATACCACTTGTGACAGCCCCACTTTCCCCTAAGGCGAACCAAAGGGGTTGGCGGACTGCCTGCCCAGCTCTCGCCAGGACTACGGATCAGATTAGCGCGATCTAATACTTTTCGGGTCATACAACCGCGTGAAAACCAGTCGAATCCACAAAATAAGAAAAACAAAGTCGGAGTCGGCCATGAAGAGGAACCGACACGTCAAAACCCAACCAAACGTCAAGCAAATATTTACATCTCACAAGTTAACATATACTTCCCACAAGGGGCATACCAAAGTGATTCAAAAGTGGATACATGTACGGTTTGCCAAATCCAAAAGAGAAACGGACCAAAAGTACATTTAGGGTTTTAATACATGAGCTATACAAAAGATATGTCCAACTAGCTCAAGTCGGCAACCGATTATCAAATCCAGTCCAAAAGTATTTATTTTTCCTGTAAGGAAAACAAAAGGAACAGAACGGGGTGAGCTTGCGCTCAATGAGGTACCAAACAGATAGCAATAAAGTCATGGCATTTCACATTTAACAAATCAGATACACATGTCAGATGTAAAGCAAAGGAACTAATGAGTCAAATCAGAAGGATACGGGTGGCTCTCAGGAGCCAAATTTCCAGTGCAGTACTTGATCCAAACCGGTTGACTCTCCGTCAACGCATATAGAACCAACGCGTCCGTAGACCCCTCTTTACACCGAATTCCGTCCACCAAACACCCCTTTACCGGGCCCGCTCACCGTAACCGAACAGAAATGGTAATACTCGAGTATACCTGGAATCAAGGGTCTCAATACCCAAAATCCCCGAACAGACTACCGTGGTTCGTTATCTAATCGTCCAGGCCCTTGCCGGCCCGACTCGAATAACTTAGCCACAGGATTGAGCTCATAGGTCATAGAAATCCGAACAGATGCAGATACAGATAACAGATTCAGATACAGATACAGAATAGCAGATTCAGATAGCAGATTCAGACAGCAGATTCAGATAGGCACTCAAAATTGGCATATGAACAGATAAAAGAACGAGTGTGATAAAGTACACCCTCGTCTCAAACAAATTTAACAGATTACAGAGCAGAAATCAAGTTAAACAGCAATGAAGGGGAGTGGTACACTCACCAATTCAACTTCAAAAAGTTTCACTTCAGATTGGCCTTAATCGCCAAGAAACCCTAAAATAATCAAAATAAACCAATTGAAGGTTTCATATCTAAAATCGAATAAACGGAATGCACAAGTGAGACATACTAATGCAAGGGTACAAAAACATGATTTTCTTGAAAACGAAAAGTTAGTATGAAGACTTAGGCACAAACAACCCAAAAGCCTTTCATTTCCACAAAAAGGCCAATCCAACTTAAAGAAACCAAACGGCCTAGAAAATTGGGCAGCACTTCCCCTAAATTTCTTACTTTTCCAGCCATTAAGGCTTCATTATATCCTCAAATCAGTCCCAACATTTCACACAAAAGTCATCTCATTTCCCAAAAGCCGTTCACTAGGCTCAAAGTAGTACAAGTACAAAACTTAGCTAGGAAACAACCGAAATGAAAGCAAGCCCTAAAAGAGACTCGATAACGAGTCATAAACCAATGCCAACCACAACCCCAATAAGGTTTCATATGCATAAATAAGCATAATAGCAAACCAGAAATTAGAAAATGGCCTTAGTCTTGGCCCCAAATAGAAAACTGTTTTGCCCTTATTATGCGGTAATGGTGTAAAATTCTCTACGGTTATCGGATGGGGGTGCAAGACCCACCGTTTCGAAGCTATGAAACAGGGCTACAACAATATAGAAGGTCACTCAATCCAGTTCCTGGCCCAACTAGGTCAAAAATACGAAATACTATACCAGAATTCCCAAAACAGGTTTGCAAAACGCAGAAAACTGTAATCGGTATATCTCAGTCCATACTAGTCCAAATGCCGAAATTCCAAAGGCATATGTTAGCTAAGACATTCAGCTACATTTCATCAGAAGACACCAACTTCAAAATCCAAACCAATTCCAGTCAAAATGGCCAAATACAAACGCAGTTTTCGCATTCTGTCCAAAGCAGAACAGCTACAGTAAAAACGGCATAACTCACTCTACACTCATCCAAATGACCTGAAATTTTACAGGCACCTCCAACACATCAATAACTACAACTTTCATGTTTTAAGCAAAGTCTAATTCGGCCTCTAACCCAGTGATCTAAAACCGGACAGAATTGGGAATAATAAGAACCCTAACTTTCCATTTTCCATCCAAATCCAAAATTGATTGCAAATACTTATCAAACATACCTACTAGAGCCATTATAGTCCATTGCCAATCATCAAAGATGGCCACAACATTCATTTCATATTACACCAGAAAATTCATCACAAAATGGAAAACTTCACCAAAACTCTTCAAATCAAGAAATAAATCATATATTCCAACACTTATGCCACCCTTAAGCACAAAATAACCATCATTAAGTATAAGGAAGTAGTAAAACATCACTTACCTAAGAACAAGAGGTGTAGAGAGGTTGGCCACCTTAGAGCTTCAAACAAACTTCACTACAACCCTTACTAGCACTAGAAGATAGGATTTTATGGAGTGAAATCTAGTCTAAGCTTTTGTTTATGGAAGATTGAACCAAATGGAAGCTTGCAAAATGATGAAGTTCTCTTCCTTCTTGAGGTAAGAGGGCCGGCCATCCAAGGTGAGAAAATGGGGATTTTTTGTGAAATTTTTAGATATTTAACCAATTTTGGTCAAAAGTCAAAAAAAGTGAATAGTGTTCCATAAGCTTCAACCCATAAGATGGTGACACTTGTCACACCATTAATGCAATCCTATCCTTTCTTTTCTCTCTCACCTCAATCATTTCACACACTCTACTTATCTCTTAACATCCGATAATTTTTACACAGTATCCGGAATTTAACCTAATTGGCCGAATTTTTCCGAACTTTTCGCACTAGTGGGTCCCACGCCTGATATACGTTCTTAATTTCTCAAAATCTATTCGTTACAAGAAAAATCATCTAAAAACTATATTTACTCGTAAAATCCACTAAGAAAATATTTCTAAGCCAGAAAATGCAGAAATCATGCCATTAAAGGAAATAAACCCTAAGAAAATTATTAGGGATTTACGGGTTCTCACACTTGCGAGAATTTGATGGTACGGAAGTGGAGAGAGAAATTTGAAAAGGGAGAAACTACGGACTTTAATTTGAGTCCCGAGGGTATTTTGAAGTATCGGAACCGAATCGTAGTACCAAAGGATGAATCGTTGAAAGCAGAAATTCTGGAGGAAGCTCATCGGTCCAAGTATACAATCCATCCGGGTAGCAGCAAAATGTATCAAGACCTGAAAGGGACCTATTGGTGGGATAATATGAAGAGGGAAATAGCTCAATACGTGCAGAAATGTCTTATTTGCCAGCAAGTGAAGGCAGAGCATCAAAAACCATCGGGTCTGTTACAACCCTTGGAAATACCCGAGTGGAAGTGGGAGAACATCACCATGGACTTTGTATCAGGTTTACCGAGGACGCAAAGAGGATACGATGTCGTGTGGGTGATCGTTGATCGCTTAACCAAGTCGGCCCATTTCTTGCCGGTGAACATGAAGTACTCAATGGATAAATTGGCTCGACTGTACATGGATGAGGTTGTAAGACTACACGGTGTGCCTGTGAGCATCGTTTCCGATCGGGATCCACGGTTTGTGTCACGATTTTGGCAGAAGTTCCAAGAAACCCTGGGGACGAAACTCAACTTGAGCACAACCTATCACCCTCAGACGGATGGCCAGTCAGAACGGACCATTCAAACTCTTGAAGACATGCTACGAACGTGCATTCTGGACTTTGGAGGCAGTTGGGGTCAGCACATGACCTTGGTAGAGTTCGCATACAACAATAGTTTTCATTCGTCGATTCAAATGGCTCCGTACGAAGCTCTCTACGGACGCAAGTGCCGGTCGCCGATTTACTGGGATGAAGTTGGCGAAAAGAAAGCACTGGACCCGGCAACCATTCCATGGATGGAAGAGGCTCACGAAAAGGTCAAGTTAATTCGGCAACGACTTCAAACAGCTCAGAGTCGACAAAAGAGCTACGCGGATAATCGAAGAAAAGATTTGGAATTTGAAGTTGGAGACCATGTATTTCTCAAAATCACACCTTTACAAAGTCTTACAGCGGGGAAAGGAAAGAAGCTTCAACCACGGTACGTCGGACCCTACAAGATCCTTCAGAGGGTTGGAGCGGTCGCGTATCGATTGGAACTGCCGTCCAGTCTATCTCGAATCCACGATGTATTCCACGTCTCGATGCTAAAGAAATACCATCCTGATCCATCCCATGTATTACAACCGGAGGAGATCGAAGTGGATGAATCGCTGGCCTATGAAGAGAAACCAGTCGAAATACTCGATCGAAAAGTCAAAGAACTCAGAAATAAGCGGATTCCACTAGTGAAAGTACTATGGAGAAACCACGAAGTAGAGGAAGCTACCTGGGAGATGGAGGAGGAGATGCGAAAGAAATACCCAAACCTTTTCGGGAATTAAGGTGAGAAATTTTGAGGACGAAATTCTTTGAAGGGGGGGAGAGTGTGAGAACCCATAAAACCCTAATTATTTTTCCTAGGGTTTATTTCCCCTTAATTGCATGTTTTCTGCATTTTCGGGCTTAGGAATATTTTCCTGGTAGATTTTATGAGCAATTATAGTTTTAAGATGATTTTTCTAGCATTGGTGAATTTTTAGAAAATTAAGAATATATATTGGATGTGGGACCCACTAGTATGAAAAGTTCGGAAAAATTCGGCCAATAAGGTTAAGTTTCGGATACTGTATAAAATTTATCGGGTGTTAAGAGATATGTAGAGTGTGTGAAGTGATTGATGTGAGAGAGAAAAGAATGATAAGGATGCATTTAATAGAGTGACACATGTCACCTTCTTATTGGTTGAACTTTTAAGAAACACTATTCACAATTTTGACTTTTGACCAAAGGATTAAATATCAAAAAATCACAAAATTTCCTCATTTTTCTTTCTCCTTGGCCGGCTCTCTCTCACTCTCTTGCAAGAAGAAGAGCTCTTCAATCTTCAAGCTTTCTACTAGCAAATCATCTAAACCAACCAAATAAACTAGATTTCTGTGACAGCCCCACCTTTCCCTAAGGCGAACCAAAGAGGTTAGCGGACTGCCTGCCCAGCTCTCGCCAGGACTAACGGTGCAGTATAGAGCGATCTTTCACATTCCGGAACTTATAGCGCGCGCAAATAAGGCAAAAGGGCAAAATAACCCAAAATAAAAGAAAATAAAATCTGGAGTCGGCCATGAATAGTAACCGACTCGTCCGAACCCAACCAAACATCGAATTACATATACCACATAACATTTAGCCTTTACAAACCAAAATGACGTTTAAAAGTGATACAAAAGTCACTACATATATGGTTTGCCAAAACAAAAGTGAAAACGGCCCTAATGATACATTTAGGGTCCCATTTTATATACAATACAAAAGAGTCATTCATCTAGTTCATTCGGCAACCATTTATCAAAATTCATTCCAAAAGAGTCATATTCCTGTAAGGAAAACAAAAGGAACGGGGTGAGCTAATTGCCCAGTGAGAATACAACTCAAGCAACCAAGTTCATGGATACATCAAGCTTAATAGTCCAATTTACCAAAATAAATAAAGCCACACATTAATAATGAGGATAAAAGGATACGGGTGACTCTCAAGAGCCCTTTTCCTCGTTTGAATTCTTGATCAGGTCTCATTGACTCTCCGTCAATGTCTGAAAGGTAACCAACCGTAGACTCCTCTTAACTTCCATTCCCTTCCTCCTAACATTCCTCAACCGGGCCCGAAATCCAAACACTTACATTGTGGTATTACTCGAGTAAACCGGAATCAAGAGTCTCTCATACTACAAGATTCCCTATGATGTTGCCCCAAGGCACATTAATTGGCACGACCAAGCCCTCGCCGGCTCGATTCAATCAATAACCAATGGAGTTGAGCTCATGGATAATATTTGAAGTCATGTATTTCATTTCATATAACATTTCATATAACTTTCCAATAACATGCGAAACAATAAGTGAAAGTGATAAAGTACACTCTCACTTGGATCAATCAACATTCAACATCTCAAGTACAAAGATCAAAGCCATGTAATAGCACATAAGTGAGTAGTACACTCACCAAGCTAGCACAATGTGGTTTCAAACACTTTAGTCAAAAGAACGTTGTGCACCACCGTCACGCCCTAAAAACATGCAAACAAATACAATGAGACTCGATAACGAGTCATAAACCAAGGCCAAACATGACCCCAATAAGGTTCCATAAACATTTACAAACAATAGAGGAAACCAGAAATTTCGGAAATGTAACTAGCATTGGCCCGGAAAAATACAGTTTTGACGTCATTTTGCGGTAATGGCACAACTCTCACTACAATTATCGGATGGGGGTGTAAGACCCATCATTTCGAAGCCAAGAAACAGAGCTACAACAATGTAGAAGGTTACTCAATCCAGTTCCTAACACAACTAGGTCAAATATGCAAAATACTATACCAGAATTCCCAAAACAGGTTTGCAAATCACACAAAACTGTAATTACTATAACGCAGTCTATACAAGTCCAAATGCCGAAATTCCAAAGGCATAAGTTAGCTAAGACATCCAGCTACATTTCATCAGAAGACACCAACTCCAAAATCCAAACCAATTCCAGTCAAAATGGCCAATTACTATCGCAGTTTTCGCATTCTGATCAAAGCAGAACAGCTACAGTAATTTCATCATATCTCACTCTACACTAATCCAAATGACCTGAAATTTTGTAGACACCTTTAAAATGTCATTCCCTACAACTTTCATGTTTTGAGCTAAGGCCAATTCGGCCTCTATCTAGTACCTAAAAATTCGGACAGAATGTACCCTTAAGAACCCTAGATTTTCCAATTTTCTTCCAAAACAGAAATTGGTTGCAATTAATCACTTTTCCCACCTCCTTAAGTCATTATAGAACATTTCCATACATCATAGAGAGCCACACCATCATGCTTGAATTAAAACAGAAAATTCCCCAAAAATAATAAAAAGTCATCAATTCAACCACAAATCAAGAATTAATCCATAAACTTGCATCTTCTACTTCCACTAAGCATGATTTGAGCATCAATTAAAGAAGGAGGGTGGTTCTTCACAACTTACCTTTAAAACAAGAGAGAAAGAGCTATGGGTCACCTTAACCTTCCAAATAACTTCACACAACAACTCACCACCACTACTTGAAGGTGTTTTATGGAGAAAAATCAAGGTTGGATGGTTGGTTTTGATGATTGAAGCAAGATTGAAGCCAAAACTTGAAGAGGTTTTCTTTCTTCCTTTGAGAGAGAGGGCCGGCACTTGAGAGGAGAAAATGGTGCAATTTTTGGTTAATTTTGTGATTTATTTGGTCAATGGTAAGACATGGAATAGTAGTCTTAAAGGTAACCCAATCAAATGGTGACACTTGTCACCCAATTTAATGCAAGTCTATCACTTTGTTCCCTCTCACATCAATCCAAATAGCTTCCTCTAATTATCTCTTAACACCCGATAAAATAATTCCAGTATCCAAAACTTAATCTAGTTGGCCGAATTTTTCCGGACTTTTCGCACTAGTGGGTCCCACGTCCGGTATCTGCTCTTAATTTCTCAAAATCTATTCGATACTAGAAAAATCATCTAAAAATTATATCTGCTCCTTAAATTTATCTAGAAAAATTTTCGAATCACGAAAATGCAGAAAACAAGTCATGAAAAATAATAAAACTTAGAAAATGAAAATTACGGGTTCTCACAATTTCACTCCATAAAACCCTATCTTCTTGTGCTAGTAAGGGTTGTAGTGAAGTTAGTTTGAAGCTCTAAGGTGGCCAACATCTTCCTCCCTCTTGGTTCTTGGTAAGTGAAGCTTGAAACACCCTACTACACCTAATGATACTTATTTTGTGCTTAATGGTGGCATGAGTGTTGAAATATATGATTTGTTTCTTGATTTGAGGTGATTTGGTGAAATTTTCCATTTTATGATGATTTTTCTGGTTTAATATGAAATGAATGTTGTGGCCTTGTATGATGAATGGTAATGGTTGATAATGACTCTATGAGGTGTATTGGATAGGCAAATGCAATCAATTTTGGATTTGGTTGGAAATTTGAAAAGTTAGGGTTCTTAAATCCCCAATTCTGTCCGGTTCTAGATCACTGGGTTAGAGGCCGAATTAGACTTTGCTCAAAACATGAAAGTTGTAGGTATTGATGTGATTGAGATGCCTGTAAAATTTCAGGTCATTTGGATTAATGTAGAATGAGTTATGACGAAATTACTGTAGCTGTTCTGCTTTGGACAGAATGCGAAAACTGCGATAGTAATGGGCTATTTTGACTGGAATTGGTGTAGATTTTGGAGTTGGTGTCTTTTGATGAAATGTAGCTGAGTGTCTTAGCTAACATATGCCTTTGGAATTTCGGCATTTGGACTTGTATGGACTGAGATATACCGATTACAGTTTTCTGTGTTTTGCAAACCTGTTTTAGGAATTCTGGGTTAGTATTTGTCACATTTGACCTAGTTGTGTTAAGAACTGGATTGAGTGGTCTTCTACATTGTTGTAGCCCTGTTCCATAGCTTCGAAACGGTGGGTCTTACACCCCCATCCGATAACCGTAGAGAATTTAACGCCATTACCGCATAATGAGTGTAAAACAGTTTTCTATTTGGGGCCAAGACTAAGGCCATTTTCTAATTTCTGGTTTGCTATTATGCTCATTTATGCATATGAAACCCTTTTGGGGTTGTGTTTAGCATTTCTATATGGCTCGGTATCGAGTCTCATTGTATGTGTTACATGTTCTAGGGCTTGAAGGTAGTGCACGACGACTTGGTGATCGTGGTACATGAAATACCACTTTCTCACTTGGTGAGTATACCACTCACTAAATTGTTACTATGTGGCTTTGTTAAATGTTATGTGATGCCTTGATGGCTTACTTGAATATTGAAATTGATTAAGGTGAGGGTGTACTTGACCGCCCTCACCTCTTTTGATATTGTCACTGAATGGCTACCGTTTTATTGCATTACTGAACTTGATATATTGGTTGGTGAGTTCCATTTCATGGAAACTGAATTGATGTCGTTTGGACGTTGTCCAACGGCCTTACTGCATTACTGAGCTCAACCCCGTTTGGTAGTCAATTGGATCGAGCCGGCGAGGGCTTGGTCGTGAAGATTGAATTGCCACGGGGACTGTACTGGGGAACCTTGTGGTAATGAGACCCTTGGTTCCGGTAAACTCGAGTATTACCAAAAGCTACTGAATTGGAGTGCGGGCCCGGTTGGGGTATGATATGTGGAAGGAATGGAAGTAAAGTGTGGTCTACGGTTTGGTACTTTTAACATTGACGGAGGGTCAATGAGGTTGGATCAAGATTGCACGCGTGGAAATAGGCTCTTGAGAGCCGACTGTATCCTTTTACCGTTGTACTCTATTGCTTATCGTGTACTTTAAGTGATTGGCTATGCTTATGTGACTTTGGTTGCTTATGTAGTGGTATACCACTGGGCTTTAGCTCATTCCGTGTCATTTGTTTTCCTTACAGGAAAATGAACACTTTTGGAAAGATTTTGATAGTTGGATGGCAAGTTGAGCACTTGTACATGTAATTTTGTTAGCTCCTTGAGGGTGATAACCCTAAGTGTATAGCTTTCTTTAATGAAGGGCTTGTGTTGGCCTAAATGTATTGGTATGAACTAATGGGTGCGCTTGTACTCCATTTGGCTTGTAAATGTTGATTTTCAATGTATGTATATGCTTGGCTGTGTTTTGGATGAATTTCGGATCAAGACGACTTCAAACGAAAACGGAAAAAATGTTGGCGTGAATGAACAGTACCAAATCCGGCCAGGAATCCGGCCAGAAACTGGCCGGATTGAAGGCCGGATTGGCCTTGGAAAAAAAAGAATCCGGCCAGTTGCATTCGGCCTGGAATCCGGCCAGACAATCCGGCCGGAATCTTGGCCGGATTGCGAAGGGAAATTAAATCTTTTGGGTTTGCTCTCGGCCCAGTATCCGGCCGAGAATCCGGCCGGAAATCCGGCCAGATTCTGGCCGGATTCTGACGTGGCCTGCACTATTCATCTTCGGCGCGAATTTTCATTTTTTTTTATTTTGTGTTTTTGACTTGTTTGCGCGCATTGTTATGTTCCGGGACGTAATAGACCGACGTAAACTGTACCGTTAGTCCTGGCGAGAGCTGGGCAGGCAGTCCGCTAACCCCTTTGGTTCGCCTTAGGGGAAGGTGGGGCTGTCACACCGTTCGTATGTAACAATGTCTTTCTTATGTTTTAAGATGTCCCGTTAGCCAATTTAATTTTTCGGAGGTTCATTTAAGTGAGGAATAATGAGTACACGTGTCTCGAGGCGATATTCTATCCGAGAGTGCAATTATCTTGGGGAATTAAGAATGATCAATAGTAGATTAAGAAAAGTTAATTGAGGAATTAGAGGTGAATGAGTTCTAATTAAGCGTATACCGCTCGCACGTTGATGGTTTTCCGAAAGACGCGCTGATACAAATTTATTGGAGATTTGGGGAATTATTACTAGACTCATGTGAGGACTCATATTTATATCTCTAAAATGGTTATTTTTATGATTTATCACCCATGTATTAGTTAGTTATACTATCATTATGAGAATTTCTTAGAAATTGTACTTTCTCGTGCATAAGTCGGAAGTTCGCGTTTTCGCGCGCGCGACTAATTGAGGGACTTTGGAATTTTATTTTTAGACTATTAAGAGTAAATAATAATAGTGTTAATGGAAGTGCATTAGAGGTTTAGTGCATAAGTCAAACAAACCCGAGAGGAAAAGGGCACGAAACGCGCGCGTGCGCGCAAGAGGGTTGACTTTTGGAGTAATTTTGGCCACAAACTCTTTGGCTTCCCAAGGAAGCCTCACCCATCAGCAACGTTTCTTTCCTTTCTCTTCTAGCTGCTGAACCTCCCAAGGAAGAAGAAGACCAAAAGGCTTCATCATTTCACTTCACAATCTTGCACCAAATCACTTCAAATTTCTACCACAAACTCAAAACCACTTGGAGATCATCTTGGACTAGTAAAGGAGCTTCATTCTCACGGTTTTCTTGGAGCTCAAAGTTGTGAGAACCCGTAAAATTTCCTTATTTTATATCATTTAATTCTATTTCTTTTCATGCATTTTCTTTATTTTACTACCTTAATTTTTTTAGACATTTTATAAGTGAATATAGTTTGTAAAACATTTTTCTTGTATAAGTTAGTTCGGGTTAATTTGGAAGTGTATTATGGGCGTGGGACCTGCTAGTACGCTAAGTACGATAAATTTTTGACAATTAGTTGAAGTTTTGTATAAAGGGATATTACTGTACAAGGTGCTAGGAGATAGTTAGAGGTTAACTAGATAGATTAACCATTGGTAGACAAAAGGATGAGATTTGAACCCTAAGGTGCCATTTGTCACAAAACCATTGGAAGTTGGACTTTTGACCAAGGTTATTAACTTTACTAAAATCAGATTTTTGACCAAAATTCCTTCACTTTCATGTCTTCTTTCGCCGAAAATATTGAGAGAAAAACCAAGAGAGTTCTTCATCTTCCACTTCAATTTCTTGTCCAAATCTTGAGTTCCAACCGATTAAATAGCAAACTACTCCATAAAAGTGCTAGTTAAGGTAGTTTCCAAGGTGTTTGTGGAGTCAATTTGGGAGGAAAGATACTAAGCTACTATTTTCTTGAGGTTTCAAGGTAACTTATTAAGAAAATTTCCCTTTGCTTCTAATGGTTGCAAATTAGTGGTTTAAAGTTGTAGATTTGGTAGGTTTATGAGCATATTTCATAGTTTGAAGTAGTATTATAGAATTTTCAGTTTTATGGTGATTTTTTTCTACCTTTATATGAAGCTTAATGATTGGCTATGGTTTGATAGCTTTGTTATGGGATATATTTTGGTTTATAGGCTAGTTTAATTTGCCTAAAGAAAATTTCCAACTTATGTGCACAAATTCCAGCTTAGGGTTTCCATTTGGTAGAAATCTGCCCTATTTTTGTACTGCATGTTCGTCCTTGAGAGAGACCGAATCAGCCCTTGATCAAAACATGAAAGTTATAGGTATTTGAGTTAGCTAGCTACTGGTAAAATTTCAGCTCAATTGGACCACTGTAGATTATGAAATGACCGAAATACCCTTGACTGCCCACAAGCCCTGTTTCAAGGACAGTTTGCTATTTTATCTGAGATTTCGATTTTTGACAATGAAAATGCATGATTTGGCTCTGGAAGTCATTATAAGAAATGTAGGTATATGTCTTAGCTTCGAAACACCATAAGATTCGTCTCAATCCGATAAGTGTAGCTTCAGTTGCAGTTATCATGCCGAAAGGTGCGTGGAACTTGATAATTATAGAATTTTTTTTGCTTGGCATGATATTTGTAACATAGGGCTTGGATTTGAGCAAGGAAATTATCTTTGATGGATGTGGGGTTTAATCATGATTGGTTTTGGAGCTACCAATTGGCTCAAATTGAAGGGTATTGTGGCCCTAATTAGGTGTGTTTTTAGCTTATGATTTGTATGTGAAATTGTGGTTGATTTGAGATGTGTTGGTGTTGATTGTAGGATGGAAAAGTAAGAAAATTTAGGGGAAACGCTGTCCAATTTTCTAGGCCATTTGGTTCCTTTAAGTTTGAGTTGCATTTTGGTAGAATGAGGGGTTTATAAGAAGGGCTTTTGGGTCGTTCGAACCCTAGGTTTTCATGTTGCCTTTTCGTTCCAAAAATCATGTTTTGCACCCTTGTATTCGTAATTATTTGAAGAGGCATACAACTTGTAGTCGAGCATCATTTGTGCATTTCATTTACTAGATTTGTGGCTGTGGGAACCATAATTGTTTACCTTAGTTATTCTAGGGTTTCTTGGTGATTAGAGCCCTACTTTGGTTGAAACTTTTGAAGTATCCTTGCTTAAACTGGTGAGTATACCACTCCCCTGAATTGTTGCTTAATTGGTTCATCTACACTTGAAATCTGTGACATAAATAACTATGAACTCTGTTTATTCTGAATGAGACGAGGGTGTACTTTATCACACTCGTTCTCTTGCCTATACTGTATAAACTGGAATCTGTTACTTTTGCCTATTATGAACTTGAACCTGTTACTTGTGCCTGTTATGATGTCGTTTGGAAGTGTATCCCACGACTTTCCTGTTAAACTTGAGCTCAAACTCATGAGGAGTTAATTAAATCGAGCCAGCAAGGACTTGGTCGAGGAAATTGACAATCTATAGGTGCTTGTTCCTGGGGAATCTTTGGGTATTGAGACTCTTGATTCCGGTATACTCGAGTATTACCATTCTAGTTCCTGTTTTGCGTTCGGGCCCGGTAAGGGGTATGTTTGGTGAACGGGATTTTGACGTAAGAGGGGTCTATGGACATGTGGGTTTCATTAAACGTTGACAGAGGGTCAACGAGGTTGGATCAAGTATGCAATAGGGATTTGGTTCCTGAGAGCCACCTGTATCCTTTAATTTGTGGTGTTCATTCATTTCTCTTATTTGATGTGTCTATGTGCCTTAAAAGTGAATTCTCATAATTTTTTTTTACTATTTATACTTTTGGTAACTCATTGAGCTTCTAACTCACCCCGCTCCATTATCCTTGATTTTCTTACAGGGAGCAATCTTTTGGAACTGCGATGTTTTGAAGAATCAGTTGAGCTAGTATAGATATTTTTTGTATAGCTCCTCTGTAGTTGAAAACCCTAATTGTATTTTGATCAAGCATCACACTTTGGCTTGTAAAGTTCTAACATGTGTATAACAGTGTTTATTCATGTTTCCTACGTGTATTTGTTAGTGAATGTACGTTCTATGGGTTCTATCGCGCGTTTTGTAAGGTTTTAAGTGATTTGACTCCGTAGTCCCGGCGAGAGCTGGACAGGCGGTCTGCCGAACCCTTTGGTTCGGCCTAGGGGGAGGTGGGGCTTTCACAGGTGGTATCAGAGCTGTTTCGTGTGGTTTTTACGGGGAGTGAGTTTGGGCCAAGTGGTGTTATGGTCCTGATTTAGTGAATGCGTATAAATGTCTAAGTGCTTTTTTGAGCATAAGCTATGGATCGTGAAATGTACTTGGAGGTAATAGATTTGTATGTTAGATAAGAATCTCGATTGTAGATGAATTACTCTTGGGACTGGCCAGCCCGAGTTGTGAATTATCTTATTTTGGGATTCTTGTACCCTACTACTAGAAATTTGATTCTATGGAACATCATGCGATGTGTTAGGGTATCACTAAGGATGATTAACCCTGCCTAAGATATAAATTGTGTTATTCTTGTCAGATTATGGACGGAGCCTAGAGGGGGAAAGATGTTAGTCAGTTGCTTTTGTACTATTGGCCTAGTTTGTATATAGTACTTTGGATGACCCGATACTTTCATGTGATTCCTTCGCTTGTATCTAACTGACTGCTACTGTGTGATTGTCTGCTAAAGATGTGCCATATGTATATTGCCTACTTTTATCACTTGTACTTGCATATTTTTGTTTTAACATTATATTCATGCTTCAACCTTAGACTCGTTAAACCAAATGAAGGGTATTCATAGTGGACGGGGCGGGGGACGTGGACCCTCAAATGAAGGAGGAAATCGGGAACCAATGCCTGGACCCGATCCTGAACCTGGAGTGGATCCGAATATTCAGGTAGCTGCCGCTATCCAACGTATGATCAACCTTTTGGCTCACGTAGTAGAACATCAGGGCCAAAATCCTATTAATCAGTCGGGAAACCCTGGTAATCATAGAGAGGGTGAGGATAGAGCCCTCGAACGATTTCAGAAGTTCTCGCCACCGAATTTCCTTGGAGGACCAGACCCTGACGTGGCTAAGAGGAGGCTAGAGAAGATGATTGATATTTTTGCTGCGTTGCACTATACTGAGGAGAGACAGGTGACATTTGCTATCTTTCAACTGGAGGGAGCAGCCCGTTCTTGGTGGAATGTAATAAGATTGAAATGGGAAAGAGCACAAACACCAAGGACGTAAGCGAACTTCATGATAAAGTTCAACGCGAAGTATTACCCACCCCTAATTCAAGAAAAGAAAGAAGATGAGTTCATTAGGCTTCACCAGGGAGCTCAGACTGTCGCCGAATATGAGAGCCAGTTAACTAGGTCGTCTAAGTTCGCCCCAGAACTAATTGTGACCGAGCAAAGACGGATAAAGCATTTTGTTCAAGGATTAAATATTGAGATTCAGAAGGACCTGGCTGTAACCCAACTTAGTGCCTTTAGTGATGCTGTGGAGAAAGCCCAACGAGTTGAAAATGCAAGTTTACAAGGTAGAAACTTCCAAGCCAAGAAAAGGGGATTTCCTGGAAGTAGCTCAGAGCAAGGGGATAAGAGTACGCCTTCTAAGATTGGAAGAGGAAACAAGGGAGTACAACTATCGGGGATGTCAAGTGGTGCCTCACAGAGAGGCTCGGCTTTGCTTCTTGTGGTCTCTGTGGGTACTATGGGAAGCCGAATCACACGGAGGATGTATGCTAGAAGAAAGGAAGAAAATATCTGCATTGCGGGAGTGTAGATCATCAAATCGCTAATTGCCCAGGCCTATCTCGAGAAGGGAGTAGGAACTGACAAATAACCAAGATCAACTCTGACCAGTCGAAGGGGAAGGGGCTAAACCGAAGGTGTCGACTCGGGTGTATTCCCTAGGGCCATATCAAGTCCCTGACTCGTTTGAAGACATAGAAGGTAAGATCCTTGTATTTCACCATTTAACTAAGATTTTGAAGATTCCCGTGGTAAGAAAATTTCGAAGATAAAATTTCTTTAAGGGGGAGAGAGTGCGAGACCCATAAAATTTCCTTATTTTATATCATTTAATTCTATTTCTTTTCATGCATTTTCTTTATTTTATTTTACTACCTTAATTTTTTTAGACATTTTATAAGTGAATATAGTTTGTAAAACATTTTTCGAGTATAAGTTAGTTCGGGTTAATTTGGAAGTGTATTATGGGCGTGGAACCCGTTAGTACGCTAAGCGTGATAAATTTTTTACGATTAGTTGAAGTTTTGTATAAAGGGATATTACTGTACAAGATGCTAGGAAATAGTTAGAGGTTAACTAGATAGATTAATCATTGGTAGACAAAAGGATGAGATTTGAATCCTAAGGTGCCATTTGTCACAAAACCATTGGAAGTTGGACTTTTGACCAAGGTTATTAACTTTACTAAAATCAGATTTTTGATCAAAATTCCTTCACTTTCATGTCTTCTTTGAATAACCGCTAATTAGGGACTACGGAGTCAAATCGCTTAAAACCCTACACAACGCGCGATAGAACCCATAGAACGTACATTCACTAACAAATACAGGTAGGAAACATGAATAAACACTGTTATACATATGTTAGAATTTTACAAGCCAAAGTGTGATGCTTGTTCAAAATACAATTAGGGTTTTCAACAACAGAGGAGCTATACAAAAGAATATCTATACTAGCTCAACTCATTCTTCAAAACATCGTAATTCCAAAATATTGTTCCCTGTAAGGAAAACAAGGATAACGGAACGGGGTGAGTTAGAAGTTCAATGAGTTATCAAAAGTATAAACAGTAAAAAAAATCATGAGAATTCACTTTTAAAGCACATAGACACATCAAAAAGAAAAATGAACGAACACCACAAATTAAAGGATACAGGTGGCTCTCAGGAACCAAATTCCCGTTGCAATACTTGATCCAATCTCATTGACCCTCTGTCAACGTTTAATGAAACCCACATGTCCGTAGACCCCTCTTACGCCAAAATCCCGTTCACCAAACATACCTCTTACCGGGTCCGAACACCAAACAGGAATAGGAATGGTAATACTCGAGTATACTGGAATCAAGAGTCTCAATACCCAAAGATTCCCCAGGAACAGGCACCTATGGATTGTCAACTTCCTCGACCAAGCCCTTGCTGGCTCGATTTAATTAACTTCCCATGAGGTTGAGCTCAGGTTTAACAGGAAGGTTGTGGGATACACTTCCAAACGACATTATAACAGGCACAAGTAACAGGTTCAAGTTCATGACAGGCAAAAATAACAGATTCCAGTTTATACAGTACAGGCAAGAGAACTAGTGTGATAAAGTACACCTTTGTTTCATTCAGAATAAACAGAGTTCATAGTTATTATTCATGTCACAGATTTTAAATATAGATGAACCAATTAAGCAACAATTCAAGGAAGTGGTACACTCACTAGTTTAAGCAAGGATACTTCAAAAGTTTCAACCAAAGTAGGGCTCTAATCACCAAGAAACCCTAGAATAACCAAGGTAAACAATTATGGTTCCCACAGCCACAAATCCTGATACGTTCCTCGATCCACACGTTCGAGACACGTAGCACGTTTGCCCAAGGATCTAGCGAGGTTGTCCAACGCTTGGATGGCGGAACCTAGAATCAAACGGATGACACGATTTGATTTAGGTGGTAGTGTCGCGCCCCATTTTTTGATAAAATAAATAAATGGTTTAAAAAATGATGTATTTTTTGATTCAATTTGTGATTGGAAAATGAATTGTTATTTAAAAGAAAAATGGGTCTAAATGGGGGTTTGAGAATGCGACGATTTGACCCAAAATTATAGTTTAAAAAGGGTTTTTGAAATAAAAAAATCGGAGTCGCCACTTGGTAATGAGTTAAGGTGTACCAAGTCACCTAAAAAATGAATTTTTAAAGAAAAATAGGAAAAAATATTAAGAAACCCCTTTTAAACGACTCCTAGTCCACGTAAACCAACGAAAAAGGTTCGGGAGTCACATTTGACGAAGGGGAAGGCAAGGATAAAAATCCAAGGCACCCCTTCGACCTAGCCAAGGCTAGTTGCGTGATTTAATCAAATATTTTCTTGTTTTAACCAAAGAATTTATTACATTTGGATGTACTATATGAATGCAAACCCTAGACCTAGGGGTATTGGGGGAAATTTCTCTTCAAAGGTTGAATGGTGCCAATCACATTAATTGTGAAGCCCAATAATGACCCTTTGGAGAGGTCACGAATAATGCGAGTGGGATGCAAATGAATGAAATGCATGTATGCAATGTGAGGACATGAGTTTGAAAAAGTAATAAAAACAATAAATATGTAAATGAAAATGTGCACGTGAGTGGGCAAGGTACGGTATGTGGAATGATAATATGAAGTGCATGTGTGCAAGTGATGATAAAAGTGTTCGTGTGCAAGTGAAAAGATATAGAGGTGTACGTGTGAAAATGAGAGGAAAAAATGAAAGTGTAATGAGGGTACAAAATGATAGAGTGGATGCATGCGCCTAGGGAATGTATGCATATTGGGCACGGGGAGACCTAAATCGTGACTCAATTTGCCCTTTTATAGAGGGAATACAAGCGTGCTAAGGCTTAGAAAAAGCCACACTCGTCTATATCCCATATTTAAGGGGACCCTCAAGCAGATGAACCCTATAACTAGCATGAAATGCAAAAATCCTAAAATGGAGGGAAAAGGGGTTCAAGGATCATGCCAAATGATAAAACTAAGGAAAATGCGTGATATGTGGTGAACAAGCAAATGATGTACTAACGAGGGAAAATCCCTAAGGGTCTAGTGTTGGACTAGCCCATTCTATGAATTCCGACTAGCGTTGGACTAGTGGAAACGATAAAAGAAGCCACAACTAGCGTTGGACTAGTGTGATGACGTACATTCATCCATTCCATTCATCCACACTATAAAAAGCGAGTAGACATGCGAATCACTTATAAACACGTAGCACATAACACTTAGCATGCTTGACTAGATGCAAGGACCTAATAAAGCGATTAAACACTTAACACGTAGGCATGCAACCAAACTAATGAACATATTACATTCACTAACTAAAACAAAAGGGGAAGGGGAAAATAGACCAAATTGCTCGCCACAGCCCTATCTATTACAAGCCAAGAGGTGTACACATACCCCATTAAAAGAATAACTTAATGAAAACAAAAAGTAAATGACATAAGTAAAAGGAATTAAAGAAAAAACTAGGAAAGCAAAGTAGGCATGCAATTCACTTAACATGTTGGGTCACATAGGAGAGAAACAAAAGGGATAAAAGAAATTATACCGCCCCTTTGAATGGTGTCCAAATGAAAGAAAAATGGCTTCAAAACAATAAAAAGGTCAAGGTACCTCAAATAGTAAAGTATAACAAAGTCACCAAATCTCTCCTAATTGCAATTTAAATGAAATCAAATAATGCATAAGTTTCAGGAAAAGGACCCACCAAGGACCCAATTACCAATTAAAGACCCAATTGCAAACCTTAGTCAACCATTCGAATTCAATCGAAACATTTAAGCACTCCAAAGGTCTCAAGAGCCAAGAAAAGGTCAAACAACCAATTTATTTAGGGAAATTAAAAAATAGGCAAACACGAGCTCATTCGGTCATAAAACCCCTAAAGTCATGACTTAAGTGCAATTGACAAAACATGGTAGTTAATTGAAACAAAACAAGCCATGAAGTTGCACAAATTAAAATTGCCAAGGACCAAATTGATGAAATTATTTAATTGATTGGGTTCTAGTGGAACAAGGAGAGACTTGGGGGCCAAAGTGCAAATTTTTGAAAGTTCCATGCATGCAAATCACGTAGAAGAAGAATTTCTGCAACAAACAATTTCTGCAATGCCAAACCAGCTGCACTTCTTCATAATTTGTGAACTTCCTTAGGCTTTTAGACCAAAACAAATGCAGTTCGCACAAAATAACAAAACACCACTTGATCTACCCACTTTATAATGCAACAAAACAATCAATCAAACAAAAAGAGCCTGCAAAAATGATGAAGCAAAATTTCTGCTGCAACATTCATCCAGAATTTTTCCTTTTTGCAACTTTAAACTCTCAACTGCAGGTTTCATAGAAAACTTCAAACAAAAGCCACCAAAGACCCTCACTCAATCACCATTTAACAACTAAACACTTTGATTAACACAACACAGCTGAACATGCAACAAAAAAGGCAGAAAAACACCCCCAAAAACTCATGCAACTCGGCTGAAGCTATGCTGCGTTTTCTTTTATTGCAACTTTCAGGGTTTCTGATGCAGTTCAAACGCAAGGAAGAACTTAGACAACAAAGGTTTGGACAAGATTACCAAACATTCTTTCCACTTTTTAATCATAAAACTCTTATGTGTAAACACAACAATTCAAGGAAAGAGAGCATGCAAATCTGGAAAATTTTCTCTGCAGCATTCTACAATTTTTCAGCCACGGCATTTCTTTTCATCATGCAAACCAGATTTTTAATTCAAATACAAAGCTTTGATTAGATATTTCTCAAACCAGCATCTTAACTCTAACTAAACAACAAGCTTCTTAACTCAACTCCAAACAAACAAGAACAATGAAGGAGCTAATGCATTACAGAAAATCTGGACAGACATTCATGTAGAATGCTTTGGCAATCTGAAATCCACTTTCCAGCTCAAATATTTTAGATGTTTAAACACTCAAACTCAACACCCAACCTTCCATTGATTCCCTCCAACACAAGATCAAACATGAAACTGAAGGGCAAAACTTAACCAGCAACCAAAGGAAAGGAAATGCGGCAGGGAAAAGACCGAAAAAATGCAGCAGCTTTTGCTTGCTGTGTTTTTGAAAGGAGGAACTTTTAAATAACTTGGTAACTTCAACAATTCATACCATGAGTTTCCAACAAACTTTCAGTTTCAAAATACATCAGAAATGATCTACATTCACACTAAACTCTGACCCAAACACATCAGGAAAACAAGTCGCAAACTTCTGCATTTTCTAATTACAACATTGCCGCAGCTATGTGTCAACAATTTTGGCCAAATCTGCCCACAATTCAAATGGTTTACTACTGAATGTCATACAAGACTTAAAACAACATTTTTCATGCATTTCCAAGCATTATTTGCTAATGAAAAATTCCAGAAACAACTGCAAATTCTGGTTTCACTCCCTTGGCAAGTCACATAAATTTCCAGCACTTGGTTGGTCTTAAATCCGAATTTACCTCGGTTGAATCATTGTGTTAAGTACCCAAAACTAACATGCAAGGCTACTTAATGAAATTACTATCATAACTAGTTCAAATCAAGTTCGGTCAGCAACTATAATCATCCACAATTCTAGAAATTCTGTTCACCACCCTCGGATGAACTTGCATGTAGCAGTTTTCTGTTTCATATTTTTTCCTTGCTTAGCCGAACTAATGAACTTCATGCAAAGCTTAATCACCTACTTCTTAGCTAGTTAATCACATTTATAAGCTCAGCCTGCCTCAGGGGAACGAAATTAAAATTGCATTTCCATTTCAGCTTCTCGGCAAAGCTGGAAAATTATGGCAACAAATCTGCTTTGAGTTTTAAGAGTCTGAGCATGAAATTTGAAGGAAAGGGATAGCTTACCTTATCCTCTCGGTGACAGTTCGTCGGTGATGGCAGTAGATTCCGGCAAGCTCCAACCTTTTCCAGCCGCTCCTCTGCTCTTCTCCCTCTAGCTTTCGTTTTGCCCGTCGCCTAGCCTGCCGCCTGGTTTGATGAGTTGCGGCTGGAAATGGTGAAGTGCAGCTTGGTTGAGGTTGAAAATGACCACAGCTAGGAGAGGGAAGGGTGTAGGATCGGTTGTTCTCACGCGGTGGTCTCCTGGTTTCTTCCCTCAGCTCGCGGACAGAACAGGAAATTTTTTGCAGCTCGCGGTTTCTCCTCTTTTCTTTCCTCTTCGATACTCACGAGGTAAGTCTCTCTCTCTCGTTTGTTCTTGGTCCGAAACCCAATGGAGTTGTGGAGTGGAGTTGCGGTTTTGATGGCTGGAGTTGACGAAGGTGATGATGATCAGCAGCTCACACGACTTCCACTTGCTCTCTCTCACTCTTTCGCACAGATTCAGAACTGAAGATGAAAGAAAAAATTTTGGTGGCTCTTGTTTTTCTTTCTTTTGTTCCTCTCAGCCGTTAATATCAAGGTAATGGATCACAATGCATCTTCAGTCGGTGGGTGGTAGTGGAGAAAGAAACCGGCACTGAGGATAGAAAATACTGGAACGTGAAGTGGAAATGGATTCGGCAGAAATGGAATTATGATTTTTGATTTTTTTTTTTTAAAATAATAATTTAACACAATATAATTAACTAATTAAGAAAAATAACTAATGAAGACAGATTGAATAAAATGAGCGGAACTAGGCATAAAAAGATAAAAATGAAATGCTAATTTTTCTTTCTTTTTCCTTCTTTTTTTTTTCTTTTTTTTTTTTTTTTTTTTTTTCTTAAATAGCCCAAAACCCGCAATCGGGGTTCCCCCTTTTTTCATTTTTCATATTTTTTCCAAGAAAACATTGAATTTAAATCAAAACAACTAAAGCATAATTTTTTGAATGCTTTTCCTTTTTTTCTCTTTTTCCATGATTTTTCTACGCTAAAACTTAAAAATAAAAATAAAAATAAAAATAAAAACTAGAAACTAAAAAAAACTAAAAGCAACCACGCCAAATGAGAATAAAAAGTAAAAGAAATTACACCAAAAATTTGGTGTCTACAGTTTGCCCCTCTTTGTCTGAGTTTTGGAAAAACTTGAGACAAAGAAGTAGACACCAAATACTTACCTGTGTTATTCGGCTGCGAAAAATTCCAACGAACAGGAATTCTAATACGGGACTGACCCGAACCAGAATTGAAAACGGGACTGACCCGAACTGAAATGTAAAATTGGACGAATTGAAGTGAGATAGAGTGTTGGTGGGATGGAAACACGCACATTAGTGAGATAGGCTCGATGCTAACGGCGGTAGAAAATGAAACGCGCACGTTAGTGAGATAGACTCGATGCTAACGGCGGTAGAAACGAAACACGCATGTTAGTGAGATAAACTCGATGCTAACGGCGGTAGAAATGAAACGCGCACGTTAGTGAGATAGACTCGATGCTAACGGCGGTAGAAACGAAACACGCATGTTAGTGAGATAGACTCGATGCTAACGGCGGTGAAATAGAAACGCACATTAGTGAGATAGACTCGATGCTAACGGCGGTGAAATAGAAACGCACATTAGTGAGATAGACTCGATGCTAACGGCGGTAGAAATGAGAACACGCACGTTAGTGAGATAGACTCGATGCTAACGGCGGTGAAATAGAAACGCACATGTTAGTGAGATAGACTCGATGCTAACGGTGGTTGGAGTAAAACACGCACGTTAGTGAGATAGACTCGATGCTAACGGCGGTAGAATAAAAACACGCACATTAGTGAGATAGACTCGATGCTAACGGCGGTAGAATGAAAACACGCACATTAGTGAGATAGACTCGATGCTAACGGCGGTAGAATGAAAACACGCACATTAGTGAGATAGACTCGATGCTAACGGCGGTTGGATCAGTGAATATAGTTGTCAAGAAAGGAAGTAAAAGGGTGCGTGGCGGACGCTGAGACTTGTCAATAAAACATTAAAGTTGAGATTTGAAATTGATTTCTTCAAGAAGTTAAACCTAATTTGATTGATTGATTTTTGATGATTTTGTTGTTTTTGTTTTTTTTTGTTTTTTTGTTTTTTTTTTTTGTTGTTTTTTTTTTTCTGTTTTTTTTTCCTTCTTCTTTTTTTTTTTTCTTTTTTTTTCTTTTTTGAAGAATCTTTCCAAAAATTTGCCCCAGCATGATGAATTTTGCAAATTGAACCCATAGTTGATGTTGTTGCACCTTTTGATCAAATTTACTTGCAAACAATTTTCAATCTGCCTTTGTTCACTGGAGGACTCTTTCCGACACCGATTCTAGTGCGAGGCGTGGTTACTTTCATCTTGTGCATGCAATTTTTCCTGTGAAAGAGAAAAAACAAAGAAATTGCCACCACCATTTGATCCATTTTCCTTTGAGAATCGTATAAACATGAGTTTTTCGATGCCCGTATCAACTTTTGCTGCGGCAGCCGATTGAGTTGGATTTTTCACCCTGAGGCTTTTCTGATTTTCAAACTGACCAGGTATGTGCTTTGCTATATTGAAGTCTGTGTAGCTGGCTTGGCTGAATTTCAACTGTTCTCAAAAGATGACTGAATCCAAGCATACTTTTTGCAATAAACCACGGGGATTGTCATTCACCACAATTCAATGATAAAGAATGAGGTATGCAAGAAAATTCATATGTCATGTAAAAATAATTATGCACAAGAATGCACACTTAACCATTTGTGCTTAAATTCTACTAAAAAAAATGCCATGAATGCGAGTAATTTGGAAAAAATGAGTTTCCTAAGAATGTATTCGCAAAAGAATGTTTTACAAAAATGACACAGTTTTGGCCAACGGATGTCTCTGGGTATCCTTGTTCTGGAATTCAATATTGGCAGGGGTATGACAAAAATGAGGAGAAACCCAAATGGACTAAACCACTAGTTGTTCTTCCTTGTGCTTGCTCATTGCAGAAATCCTACCTTGGCGCCCTTTCGGGTTTTCACCCTTTTTCTTTTGTTTTGTTTTTGCTTTTGTTTTTCTCTTTTCTTTTCTTTTTCCCCTTTTCTTTTGAGGTGCCCTTTCGGGTTTTCACCTAAGGAACAATGGAAAAACTCAACCATAATCGACTTAGGAGTATGAACTGAAGATTGCTGACATCAGTAAAATGCGCTTCCCTTGTAAGATTAGGCGAAGGCATTATGGACATCACTTGCCAGTTGATTAGCAAATTTCCCAACAGAAAATACGGCAAATAACGAAAGCCAGGACTTTGGGCTTTTGAAATGAAGTCAGGTGGGGTATTTTTCCAGAAAAGTTGAGGCTTGAAAGCAAATTCTGATGAGAGGGGTGTGAAATAGCCTGAGATTGCACCATTTTGCAATTATTTCCAATTTTGAACGAAACTGAGGAAATTTTTTTTTTTTTTTTTTTTTGCCCCAGTTTGATTGGATTTTATTTCTTTGCATTTTCTTCATTGCATCCTTCTTACTTTTTGCATTTTCCTTCAAAAACTAGACTTGCCCCAGTGTGGGGTTCTTTTTCCTTTTTCATCTCTTTCAAAGATAAATTTGCCCCAGTGTGGGGTTTGCAGTTCTCAGGGGTTGCCAAACGAAAATTATTGTTCTGAAAGCTCAAAGGGGACAAGTAGGGATAAAATGCTTTAAATGTAAAAGAAGAGGGCCTGACTTGCATTTCGCCATTTGCACGAATTTCTAAGGAAATTTGCATGATCAAATGAAAATCTTCTTGCACATATCTGATTTGATGGGTTGAGGGTATGTCTGTCCTTCCATCTCTCCTTTGAACACCCAATAAGCTTTGTTAATTTGAAGCAAATTTGCCTTCGACTTCGTCTTTCATCGCTTTAGCACTTTGTTTCCTTCTTCAGAAGATCGGTGGCGGATCTTTTTGTTATGAACATAGGCCATGCGTTTTGACAACGTTGGTCATAGCACATAGCATTCAACTGCCTTCCATCAATCAGAAACAATCATTAATGATATTGCTTTAACCAATCAACTTTCAACCTGGCTGGGAAAGGATTTTCTCAAATGAAGGGATTTTTCTAGTGAAGGGATTCATCAATGAAGGGACTTTTCCAGCGAAGTGATTTTCAACGAAGGGATTTCTCAATGGTTTTTCTCAATGAAAGCTTTCTCAATGAAGGAATTTCTCAATGAGGGCTTTTTAATGGAGGGATTTTCAATAAAGGGTTTCATCAAATTCCAAAACAGTGATATTCAAAGAGTCAAATAACTTCACCTTTGGCCATCTCAAAGAATTAACAAAAAAAAATCAAAACAATAATCAAATAAACAAATAATCAAATTGCAAAAGATGCTTTCATTAAGCTATGTACATATGCAAGAAAAAGTTTTCATGAATTTTAGCAAATGACAACCCCTAGATTTATCAAAATTCCCTTCGAGAGGGAAGATACTCGGCCATCCAAATTGTGCAGAATTCCTTCAGGATTTTCAAGTTTCGTCATTGGAAGTGGATGCCTCAAAGGTGTCCTTGTGTTCAGAAAAAGGATTCGTACTTATGTTCAGTCATTGTTCTTCCCTTTTCCTTAACACTACATTTCCTGCTTCGATCATGTCCTGAATCTTATGTTTTAGTACCCAACATTTACTGGTCGAATGACCGGGCGCTCCAGAATGGTAGGCACACGCGGCTTGAGGGTCGTATCCAGAAGAGAGACCTCGACGAGAGTAGTTTGGAGGAGGTATGTCATCTATTTTACCGGCAGCCTTCAATTGCTCATACAACTGGTCCAACGGTCTGCCTAGATTAGTAAAAGTGCGATTGCGGTTTTGCCTTTGAGGTTCAGTGGGTTGAGGGTAGTTGTAGGTGAGTCTATTTGGTGGAGGAAGTTGTTGATTGTAAGAGGGCCTGGATCGAATTTGTTGAAAATTAGGGTGAGTTATTTGAAAAGGGTCTACAGGTGGATTAGGATAGCTTGGGCGAGGTCGAGGGTGGTGGATGTTGGTGTGATAAACAGGATGAGAGTTTGGATAATGAGGGTAAGGGTTGGAGTAGGCAGGGTATCGTCGAAATCTGGGTTTTGGGGTAGGGTTTTGATCCCAGACAAAAGCAGTTTCCCCCTCTTGCTTTTTGAGTTGTTGCTTCTTCCCATTGCTACTTTGACTTTGCAAAACTTCCACTTGAGTTTTCAGGGCAGACACATTAACAATCTTTCCAGCTTTCACGAAGTCATCATATTCCTCCAGCTTATTGACAATAGCGGCAAATGAGCATCCAGTCATGCGAAAAATTTCCTCAAAGTACGGGGGGTCGTGTGCCTTAATGAAAGCTCGTATGATTTCGTCCTCAGTCATCGATGGCTCGACTTTTGCAGCTATTTTCCTCCATCTCTTGGCATAAGTCTTGTGATCCTCGGAGGGTCTTCTTTTCGTTCCTTCCAATGTGGTTCTAGTCGGTGCCAACTCACAATTATACTCATATTGCCTTACGAAAGCCTTGGACAAGTCAATCCAGGTTCTTACGTCTTCAGGTTTCAGATTTGAATACCAGTCAAGTGCGTCCCCTTCCAGACTTTCGGGGAACAACCTTAGAGGCAGGTTTTCATCGTCCACAGGCTTTCCTAGTTTGTTTGCAAATAGTCGGAGGTGCGTCTTGGGATTACCCGTCCCATCGTACTTGTTAAACTTAGGAGTTTTAAACCCCTCAGGCAGTTGCACATTCGGAAAGAGACACAGCTCATCGTAATCCAAAACTCCTTGCTTGTTCAGCACCTGACTCTTCTTCATGAATTCATCGAAACGGTCCAGGCGCTTTAATAACTTCACATCAATGGGAGCAGAGGATCCTCCCACCTCTGGTTTGGTTTGAATAAAATGGTCCGGCAGATAAGGCTCAGTGGTGGGGTAATAAAAAGCTTGTGTCTCAGGTGGTATATTTGCAGTGACTTGAGGTTGTGGGCCTTGCATATGAGTAGGGAAAAATGAAGGATTAGGAGGGTAAGTGTATGGCAGATGAATGGTGGGGTAGGTGAAAGTCCCTTCGGGTGGACCTTGCATGGGATCAGTAGTTTGAACTGTAGGAATCACAAAGGGTTCAGATTGCAGTTGTATTACGCGCGGAAGCTCCGGCTGTACCCCGCTACTGACAAGCTCATCTATTAATTTCTTTTGGGTGGCCATTTCAGAGGCCATTTCCCCAAACTTAGCAAGTAACTCGGCCAACTGGACTCCAGGACTCGTGACCTCCGGCTGTGTAGTCGCTGTAGTCTTATCGGATGATTCTGGTTGAACATTCATGTTTACACGATTCCTTTGAGCTTTACCTCAGGATCGCGTAATGATGGGGCTTCGACGAGAAGCGATGTTTAAATATTGCCTGAAAATTTTGAAGGATTGCCTTTAGATTCAACTCTCGCTCAATTATTCCAACGAAAATAAAGAAAAGGAAAAGAAAAAGGCAAGAGTTAGTAGATATCCAGAAAATTCGGATGCATGTCCTATTGGGGAGCCCTTTTTATGCCAAGGGTAGGCCTAGCATGTAAATGCGATCCTCTAGGGTAAGCACTATACCATACCTGACGGATCTGATCAACTCATTGAATGAAAAATAATTTGAAAAAATTTGACCATTGAAGTGACGAGAGATTTGTCAAAATGAGGACAACGTCCGAATGGATGGATCACTTTTGATCGGTACAAGGTTTTGCAAAAACGCACGGGTTTGACCTTGACGAACTTCCTATCAAAGAGATTGGAATTCGTTGATAAAATTTCTCGGTGAATTACGGGTCAAAACCCTAATTGATCAAGTGGTTAGATGCAATGGACGGTTTTCTTCAAAATTGACTAGATTTTCCAATTTGGAATTTGACAATGAAACCCTAATAGGGCAAATGGGTTGAATGAAATTGACAATTTATTTAAATCGACCAAATTACCCTAAAAAGGGAAGCAGGTCAAATGAATTGAATGAAATTTATCCAAAATTAATCAGATCACCCTAAAAAGGGTAAATTGATCAAATAGATTGAACGAAACTTGATTTATTCAAAGTCGGCTCGGCTGCCCTAAAAATGGGTAAATTGGCCAAATGAATGATTTATTCAAAAAATTGGCCGGATGACCCTAAAAAGGGTAAATTGGTCAAAAGACCCTAAAAAGGGTAGATTGGTCAAATGACCCTAAAAAGGATAAATTGATCAAATAAATTGATAATTTATTCAAAATCGACCAGGTGACCCTAAAAAGGGTAAATTGGTCAAATGAATTGATGATTTACTCAAAATTGACCGGATGACCCTAAAAAGGGTAAATTGATCAAATGAATTGGATGAAATGAAATTATTCAAAAATGATTAGATTGAACTAAAATTGAATGAATTGACAAAAATGGATTGGATAAAATGGATGATTTGTTCAAAAATCGATTGAGTTCTCTACGCATTGGGTAGTTTCAAGAAATCATTACAATGCCTTAGTCTATGAGCCTCCTAAAATCAAGATTTGGCCTCCATTGATTTATCGTCTCAATAGTGAAGAATTATTTGGGTTTCTTCAAATTAATGTCCTTTACGCAAGGGATTTTTACCAATTTTGATAAAGTGGCCAAAAGGTGACTATTAGACGCTCATATTCCAAAGATCGCTCTATGAAAATGATCGGATCCTACCTTACCTTGTGCACTACCCTTTTGGATGATACAAAAAATGTAAACGTGCAAGTCTCCTTGGATTAAGTATCCGAGACATATGGTGGCTTATTCCTAAACACGGGATCCCCTAAATGGCATTCCCTTCCTAGGGTGGATGCGTGATGCCAGTTTATTAAAGCGATAAAATGTGCAATTCGAAATGAAACGTGACCTAAGGAACCCTTTATTTGCCAGGGTAGGCCTAAAATGCTATGCAATTACCAAAATTTATGAACGAAATATACAAAAATCTTTAAATGTGCAATAACCTATCTATGAGGGTAGGTTCTAAAAGAAGGTCATGCCAGACCTCTTATTTGCTAGGGTTTGTGAATGCAATTGGGACACAAAACCAAGAAAAGTTAACTCAGTCCGATAAATACACATAACACATTGTAGCAACAAAATCAACACAAGGAAATAAAGCAATAAAAAGAAGAAAGGGGTTGGACCCCTCCCCTCGTGAATAGTGTCCCTAATAGGGTATGGCTGACTCTACCCTAGGCAAGCTAAAATGGATGCATGAGGTTAGGGTTTACTAATGTATCTAGACTCGATAAGCTCAGGTCCCCGAGCCTTCAGACTTGGAAACCAAGAGTCATCAATCCCAAGGTTCTTTGTCGGTGGCTCGAGCGATTCCCCAAACACCGCTACGCACACATCGTGTCACGGCTGCATGTTTGAGTGAATCTATAAAAATCCTCAACCTTCGACTAAAAACTAAAGGCTATTAACCCAAAGTTTAAAGCGGAAGATCGAGTGATCCATTGGATCGTGCTACGCACACGTCGTGCCACGATCACACGTCCAAGTGGGTCTCCTAATCCTACTAGGGTGGAGTGGCGTGACAAGCCACTAAAAAGAAAATAAAGAGGGATGAATAATAAAGCGTATGCGCGTATGATAGTGCACGTTTTGGAGGGGAGGGATCGAGAACCCACGCGAGGCTCTAAGGTAGAATCCCCTCCCAAATGCAATGCAAAGCGCGGAATCACATACAAACATCCATTCATCAAAACAATCGTAGGCAAACGTGTGAGGAAGTGAGTTGATACGCGAAATGCAAAAATCCTAGAAAAGGGAAAAATGCAACCCTAAACATCCAATGTGATAAATAAAAAGGTTTAAAAGAAGAAAAGAATTTGACTAAATCGATTGCTCGGACTCTCAAGTCCCCAGTGGAGTCGCCAACTGTCGCGCCCCATTTTTTGATAAAATAAATAAATGGTTTAAAAAATGATGTATTTTTTGATTCAATTTGTGATTGGAAAATGAATTGTTATTTAAAAGAAAAATGGGTCTAAATGGGGGTTTGAGAATGCGACGATTTGACCCAAAATTATAGTTTAAAAAGGGTTTTTGAAATAAAAAAATCGGAGTCGCCACTTGGTAATGAGTTAAGGTGTACCAAGTCACCTAAAAAATGAATTTTTAAAGAAAAATAGGAAAAAATATTAAGAAACCCCTTTTAAACGACTCCTAGTCCACGTAAACCAACGAAAAAGGTTCGGGAGTCACATTTGACGAAGGGGAAGGCAAGGATAAAAATCCAAGGCACCCCTTCGACCTAGCCAAGGCTAGTTGCGTGATTTAATCAAATATTTTCTTGTTTTAACCAAAGAATTTATTACATTTGGATGTACTATATGAATGCAAACCCTAGACCTAGGGGTATTGGGGGAAATTTCTCTTCAAAGGTTGAATGGTGCCAATCACATTAATTGTGAAGCCCAATAATGACCCTTTGGAGAGGTCACGAATAATGCGAGTGGGATGCAAATGAATGAAATGCATGTATGCAATGTGAGGACATGAGTTTGAAAAAGTAATAAAAACAATAAATATGTAAATGAAAATGTGCACGTGAGTGGGCAAGGTACGGTATGTGGAATGATAATATGAAGTGCATGTGTGCAAGTGATGATAAAAGTGTTCGTGTGCAAGTGAAAAGATATAGAGGTGTACGTGTGAAAATGAGAGGAAAAAATGAAAGTGTAATGAGGGTACAAAATGATAGAGTGGATGCATGCGCCTAGGGAATGTATGCATATTGGGCACGGGGAGACCTAAATCGTGACTCAATTTGCCCTTTTATAGAGGGAATACAAGCGTGCTAAGGCTTAGAAAAAGCCACACTCGTCTATATCCCATATTTAAGGGGACCCTCAAGCAGATGAACCCTATAACTAGCATGAAATGCAAAAATCCTAAAATGGAGGGAAAAGGGGTTCAAGGATCATGCCAAATGATAAAACTAAGGAAAATGCGTGATATGTGGTGAACAAGCAAATGATGTACTAACGAGGGAAAATCCCTAAGGGTCTAGTGTTGGACTAGCCCATTCTATGAATTCCGACTAGCGTTGGACTAGTGGAAACGATAAAAGAAGCCACAACTAGCGTTGGACTAGTGTGATGACGTACATTCATCCATTCCATTCATCCACACTATAAAAAGCGAGTAGACATGCGAATCACTTATAAACACGTAGCACATAACACTTAGCATGCTTGACTAGATGCAAGGACCTAATAAAGCGATTAAACACTTAACACGTAGGCATGCAACCAAACTAATGAACATATTACATTCACTAACTAAAACAAAAGGGGAAGGGGAAAATAGACCAAATTGCTCGCCACAGCCCTATCTATTACAAGCCAAGAGGTGTACACATACCCCATTAAAAGAATAACTTAATGAAAACAAAAAGTAAATGACATAAGTAAAAGGAATTAAAGAAAAAACTAGGAAAGCAAAGTAGGCATGCAATTCACTTAACATGTTGGGTCACATAGGAGAGAAACAAAAGGGATAAAAGAAATTATACCGCCCCTTTGAATGGTGTCCAAATGAAAGAAAAATGGCTTCAAAACAATAAAAAGGTCAAGGTACCTCAAATAGTAAAGTATAACAAAGTCACCAAATCTCTCCTAATTGCAATTTAAATGAAATCAAATAATGCATAAGTTTCAGGAAAAGGACCCACCAAGGACCCAATTACCAATTAAAGACCCAATTGCAAACCTTAGTCAACCATTCGAATTCAATCGAAACATTTAAGCACTCCAAAGGTCTCAAGAGCCAAGAAAAGGTCAAACAACCAATTTATTTAGGGAAATTAAAAAATAGGCAAACACGAGCTCATTCGGTCATAAAACCCCTAAAGTCATGACTTAAGTGCAATTGACAAAACATGGTAGTTAATTGAAACAAAACAAGCCATGAAGTTGCACAAATTAAAATTGCCAAGGACCAAATTGATGAAATTATTTAATTGATTGGGTTCTAGTGGAACAAGGAGAGACTTGGGGGCCAAAGTGCAAATTTTTGAAAGTTCCATGCATGCAAATCACGTAGAAGAAGAATTTCTGCAACAAACAATTTCTGCAATGCCAAACCAGCTGCACTTCTTCATAATTTGTGAACTTCCTTAGGCTTTTAGACCAAAACAAATGCAGTTCGCACAAAATAACAAAACACCACTTGATCTACCCACTTTATAATGCAACAAAACAATCAATCAAACAAAAAGAGCCTGCAAAAATGATGAAGCAAAATTTCTGCTGCAACATTCATCCAGAATTTTTCCTTTTTGCAACTTTAAACTCTCAACTGCAGGTTTCATAGAAAACTTCAAACAAAAGCCACCAAAGACCCTCACTCAATCACCATTTAACAACTAAACACTTTGATTAACACAACACAGCTGAACATGCAACAAAAAAGGCAGAAAAACACCCCCAAAAACTCATGCAACTCGGCTGAAGCTATGCTGCGTTTTCTTTTATTGCAACTTTCAGGGTTTCTGATGCAGTTCAAACGCAAGGAAGAACTTAGACAACAAAGGTTTGGACAAGATTACCAAACATTCTTTCCACTTTTTAATCATAAAACTCTTATGTGTAAACACAACAATTCAAGGAAAGAGAGCATGCAAATCTGGAAAATTTTCTCTGCAGCATTCTACAATTTTTCAGCCACGGCATTTCTTTTCATCATGCAAACCAGATTTTTAATTCAAATACAAAGCTTTGATTAGATATTTCTCAAACCAGCATCTTAACTCTAACTAAACAACAAGCTTCTTAACTCAACTCCAAACAAACAAGAACAATGAAGGAGCTAATGCATTACAGAAAATCTGGACAGACATTCATGTAGAATGCTTTGGCAATCTGAAATCCACTTTCCAGCTCAAATATTTTAGATGTTTAAACACTCAAACTCAACACCCAACCTTCCATTGATTCCCTCCAACACAAGATCAAACATGAAACTGAAGGGCAAAACTTAACCAGCAACCAAAGGAAAGGAAATGCGGCAGGGAAAAGACCGAAAAAATGCAGCAGCTTTTGCTTGCTGTGTTTTTGAAAGGAGGAACTTTTAAATAACTTGGTAACTTCAACAATTCATACCATGAGTTTCCAACAAACTTTCAGTTTCAAAATACATCAGAAATGATCTACATTCACACTAAACTCTGACCCAAACACATCAGGAAAACAAGTCGCAAACTTCTGCATTTTCTAATTACAACATTGCCGCAGCTATGTGTCAACAATTTTGGCCAAATCTGCCCACAATTCAAATGGTTTACTACTGAATGTCATACAAGACTTAAAACAACATTTTTCATGCATTTCCAAGCATTATTTGCTAATGAAAAATTCCAGAAACAACTGCAAATTCTGGTTTCACTCCCTTGGCAAGTCACATAAATTTTCCAGCACTTGGTTGGTCTTAAATCCGAATTTACCTCGGTTGAATCATTGTGTTAAGTACCCAAAACTAACATGCAAGGCTACTTAATGAAATTACTATCATAACTAGTTCAAATCAAGTTCGGTCAGCAACTATAATCATCCACAATTCTAGAAATTCTGTTCACCACCCTCGGATGAACTTGCATGTAGCAGTTTTCTGTTTCATATTTTTTCCTTGCTTAGCCGAACTAATGAACTTCATGCAAAGCTTAATCACCTACTTCTTAGCTAGTTAATCACATTTATAAGCTCAGCCTGCCTCAGGGGAACGAAATTAAAATTGCATTTCCATTTCAGCTTCTCGGCAAAGCTGGAAAATTATGGCAACAAATCTGCTTTGAGTTTTAAGAGTCTGAGCATGAAATTTGAAGGAAAGGGATAGCTTACCTTATCCTCTCGGTGACAGTTCGTCGGTGATGGCAGTAGATTCCGGCAAGCTCCAACCTTTTCCAGCCGCTCCTCTGCTCTTCTCCCTCTAGCTTTCGTTTTGCCCGTCGCCTAGCCTGCCGCCTGGTTTGATGAGTTGCGGCTGGAAATGGTGAAGTGCAGCTTGGTTGAGGTTGAAAATGACCACAGCTAGGAGAGGGAAGGGTGTAGGATCGGTTGTTCTCACGCGGTGGTCTCCTGGTTTCTTCCCTCAGCTCGCGGACAGAACAGGAAATTTTTTGCAGCTCGCGGTTTCTCCTCTTTTCTTTCCTCTTCGATACTCACGAGGTAAGTCTCTCTCTCTCGTTTGTTCTTGGTCCGAAACCCAATGGAGTTGTGGAGTGGAGTTGCGGTTTTGATGGCTGGAGTTGACGAAGGTGATGATGATCAGCAGCTCACACGACTTCCACTTGCTCTCTCTCACTCTTTCGCACAGATTCAGAACTGAAGATGAAAGAAAAAATTTTGGTGGCTCTTGTTTTTCTTTCTTTTGTTCCTCTCAGCCGTTAATATCAAGGTAATGGATCACAATGCATCTTCAGTCGGTGGGTGGTAGTGGAGAAAGAAACCGGCACTGAGGATAGAAAATACTGGAACGTGAAGTGGAAATGGATTCGGCAGAAATGGAATTATGATTTTTGATTTTTTTTTTTTTAAAATAATAATTTAACACAATATAATTAACTAATTAAGAAAAATAACTAATGAAGACAGATTGAATAAAATGAGCGGAACTAGGCATAAAAAGATAAAAATGAAATGCTAATTTTTCTTTCTTTTTCCTTCTTTTTTTTTTCTTTTTTTTTTTTTTTTTTTTTTTTCTTAAATAGCCCAAAACCCGCAATCGGGGTTCCCCCTTTTTTCATTTTTCATATTTTTTCCAAGAAAACATTGAATTTAAATCAAAACAACTAAAGCATAATTTTTTGAATGCTTTTCCTTTTTTTCTCTTTTTCCATGATTTTTCTACGCTAAAACTTAAAAATAAAAATAAAAATAAAAATAAAAACTAGAAACTAAAAAAAACTAAAAGCAACCACGCCAAATGAGAATAAAAAGTAAAAGAAATTACACCAAAAATTTGGTGTCTACAGGTAGACGACACTCCGATGAAGGTGAATACTCCAGGGGAATAGGTCGGATGAACAATCAAGGACAGGACGCAAGATTGCTCAATAACCCTTGCCAAAGCAAGTTAAAGGCTCGTATTCTTTAGAAAGAAAACGAAAGTACTAAGAATTTTATTCATAAAACTTGTATCCTTAAACCTTACAAAGCAAGCCTATTTATAGGCTAAAGTGACTGAAAAACCCTAAGGAAACAATGGCAAGGAGTTCGGCCATCTTGGTGTCCAAGATGGGCCGGCCCAATGAGCTATGAAGACAAATTAATCCAATCTAACAAGTACTAAGGTTAAGGCCCTATAGGGACCGATCCTCTTGAAGGCCCACTTGAGTCTTCGTGGGCTTGGATCATGGTGTAAATGGCTTGATTGTCTCTCTCTAAGCCCTCAATATCTTTGTGAACTCCATGTTGGTCTTGGACGACTCGAACCAGGGCTTGGAGTGATTCTTTGAAGAGCTTGGCCCGTGCACGTGTGACTGGGCCCAATGGAACTCGGACTGGGTCGTTGCGTGGGCCGAGACTCGTGCACACATCAGTCCCCTCCGTTGAGAAGGATTTGCCCTCAAATCTGGATCCTCCTCGTCAAGAAATGGACTTAGGTCCGCGACGTTAAAGGTCGCGCTAACATTGTATTCCCCAGGTCGCTCCAACTTGTATGCGTTGTCATTGACTTTTTGGAGTACCTGAAATGGTCCATCACCTCTTGGGGATAATTTGCTTTGACGTTGCTTGGGGAATCGCTCTTTCCTCAAGTGTAGCCATACCCAATCTCCAGGCTCAAAAATCATCTTGCGGCGGTGCTTGTTTGCTTGCTGGATGTATTGCTGCGTGCACTTCTCGATGTTTGCTCGCACAGCTTCATGTAACCTGCGCACAAAATCAGCTTTCTTTTTCCCATCTAAGCTTGTGTGCTCAGAGGAAGGTAAGGGCACCAGATCAAGGGGGGTAAGGGGGTTGAAGCCATAAACAATCTCAAAGGGAGAATATTGTGTTGCACTATGCACAGTTCGATTGTAGGCAAATTCAACATGAGGTAAGCACTCCTCCCAAGACTTAAGATTCTTTTTAATCAAGGCCCGAAGTAAAGTGCCAAGTGTGCGATTGACAACTTCAGTTTGTCCATCGCTTTGAGGATGACTAGTGGTGGAGAATAATAACCTAGTGCCAAGTTTGGACCACAGAGTCTTCCAAAAGTAACTGAGGAACTTCACATCTCTGTCACTAACAATAGTCCTAGGCATGCCATGCAGACGGACAATCTCTTTGAAGAATAAATTAGCAATATGAGATGCATCGTCAGTTTTGTGACAAGGAATAAAATGTGACATTTTAGAAAATCTATCAACCACTACAAATATGGAGTCATTACCCCTTGGTGATCTAGGCAAACCCAGCACAAATTTCATAGACAAGTCAACCCAAGGATGGTGTGGGATAGGTAATGGGGTATACAAGCCATATGGATGTGTCTTAGACTTTGCCTTGTGACAAGTAGCGCATCTACCAACCATGCGTTCAACATCTCTACGCATATGAGGCCAGTAAAAGTGCTCTTGCAACATGGCCAGAGTCTTGGTGATGCCAAAGTGGCCCATGAGACCACCACTATGTGCCTCTCGAATCAAAAGATCACGAATGGAAGAATTAGGTACACACAGTTTATCTACATGGAATAGAAATCCATCATGCAAGAAGTATTTTCCATGGGGGGTCTTAACACAAGCAACATAGATATCACCAAAGTCATGATCATTTGTGTAGAGTTCCTTAACCATGTCGAACCCTAGTAACTTGGCATCCAGAAGAGCAAGCAACGAATGTCTACGTGATAAGGCATCAGCCACTACATTCGTTTTGCCAGTCTTATACTTAATGACATATGAAAAGGTGTCAATAAAGCTTACCCATTTGGCATGCCTCTTGCTTAACTTGGGTTGTCCCTTGAGGTACTTCAATGACTCTTGATCAGTGTGGATCACGAACTCCCGAGGGCGAAGATAGTGTTGCCAAGTCTCCAAGGCCCTCACTAAAGCGTACAACTCCTTGTCGTACGTGGGGTAGTTTAATGCAGCTCCTCCCAGTTTCTCACTAAAGAAGGCACAAGGTCTCTTGTCTTGCATGAGGACCGCTCCAATACCTACACCAGAAGCATCACATTCAATTTCAAAAGTCTTGTGAAAATTTGGTAATGCTAACACAGGTGCATGTGTGAGTGTGTCCTTGAGGGCGAGAAACGCTTGTTCTTGTGATTCTCCCCAGTGGAACTTGTCATTCTTCTTTGTCACGGCGGTCAACGGGGCAGCAATGGTGCTAAAATCTTTGACAAAGCGCCGGTAAAAGCCCGCCAATCTAAGGAAGCTGCGCACGTCAGGGACGGAGGTGGGAGTTGGCCATTGCTCGATGGCCTCAATCTTGGATTTGTCCACCTTGATGCCCTGCGAACTTACCACATAGCCTAAAAACACAAGTTCGTTAGTACAAAAGGTGCACTTCTTGAGGTTGGCGTACAGACGCGCCTGTCGAAGTGTCTCAAGAACTAATCTCACATGCTCGAAATGCTCATGCTCACTACGGCTATAGATCAGGATGTCATCAAAGTAAACAATGACAAACTTGCCAATAAAATGTCTCAACACATGGTTCATTAGTCGCATGAAGGTGCTAGGGGCATTAGTTAAGCCAAAAGGCATGACTAGCCACTCATAGAGACCATGTTTGGTTTTGAAGGCTGTTTTCCACTCGTCGCCTTCTTTCATCCGAATTTGATGATAGCCACTCCTCAAGTCAATCTTGGTGAAAATAATTGCACCATCGAGTTCATCAAGCATATCATCAAGTCTAGGAATGGGATGACGATATTTGACAGTGATAGCGTTCACAACCCGACAGTCAGTGCACATGCGCCAAGTACCGTCCTTTTTGGGAACAAGTATCACAGGTACAGCGCAAGGGCTTAGACTTTCCTTTACCCAACCCTTACCTAAGAGGCCATGAACTTGCCTTTGAAGCTCCTTGGTTTCCTCAGGGCCCATGCGGTAGGCAGGTTTGTTGGGTAATGGTGCTCCAGGAATGAGGTCGATTTGGTGTTCAATTCCCCGAATGGGTGGTAAGCCATCAGGGAAAACATCCTCAAATTCCTGCAAAAGAGCAACTATGCTCGCAGGCAACGCCTTGTCGAGCTCAGCAACATCCAAGAGCACATGCTTGCAAATCATGAGAAGTATAGGCTGATTAGAGTTCACCACTTTTCTAACATCTTTAGCCTTAATAATCATGTTGTGCTTCTTAGTGGGAGGTGCGGTAGGCGATTTGTCATGTATACCCCTAGGTGTGCTCCCTTGACCCTTGGTTGATGGCTCACTCGTAGACGTGGAGCTTTTACCAGGGTCGACCGCCTTTAGTTTCCTCCTTTGACGGTCTTGTTCACACTCCCTTTGCAAAAGTAGTTGGTCCTCATAAACTTGTGCAGGTGTGAGAGGTGTAAGGACCTTACGTTTGCCATCGTGCAAAAGTGTGTACTTATTTGCTCTTCCATCGAATGTGACGTGTTTGTCAAATTGCCAGGGCCTTCCCAAAATGATATGCGTGGCATGCATTGGCACTACGTCGCACACGATTTCATCAGTGTAAGTACCAATGGAAAAGGGAATGCGTACCTGTTTGAAGACTCGTACTTCACCATCCTCACTTAGCCATTGGAGGCGGTAAGGACTTGGATGCCTGGTAGTGGGGAGTCCTAGACTCTCAACCATGAGCAAACTGGCCACGTTCGTGCAACTCCCACCGTCGATGATGAGACTACATACTTTGTCGCCTACCTTACAGCGGGTGTAGAATAGGTTTTCGCGTTGTAGCTGCTCGTCCTCCTTGACGCGGGCGGTTAGCACTCGTCGTGCTACCAAGCAACCTACTTCTCCTCGTGTAGGCGAGCAAGCCTCCCCAGCTGACTCTTCTTCCAGGCAGTCGTCTTCGACCAGTTCGGGCATATCCTCACATTCGTCATCATCAGACACGATTTCGCCGTTGTGAGTGATGAGCATGACCCGTTGGTTTGGGCACTGAGATTGAATATGTCCAAACCCTTGGCACTTGAAGCACTTGATGTCCCTACTCCGAGTCTTAGGAGTCTCATGCGGTGCTTTTGAAGTGGACCTGGATGTATCGGAAACCTTGTTAGGGGTAGAATAGGAATTGCGGGTAGAGGTGTTACCTTGGAATCGGTTAGAAGAGGTTGGTATCGCCGCACTTCCAACTTCGTGGGTCGCCCTTCGTGGTTGGTTGCCCCTCCATGAAGTAGTGGTAGAAGATTGGAAAGGACGTGCTCCTCGTCTTAGTTTCTTCCCCCGCTCGGCCTCCAAGTAATGTTGGAGCTCCAAGGCTTCTTGAAGGTCAGGATTGAGACCTCTTAGAAACCTAGCCATCGTGGCTTCATTGTCCTCTTGAATGTTGGCCCTCATCATGGCCATCTCGATCTCTTTGTAGTAGTCTTCCACACTCATGTTGCCTTGAGTGAGAGTTTGAAGTTTAGAGTGGAAATCGCGATTGTAGTAGCTAGGAACAAATCGCTTGCGCATCAGTGCCTCGAGTTCTCGCCAAGTCCGGACACGTGGTTCTCCCATCCTCCTCCTATTGGTCCTCACTTGGTCCCACCAGACTAGTGCGTAGTCGGTGAACTCCACGGTGGCAACTTTAACCTTTTGCTCCTCGCTGTAGTCGTAGCAGTCGAAGACCATCTCGATCCGGCCTTCCCACTCCAGGTAAGTTTCAGGGTCACTTTTGCCCTTGAATGCGGGGACTTGAATTTTAAGCCCCTTGAGTTCGTTCTTGGGCGTGTCCCTTGTAGACCTCCCAGGCCGCTCTTCATCCTCACTAGCGGAGTAATCTTCGCCATTTGCCTCTTTGGTGCTGTGGTTACTCCGGTTATGGGATCTAGAACGAGAGCCTCGTGTAAGGCTCCTGGACAACTCGTCAAAACGAGTGTGTAACGTCTCCATTTGTTGCTCACTGATTCGCCTGAGCTCATTCTTCATCGCGGCGAATAACAATGAGGGATCGGTGGTTGCTTGTTGTTGGTGGTGGTGTTGTTGCTCCATGTCCCTCTTGTTGCCCCTGAAAAGGTTAGGAAAAACAAAGAAAGTGCAAAGATAATCCTCACTTCACTCCCTTAGTGTATCCCTCACGCTCCTGTGTAGTGCTCAATTCACTCTATGAGGCTTACCAAGTAACCTTTACCTGTTGGTTTAGGTAGTTGAGAAATGTTGCTCGGGTCCAATAATCGTCACCAACTTTTCCCCACAAGAGTACCCAAGAGTGTCGGACACGGTTGGGTGAGATTTTGGTGAAGGAGGAACGGTTTTGGAAGGCTTAGGGCGGTGGACAGATTTAGGAAATATTGCCAAGAAAGGAAACTCTAAGAATCCTAAGATGTAGGAGTGGTTTCCTAAAGTGGATGAAAGAATATAGGAGTGTATCCAAAAATGGAGGAGAAAATATAGGAGAGTTCCTAAGATAGATGAGAAAAGGTAGGAAAGTGTCCAAGAGTGATCCAAGTGTTGTACTTAGTCTCCTACACTAAGTTGGAAAACAAGTAAGAGTTGGGACTCCAAAACAGATTTTGTTTCCCCCCTCAACCGAAATTTCCAGAATTCTTTCCCTCCTTGAAACCCTTCCCTAAGTCGGTTATTCTTCCTATAAAACTCCCTCTTCACAGCCGCAACTTACCCAAGCAATTCGGCTCTCTCTCTACTCCAAGAACAAGAAATTCGGCCCTCTCTCCTACAAGACAGATTTGGTTCTTGTTGCTCCAGAAATTCGGCTCCAATGGACTCCCAAGGGCATGCGAGTGATGTTACTCAAGAATCTCCCAAGAAATTCACTCCTCAACCAAGAAAGCCACGTATGGATGCAAGATCTTACAAGAAACTCTTTATACGAAGGAAAGTGCAAGTCTTCAAGACCCAAGATGTTCAAGAATCTCAAAAATCCCAAAAGGTGACACAAGTGATCAAAATTCAAGGTGGTCAAGATTTTCAAGAAGAGGTTGGCCAAAACTTCTGATTTCTTTTCGTTTTTCCTTGCTGTAATTTCTGGTTTGAAACAAGAAATAACAAGACAGATTTGACAATAAAGAGATACGGCTTCCTTCTTGGATTCTTGTTGGCCGAATGTTTTTTTTTTTCCCTCTTGTCCTTTGCGTTTCTGTTTTTTTTGTCTCTTTGTTCTCTCTTTTTTTTTTTTGACTTAACAAATGCAACTAAACCTGGCCGAACAAAAGGTTCACAACCAGATTTCTGGTCAGGTCCTAATTTACTACACTCAACCGCCCAAAAACTCCTAAGATTTTATCAAGAACTTCCAAGAACTTCAAGATTAAGTTCAAGAAACTCAAGAACCCTAAAACTCTTGTAGATTTCCTTCAAGATTCACAACTCCAACAAGTTTGATCCACAAGTCAGTTTAGAAAACTAATTAAAACAACTTGGATGACCCAAACAAAACTTGGACAGATTGACAACAAAGACAAAACCCTAGTCGCGAATTTGGGAAACCCTAGCCGCCTGCTCCTTCTCTTTTTTTTTTTTGTGCAGATTCGGCTATGCCCAAAGCTGGGCAGAATTAATGCCACAAGGGTACGAAATCTGGGCAGATTGGGACTTGCAACAATAACACACAACAGACCAGAAATTGACGCGACCAAAAGACAAAAACTAACGGACAGAAATCTTTTTTTTTTTTAACAAGTGATGCGAACAGAATTTTGTTTGTTTGTTTTTTTTTTGACTAACAAAGCAGCAACAGACAGACTTGAAGACACAAACGAACAGATATGGATACGAACTCAATCAATAAAAGCAACGACCAGAATTTCTAGACAACAAACGAAGGAAAACGGCACAACAAAGCAACAAAGCAAACGAACAGTTTTTTTTTTTTTTTTGCAAAACACAAGGCAGCAGAAATAATGAAACTAAGACACAACTACGGATATAACGGAAGATACCTCCACCAAAGCTCTGAAGCCAACTGATACGTTCCTCGATCCACACGTTCGAGACACGTAGCACGTTTGCCCAAGGATCTAGCGAGGTTGTCCAACGCTTGGATGGCGGAACCTAGAATCAAACGGATGACACGATTTGATTTAGGTGGTAGACGACACTCCGATGAAGGTGAATACTCCAGGGGAATAGGTCGGATGAACAATCAAGGACAGGACGCAAGATTGCTCAATAACCCTTGCCAAAGCAAGTTAAAGGCTCGTATTCTTTAGAAAGAAAACGAAAGTACTAAGAATTTTATTCATAAAACTTGTATCCTTAAACCTTACAAAGCAAGCCTATTTATAGGCTAAAGTGACTGAAAAACCCTAAGGAAACAATGGCAAGGAGTTTGGCCATCTTGGTGTCCAAGATGGGCCGGCCCAATGAGCTATGAAGACAAATTAATCCAATCTAACAAGTACTAAGGTTAAGGCCCTATAGGGCCGATCCTCTTGAAGGCCCACTTGAGTCTTCGTGGGCTTGGATCATGGTGTAAATGGCTTGATTGTCTCTCTCTAAGCCCTCAATATCTTTGTGAACTCCATGTTGGTCTTTGACGACTCGAACCAGGGCTTGGAGTGATTCTTTGAAGAGCTTGGCCCGTGCACGTGTGACTGGGGCCAATGGAACTCGGACTGGGTCGTTGCGTGGGCCGAGACTCGTGCACACATCAAATCCAGTAAACAAAATGCACAAATGATGCTCGACTACAAGTTGTATGCCTCTTCAAATAATTACGAATGCAAGGGTACCTAGGGCTCGAACGACCTAAAAGCCCTTCTTATAAACCCCTCATTCTACCAAAATGCAACTCAAACTTAAAGGAACCAAATGGCCTAGAAAATTGGACAGTATTTCTCCTAAATTTCCTTACTTTTCCATCCTACAATCAACACCAACTCATCTCAAATCAACCACAATTTCACATACAAATCATAAGCAAGTTTCCTTCAGTTTTCTTTTCACTCTTCTAACTTATATCCACTTGATTAACACATAATTAACACCAACAACACTCATAATCACCATATCAGTCCAATATATCCATTGTGGGATTTCATAGAGTCCACTCCAACATTTAAACTCAACCCACAACAATAACCATGAAGCTACAAGCTTCCTAGCGAAATTTAACCAACTAGAACTAAGATTAAGTGACCGGATGATTACCTTCTACTCCTTGGTGTAAAATCAGAAATTTTTGTCCCAAAACTCCTAAGAAAAACAGGCAAGAATGATGTCCTCCACCAAGGGTAAGTGAATCTCCAAGTGTTTGTGAGTTTGTGTGAGAATTTGAGTGAAAATAGAAGCTGAAATGAGGTGAAATGAAGAGAGACTCTTCTCCTTCTTTCTTTGGAAGCTTTGGCCGAACAAGAATGAGAGGAGAGAGAGAGTGTTCTGGTTTCTAAACCTTCTTGGAGAAGCTTGGTGGTTGGTGGTTCAAATTTGAGCAAAAGTCAACTTTGAATAGTGCGCGCACATGTGCATTTCGTGTCCATTTTCTCTCGGGTTTGTTTCACTTGTATACTAAACCTTTAATGTACTTCCTTTAACATTATTATTATTCATTCTTAGTAGTCTAAAAATAATTTTCTAAAGTCCTTCAATTAGTCGCGCGCGTGAAAACGCGAACTTCCGACTCATGCGCGATAAAAAGCAATTTCTAAGAAATTCTTGTAACAATAATATAACAAACCAATACTAGGGTAATTAAGCATAAAAATACCTATTTTCAAACTAATGCATAAGTTCTCAAGTCTCCAAGGTCACTGTACTCTCAAATTGAATATTGCCTCCAAACGCGTATTCACTAAATCTCACTAAATGACTTCCGAAATTTAAATTTATTAACAGGACATTTTAAAAATATATGCAAGTCATAGTTCCATGTAAATGATTCTAAAAGGGTTGAAATAAATTATTTGAAGAAAACGGGTAATTAATTATTTAAATAAGCCAGCAATATGAGATGAAAATAAGTAAATTTTTGGGTCCTCACAACTAGTCAACCCAAAAAGACATGACTACAAACTCAAAATAGCCACGTCTTGAAGTAAAAGCAATCTTAGGTATAATTCCTTCTAAGATCCTTAACTAATAATAATCTTGCCTCAGATCCAACTTGGAAAACACCCTGGCTCCTTATAATTGGTCAAACGATTCATCTATGTGGGGCAAAAGAGTATTTATTCCTAATGGTCACCTCATTCAAATCTCAAAAGTCCACGCCTGGCTTTGAACTTCCATATTTTCTTAACAAAGGGTACAAGCGCCCTCCACGGGATTCACTCTCGCTACTGAATCCTCTTTCAAATAAGGTGCACTTGCTCTCCTAATGGATCTTTCACCACTAGTACGTTTTCCAATTTCATCTTCTCCCCGGGTGTGTTTATAAGAAAAGCTAAATATCCTTATGCTTCCGTATGCATAGATTTTCTAACTCGGATTCCCGATACAAGAGCAGACGATGCTAGCTTACTTTTCACACCTAGCTAGCCAATCTATCCCTAACATCACAGTGATGTGTGCATGGACCTTGGCCCATGCAATGACCCAGTTCGAGTACCATTGGGCCTAGTCACACGTGTACGAGCCAAGCAATTCAAAGAATCACTCCAAACCCTTGTGCGGAATGTGCAAGGCCAACAAGGAGTTCATCGAGACATTGAAGGCTTGGAAGGTGATAACCCAGTGGTCTACACGATGATCCAAACCCGTGAAGAGCCAAGTGGGCCATGGCCGATTAGGCCTTAGTGTTAGGAGTCTTAAGTTTAGACTAGTTCTTTTTTGTTAGCCATGGATTCGGCCCACCTTTGTCTAAGGATGGCCGAATCCACTAGGTCCTTTTTATTGAGTCCATGGATCGGCCCACCTTGTCCAAAGAGTGGCCGACCATCTAACTTTTCAGATATTAGGGTTTCATTAGTTTTGCCTATATAAAGGCTTGCTTTGTAAGCATGAAGGGTAGACTCGATTGATTAATCAAAATGTTCTTTTCGATTTTCTTATCGTGAGAATTTTGTTCCTTTACTTGCTTTGGCAAGGGTGTTTGAGCAATCTCACGAAGGTCTTTGATTGTTCTACCGACCTATCTATTAGAGTAGTTACCTCTGTTGGAGTCGTCGTTCTACCATCTTCTACCAATTTGTGTCATCCGTGTTGGTTTTAGGTTCTGCAACCCAAGCGTTGGACAACCTCACTAGATCCTTGGACACTACGTGTCTCAAAACGTATTGATCGAGGAGCGTATCAGTTCACTTCAAAGCTTTGGTGGAGATATCTTCCATTATATCCGTTGTTTTTGTCTTTATTTGTCATCTAGAATTCCTTGTTTCTGCTACCGTGTTAAAAAAAATTCTGCCCGTGTAGTCTTTGTTCATTGTCGCGTCGTGTGCTTAACAAAATTCTGCCCGCGATTGCTGTTGCGTCGTTGTTGTCCAAAATCTATCCGCAAATTTGTTTGTGGCATTGAGTCGTTTGTTGTCACCAAATCTATCCATAATATTGCTCATTGTTTTGTCCAAAATCTGTCCAAGTCGTTGGTCATAGCCAAAGCAACAAGAAAACAAGAAGGCGACAGCTAGGGTTTCTACTTGCGGCTAGGGTTTTCCTTTGTGCCCTAGGGTTTTCTTCATTGCTCCAAATCTATCCAAGTTGATTGTTGAGTCACCCAAGTTGCTTTCTTAATTTCCTAATCTGATTTTGGCTAATTCAGTTGGTGTTTGTGAGATCTTGAAGAGAGCCTACACGATTCTAGGGTTCTTGGATTTCTTGATTTCTATCTTGAAGTTCTTGAAGTCCTTGATAATTTTCTTGGAAGTTCTTGAAGGAACTCGATTGTGTTTGGGTGTGTGTGCCAAAAATTCAAATCTGGAAAACTCCCTTATTCGGTCAAGAGTTCTTGTTCTTTGTTGAGTTAAAAAAAAAATAGAAACGAAAAGGGAAAGAAGGAACAAAACCCGATCAGCAAGAACCAAGAAAAACAAGAAGGAAACCGCATTTTTATTGCCCAAATTAGTTTGAATACATCTTGCTTCTACCCAAAGCCAGAAAATTGAACAAGGAAAAAGAATTAAAAGTTTTGACCCACCTCTTTTTGTGGTTCTTGATCACCTTGTGCCTTGATAACTTGAACCACCCTTCGAGGTTCTTGAATTTCTTGACCACCTTGTTTCTTGAAAACTTGAACCTCTCTTCGAATAAACAACTTCCTATACTCTCTTGCGGTGGTGAAGGGCTTCCGTGGTGTGGGAGTAAATTTCTTGGGAAGGTCTTGAGCAACCCGAGGGGAAGAAATTTGTGTGAGATCGCTTACCTCTTCTTGTTGGGACCCCATAGCCGAAACTGATTTGCTTATTGCGCAAGAGAGAGCTCAAACCAGATTGAGTTTTGTGGTGTGTGAGTGTGCGGCTGTGAGAGAGGATTTTTATAAGGAAATAGCCGACTTAGTAAGAGGAATTGAAAGAGAGAGAACCGAATCTGATTTGTAGTTTTCTTGGGTTAGGATTTGGAAGTTTCTAAAAGTTGTTTCAAGAAGGAAAGGTTTTCAAAAGAGTTTCCAAAACCAACTTGCTTCCCCAAATCAATTAGAAAACTAAGTAGACCACTTGGATAACTACTTTGTTTTCACTTGGATACTCTCCTACATTCTCTCCTACATCTAAGGAACACTCTCCTACTTACTCTCATATATTTTAGGAACCCACTCCTATACTTTAGGAAGCTAGGGTTTCTTTCTTTGTGTTCACATTAGCGCCCCTTTATTACTGTCCACCACTACTTCCCTTCCTAAGTCGAGCCTTTTCTACTTCTTTTCCACCCATATTTGTGTCTTGCCTTCTTGGTTATTATTGTGGAAAAAGTTGGTGGCAATTATTGGACTTGAACGGCATTTCTCAACTACCTAATCCAACAAGTAAAGGTACTTGGTAAGACCAACAGAGTGTTTTGAGTGGTAAAGGGAGTGAAGTAAGGTTATACTTGCACTATTTTCTCTTGTTTTCTAACCGATTTGCAGGCATGGAGCAAGAGCAACCACCCACTAACTACTCATTAATGTTCACCGCCATGAAGAATGAGCTCAGGCGAGTTAGTGAACAACAAATGGAGGAACTACTCACTTTGATGAACTCTCCAAGAGACTCACACGAGGCTCACGTTCTAGGTCTCACAACCGAAGTACCCATGGCACTAGGGGAGCAAATAGTGAAGACTACTCGACTAGTGAGGATGATGAACGTTCCGAGAGGCCTAAAAGGGACACATCTAAAAACGAACTCAAGGGACTTAAAATTCAAGTTCCCGCGTTCAAAGGCAAAAGTGACCCTGAGGCTTACTTGGAATGGGAAGGCCGCATTGAGATGGTCTTCGACTGCTACGATTATAGTGAGGAGAAAAAGGTTAAGGTAGCCACTGTCGAGTTCATCGACTACGCACTAGTCTGGTGGGACCAAGTAAGGACTCATCGAAGGAGGATGGGAGAACCACGAGTCCGGACTTGGCGAGAAGTCAAGGCTTTGATGCGCAAGAGATTTGTTCCTAGCTACTAAACCGCGATCTCCACTCTAAAATTCAAACCCTCACTCAAGGCAACATGAGTGTGGAGGACTATTACAAGGAGATCGAGATGGCCATGATGAGGGCGAACATTCAAGAAGATGGTGAAGCGACCATGGCCAGGTTTCTTAGAGGTCTCAATCCTAACCTTCAAGAAGCCTTGGAGCTCCAACATTATTTTGACATACATGACCTTCTTGAACTAGCCATCAAGGCCGAGAGGGGAAAGAAATTGAGGCGTGGGACCCGTACCTTCCAAACTTCCAACTCGCCTTCCTGGAAGGGAAACCTATCACGGAGAACAACCCACAAAGCTGGAAATTCGGCTACATCAACTCCTTCTAGCCGAATTCAAGGTAGTGCCTCTAACCGCAATACCAATTTTACCCCTAACAAAGCTGTTGATGCATCCAGGTCTGCTTCTAAGGCACCACTTGAAACTCCTAAGACTACGAGTAGAGACATTAAGTGCTTCAAGTGCCAAGGGTTTGGACATATCCAGTCTCAATGTCCAAACCAACGGGTCATGCTAATCACTCACAGTGGCAAGATAGTGTCCGGTGATGATGATTGTGAGGAGATGCTTGGATTGATCAAAGGTGACTGCCTGGAGGATGACTCGGCTGAGGAAGATTGCTCTTCTACATAAGAAGAAGTAGGTTGCTTGGTGGCACGATGAGTGCTAATGGCCTGAGTCAAGGAGGATAAGCAGTTGCAACGAGAGAACTTATTTTACACTCGCTGGGGAAGTTGCACCAATGTGGCAAGCTTGCTTATGGTTGAGAACTTGGGTCTCCCAACTACAAGACATCCACACCCCTACCACCTCCAATGGCTAAGTGAGGAGCGAGAGGTACGTGTCTTCAAGTAGGTACGCGTTCCTTTTTCAATTGGAACTTATATTGATGAAGTTATGTGTGATGCAGTGCCTATGCATGCTACACATGCATCTTGGGAAGACCTTGGCAATTTGACAAACACGTCACATTCGATGGAAGGGCAAATAAGTACATACTTTTGCATAATGGCAAACCTAAAGTCCTCACACCACTCACACTTGTACAAGTTTATGAGAACCAACTAAAACTGCAAAGGGAGTGTGACTTAGACCTTCAAAAGAGAAAACAAAGGACGGTCGACCCTAGCACTTGCACTTCCACAAGTGAGCAACCCACCTAGGGTCAAGAGAGCACATCTAGTGTACCGTATGAACATGCATTGACTCAACCAACCACTAGGAAGTAAAACATGATCATTAAGGCTAAGGATGTTAGAAAGATTGTAAACTCCGATCAGCCTGTACTTCTCATGATTTGCAAACATATGCTTTTAGATGTTGCTGAACTCGAAAGGCATTGCCTTCGAGTATAGTTGCTCTTTTGCAGGAATTTGAGAACGTCTTCCCTGACGAAGTCCTTGATGGCTTACCACCCATTCGAGACATTGAGTACCAAATTGATCTAATTCTTGGAGCACCACTACCCAACAAACCTGCTTACCGCATGGACCCTGAGGAGACAAAGGAGCTTCAAAGGCAAGTTGATGGCCTACTAGGTAAGTGTTGGGTAAAAGAGAGTCTAAGTTCTTGTGCTATGCCTGTGATACTTGTCCCCAAAAAGGATGGTACTTGGCGTATGTGCACTGACTGTAGAGCTGTTAATGCAATTACTATTAAATACCACCATCCCATCCCTAGGTTAGATGATATGCTCGATGAACTTGATGATGCTATCATATTTACTAAAATTGATCTAAGGAGTGGCTATTATCAAATAAGGATGAAAGAAGGCGATGAATGGAAGACAGCCTTCAAAACCAAGTATGGTCTCTATGAGTAGCTAGTTGATGTGTGCACGGATGGCGAGATGGATGGCGGCCTTGACTCAAGGTTTTCATAGAGACATTGAAGGCTTGAAGTTATCTACACCATGATCCAATCCCATGAAGAGACAAGTGGACCTACAAGAGAGTTGGCCGAGTAGGGTCTTAGGCCTTAGTGTTTAATAGAGTTGGATTAGTTTATTTAGTAGAGCATGGGCTGGCCCATCTTGACACCAAGATGGCCGAATTTCCCTTTCCTGTTTCCCTTAGGGTTTTAGTAACCCTTAGCCTATAAAAAGGCTAGCTTTGTAAGGTTTTAGGGTAGATGTTTTATCAATAAAGCTTTGTTATTTTTTATTCTTCTTCTTGAGAGAGAATTCGAGCCTTTTACTTGCTTTGGCAAGGGTTGTGAGCAATCTTGCGTCCTGTTCTCGATTGTTCTACCGACCTATCCATTAGAGTACTCACCTCTGTGGAGTTGTCGTTCTACCGCCTACAATCAAATCATGTCGTCCGTTTGATTCTAGGTTTCCGCAATCCAAGCGTTGGACAATCTCGCTAGATCCAGCTTGAACTCTTTCGTTCATATGGTGGATCAATACTCAGTCCCTTTGGTACCAATCCTGAATATCCTTTTTGTCAAATCTTTATTGCCAGTCCTACTGAATTTCCAAAAGATTACTATGGTATTTTTGGTGCTTGTGTCACCAATATCACGTCTTAATGGAATTGCAGAGTCCATTTTTCAATAGGCCATTGGTTCAGAATCTGAAACAATTTCTTCAATGGTTTAAACCCTTGTCTTATTGGAAAACCCTGTTTTCCACAAATCCAAAACATCTACTCCTCCATTTTCATCGCCCTTGTCACCTCATAAATAACTAGATTCAAGCCCAATCCAATGCAGTTATTTATAGGTGTGAGAACCCGTAATTTTCATTTTCTAGGTTTTAGAATTTTTCATGGCTTGTTTTCTGCATTTTCGTGATTAGAAATTTTTTTTTATATAATTTTAAGGAGCAGATATAGTTTTTAGATGATTTTTCTAGTATCGAATGGATTTTGAGAAATTAAGAGCGTATACCGGACGTGGGACCCACTAGTGCGAAAAGTTCGGAAAAATTCGGCCAACTAGATTTAGTTTTGAATACTGGAATTATTTTACCGGGTGTTATGAGATATTTAGAGGTTACCAAGTGGTTGGTGTGAGAGAGACAAAAAGTTAGGCAAGTAATTAATGAAGGTGACATGTGTCACCATATGATTAAATCTTGTTTTGACTTACTATTCAACCTTTTACCAATTACTAAATAAAACCAAAAAATTGACCAAATATCTTCCATTTCTTACAAGCTTGTGGCCGAACCTCTTGCTCAAGAGAAGAACAAAATCCTCCAACTTCCTACCTCATAATCTTGCTCCAATCTTCAAATTAAACCGATACAATTTCAAATCACTCCATAAAACCTCTCCACTTAGTGATTTTGAGGTGATTGGTGAAGTTATTTGGAAGGTTAAGGTGACCCATAGCTCTCTCTCTCTCTTGTTTTAAAGGTAAGTCATGAAATACCACTCTCCTCCCTCTAATGATGCTTAATTGATGCTTAGTAGTGGTATAAGGTGCCACTTTATGGATTATATTGTGATTTTTGGTTGAATTGATGAACTTTTGTAATTTTTGGGGATTTTTCTATTTTAATATGAACATGATTGTGTTGCTATATATGATGATTGGAAATGGTATATAATGATTCTAGAAGGTGGAAAATGTGGAAGATTGCAAGTAATTTCTGTTTTGGAAGAAATCTGGAAAATTAGGGTTCCTTGGTTCTTCATTCTGTCCGAAATTTTAGGTCATAGATAGAGGCCGAATTGGCCTTAGCTCAAAACATGAAAGTTGTAGGTAATGATATATTATAGGTGCCTACAAAATTTCAGGTCAATCGGAGTAGTGTAGAATGAGATAAGTCGAAATTACTATTGCTGTTCTGGTTTTACCCGAAATTGGGATTTGCTTCTGTAATTGGTTGTTTTGGTCTGGATTGCTTCCGAATGAGTTGTTGAGGCCTTCTGATGAAATTTAGCCCTGTTTCTTAGCTTTCAAATGGTTTTGGAATTTCTGGATTTGGACTTGTAGAGCCTGAGTTATGATATTTCCGCTAGAATGCGTTTTGGTGAATCTGTTTTACGTTTTGATGTAGTATCTTGCATTTTTGACCTGTTTTCACTCAAAACTGGGTTGAACGACCTTCTGTGATGTTGTAACCCTGTCTTTTAGCTTCGAAATGGTGGGTCTTACACCTTCATCCGATAATCATAGGGCATTTGGTGCCATTACCGCAAAAAGAAGTCAAAAATTGTTTTTTTCAGGGCCAAAGCTAATTGCATTTCCGAATTTTCTGATTTTCTCTAATGATTGTATATGCTTATGGAACCCTATTGGGGTCATATTTGGCATTGATTTATGATTAGTTATCGAGTCTCATTGTACTTGTTTGTATGTTTTAAGGCTTACTTTTATTCCGGTCATTTCCTAGTTAACTTTTACTTTGAGCCTAGTGAATGGCTTTTGGAAATGAGGTGAATTTTGTGTGAGATGTTGGGACTGATTCGAGGAAATAATGAAGCCTTAATGGCTGGAAAAGTAAGAAATTTAGGGGAAGTGCTGCCCGATTTTCTAGGCCGTTTGGTTCTTTTAAGTTGGATTTGCCTTTTGGTAGAAATAAAAGGGCTTTTAGGTTGTTGAACCTAGGTCTTTATGCTATCTTTTTGTTCCCAAAAATCATGTTTTGTACCCTTGCATTAGTAATTATTTGGCAAGGCATACGACTAGTAGTCGAGCCTCATGTGCATTTTGTTTACTCGATTATAGATGTGAAACCTTCAATTGGTTTATTTTGGTTATTTTAGGGTTTTGTGAGACCCCGAAAATTTTCTTATTTTCCGGGTATTTATTTTGGGACTTTTAAGTCTATTTTTGGGGTTTTATTTTATATGTAGGTTTTCTGGGGAATTTTATGAGAAAATATGAATTTTGCATCATTTTCTGGGTTTAGGTCAATTTCTGTGCTTATAGAGGTGTACAGTGCATGTGGGACCCACTAGGGTAATCGGTACCGGTAAATGTGACTTTGGGAAATTTTCTATACGGAAGCTTTAGTACCTAGTGTTATGAGCTAATTAGTGGTTAGCTAGTATAATTAAGTTTTACAAGACAAAGATGTTGGATAAGCTTGGAAAACACATGTTGAGATCTTATTGGAAGTTGGACTTTTGACTTTCACTTTACCTTTCTTATTAAGAGAAAAATTGATCCAAAATTACTCATTTTTCTCTTGCTCATTGCCGACCAACCTTGAAGGAAGAAAGAAAGAAAACTCTTCAACTTTTGCTTCATTTCTTGGCCAAATCTTGCAAACCAACCATTAATCTTTCAAATTTCTCCACAAAACTTGCTTGCTAGGAAGGATTGAACTACTTGGTGGTTTTTGTTTGAAGAGAAAAGCTATCCTCTACCTTGTATCCCACATTTGTAAGGTAAACAAGTTAGGAAATGTTTATTTGTTGGTTGTGAGATGAAATTAGTACATGTTAGTGGTTATAGATGCCATTTTATGGGTTATTTCAAGACTTGTGGTTGAGTTATGGAAATTTTCTATTTATTGAGGAATTTTCTGTTTTATATGATAACTTATGGTTGAGTTGGGTGTGGTGGATTTATATGGCTTGATTTAGAGCCTTGGTGTGTTAATGGTGTTTAATTGTAGAAAATTTCAGCATTTGTAGGATTTTCGGTTTTTAGGTTTTGGTATAAATTGGGGTTTTCCTATGTATGGTATATATTCTAGTAGTTGATGTGTATTTGATTATATTGTGGCTTAAATGGGATGAATGGACTAAATTGTGATATATAAGTGTATTGGTATAAGTTGAATGGTTGTGGTTAGGTTGGAAATGTGAAGAAATTAAGGGGTTATGCCGTCCAAATGGTTAGAAATATAGATGGTTTTGTATTGAGAAGGATTTGAGTAGAAATGGATAAGTTTTGGGTTTTTACTCACATTCCACACCTTAATGTTTCATTGTATTGGCTTTTGAGCAACTTGCATTAGTAAGTTAAACTTGTACGTTGAATTGTGTTTGAGTCTTCAATATGGTTATTTGCTTGTTTTAGGTCGTACCGGTGGGCCGGGACCTACACCTGATTCAAACGTGTGACTTGCTTGAAAATTTGGTGAGTGTACCAGTATATGATGAACATACTTGTTACGTGATTTTAAATGTCTTGATTTGGGTCGAGAGTGTACTTGATCGCTCTTGACCACTTACTTGCATTTGTCCATTTTTGTTTGGATGTGAAATGGTATATGTTCATGATTTGACATGTGATGGGGCAATGCCTTAATATTAATGTGAAATTGAGCTCATGCCCTTAGACCGTTATTCGAGTCGAGCCGGCAAGGGCTTGGGCGATTCGTTAATGAGCCTTTGGGTTCTTGATAGGCGAGTGGAGTGTTAACTCCTCGACCTTGTGGTATACTCGAGTATTACCCTTTTGGAACTATGAGGCGGCGGGCCCAAATAGGGGGTGAATGGTGGAAGGAAATGGTGCGAAGTGGTGTCTACGGATCTTGGTTTGTTTAAATGGTTGACGGAGTGTCAACGTGTGAGATCAAGTATGGCAATCGGAAATCGGCCCTTGAGGGTCGCATGTATCCTTTTATATGTGTATGTTGTATGAAGGTGTTTATGTATATGTGTTAATAGTTGTAGCATGAAATTGTGCATTTGGTACCTCACGAGCGTAAGCTCACCCCCGTTGTTTTGTTTTCCTTACAGGAGCGATGTTGAACCACAATTTGAGATGAGTTGAGCTAGGGACATAGTTAGTTTTGAAAGCTCCTCGAACATTTGAAACTTCGATGTATTTGAACTCAAGTGTTTGTGTTTGAATTGTATAAGGACACTTTCTTATGTATAGATGACATGTATGTATGGTTCACCAAGTCTTGGATTCGTTATTTGGTGTATGTGTACAATCGCCGGTTTTAAAAATGAAAGCAGGAAATTTTGGAAAACCACTGCCTGGAATCCGGCCAGTTTCTGGCCGGATATAAGGCCGGATAGGCAGGGGAAAAGGAAAAAAAAAGAAAAAAAAATTGGACTCTGGCTACTGCCCAGAATCCGGCCAGAGAAATCCGGCCAACTTCCGGCCGGATTGTTGGCCGGATTGGCAGGGGACATTTCGAAAATTTTGGTTTAGCCTCGGCCTCCTATCCGGCCGGATATCCGGCCAGATTCTGGCCGGATAGTGACGTGGCCGGTCACTGTTCATCCGCGGCAAAATTTTCGTTTTCCGTTTTCTGGTCCGATGGAAGTGCTCGAGCACTGTACTTTCTTGTACAATGATATTATTGTTCTAATAACACCTTAAGGGGGAAAATTGTTCATTTTGTCGAGTTTTCTTTTATGAATTAAATCTGACTTGATTGTTTTGCGACCCGTAGTCCCGGCGGGAGCTGGGCAGGCGGTCCGTCAACCCCTCCGGTTCGCCCTAGGGGAAGATGGGGTGTGACGACCCCACTTCTCCCAAGGGCGAACCCAAGGGTATCGGCGGGCCGCCTGCCTAGCTCGCGCCAGGACTCAAAACTTAAAGTTCGAAAGAGCACTAAATACAATATATACAATCCCAAAAGAGTTATAATTACATTCTCCAAAAGTATCGAGTCAAACCACCAAAACAAAAACAAACATCCTAACTGTTCAACTATTACAAGCCAAACTAACTATACTAGTATACGAGCCAAAAGTCCCCGCGTCGGCCCCTGCTAAGGAAAACAAAAGGAATGGGGTAAGCTATATGCTTAGTAAGTAAACAGGGGCGAAAGCATAAATTTCACGTAACAGTTACACAATAAGAGTAAAGCAAAAGCAGAAAAGTAACATCACATAATAAGGATACAGGTGGCTCCAAAGCCAAGTCGTTGCCATGCGTGACCTCCTGTCGACACTCCGTCGACCATACATAAGGTCCGTAGAACTCCACTTGTACACCCACCGAACACCTTATCACCCTCACTGGCCAGTCACCTCACAAACTTGCCCAGGCGAACGAAATCACAAACTTGAGCTTGAGTCACAAGCTCGGGTCACAAAATTGGTTCACATACTCAGCGAACCGGGTTCACAAACTTGGTGACCTCAAACCAAGTTGGACTGACTTCGACCAAGCCCTAACCGGCTCGAATAGTCCATCTAGGTATTGAGTTCAACCTCAAACTCACAAAATTCACAAAATTATTCAAAAGTCACCCTGAGCCACCAGCTCAAGGGTTTTAGTTCCAAAATTGCTCATATACATAAGCCATGTACAAATATGTGTGCAAATTAGGGTTTAGAGCGAGTGCGATAAAGTACACCCTCGTCTAAGTACCCTCTTCATACATATCGAAACACATAAGCAACTAACATACAAAAGCGGCCTGAATACTTACTCAAAAGACAAAAGTAGTACAAAAGCGGAAATCACTTCGTTTGTTGGCTAGTAGTGGGCCCCACCGGCTCCACCTAGTTCACCACCGTCTGAAATCGAAGATTGTGTCACAATATATCACAAACGGCTACTAACATACGTAAAACAAGCAAAACGGCAAAATTGGCACGCGCAAGTGCGAAAACGGCAAAAAGGGGCACACGCGCGCGCGCGGAACGGCAAACGGGACGGCCAAATCTGCCATCTCAAACCGTTTTGGTCGAAAGTTAGGCTAGGGGTATCGGATCAAGGTGAACGAGACACCGTTTCGAAGCTATGAGAAAGGGCTACAATTTTCGTGAAGACACCTTAACCTAGATCTGAATAGGTATAGGTCAAAAAGGCACGAAATAGTGCCAGCCGTTTCATGGCGGGTTACCAAACAGGCCCTGTTTACAAGGCCGTAACTCACGGCTCAAAAATCGAAATCAAGAAATTCCAGAGGCGTTAGAAAGCTGAGACATAAGGATAAAACTTTGATGTTTTGGCTAAGACCTGAATCCATTCAAAACAGAACGAAAATCGAGTGTCAAAATACCCGTCAGAACTGTCCAAATACAAGGCAGTTCTGACGATTGATATTGTTTTGATCATAACAGGGGCTACGGAACTCGGATTTCGACGTACTTTATACCGTTTCGAAGCTGAGACCAAGATCTAAATTTCTTATGAAGGATTTGACACCCAGATCGTACGGGATCAAAACGGAAAAATGCACGGCAGAAACTGAAATTCAAAACGTACACAAACGGACGTCTAAAACAGGTCTGAGGGTTTTGTCTATAACTCAGAATACATTAATCCGTTTGACCTGAAATTTTACAGGTAGATTCAGCACTTAAAAATATACAACGTTGAAGAAGGCCACTTAACCCAGTTTCGAGTATAACTAGGTCAAAACTGTAAGATACTAAACCAGAATCGTAAAACAGGTGAACAAACCGCAACTTGGTACAAACAGCATAACTCAGCCTACTTAAGTCCAAATTCAGAAATTCCAAAGGCATACGAAAGCTTAGAAACAGGGATACATTTCATCAGAAGACTGGAACGACCAATTCTGAAGCAATCCTATCCAAAATCACCAATTACAAGTGCAGTTCTTACATTCGGACAAAACCAGAACAGCAAGGGTATTTTGGACATTTCTCATGCTACGCTACTCCGATTGACCTGAAATTTTACAGGCACCTATAAAATGTCATTTCCTACAACTTTCATGTTTTAAGCCAAGGCCAATTCGGCCTCTATCTAGGACTAAAATTTTCGGACAGAATGAAGAACCAAGAAACCCCAATTTTCCAGATTTCATTCAAAACAGAAATTACTTGCAATCTTCCACTTTTTCCACCATCTAGCATCATTACATACCATTTCCAACCATCATATATAGCCACACAATCATGCTTATATTAAAACAGAAAAAATCCCAATAAATATAAAACTTCACTAAATCATCCACAAATCAAGATATAAGCCATAATTTTTCATCTCTTAACACCACTAAGCATGAATTAAGCTTCATTAGGTGAAGGAGAGAGTTCATTCATTACTCACCTAGTAAAACAAGAGAGAGGGAGTTGCTTGTCACCTTAGCTTCCACAAACACTTCACCAATCAACTTACTAATACCAAATGAAGAGGTTTTATGGAAGGAATTCAAGATTAACCGGTTAGTTTATGAGATTGAGCAAGATTAGGACAAGGAATTGAGAGAGATTTTTCTTTCTTCCTTTGGAGAGAATTTCGGCCAAGAGAGAGAAAAGAATGAGGAAGATTAAGCATCATTTGTCTTATAAGAAGGTTGGGAAAATAAGAATTAATTCTAGCCACAAGTTTGGTTAACACTTGGTTGAATCACAACCACACAATTTTCTCTCTCTTGTTGCATTTTGAACCACTAATTTTCGGCCAATAAGAAGCTAAGAGGGGGAAGATATTTTGTTCTATTAGTGAGAAACTTGTATAGCAAGTAAGTGGTGGTCAAATGGTGCGTTCAATCGGTAATGCGCGGGACCCGCCGGTTCGCGCCGTTTTTTCTTAAAACACACGTACTAGGGTTTTTACTTCCTATTCACTAACCTTATCTTATTGCTCCTAATAACATATTATTTCTCACTTAAAAGTCACTTTTAATCACCAAATTTGATCCTTTTTCCGTACCAAAATTTCATCCGGCGAAAATTGCAAAAACCCTAATTTTGCTCCAAACCTGAAACCGAAGAGTGAAACCCTACTTTCTAGGCTCACTTGCACTTATTATGGAATAACTGGATAGTAGGGTTTTAAATCTTAATCCCTACATAGGGTTTTCGAAATACTCCCAAAACCAAACGTTACCGCCCAATTAATGAATATATCAACGTAGAACGAACTGGGGCCTCACATGGGGTCGTCACAAGTGGTATCAGAGCCTAGGTTTAGATTAACCTGGGCATGTTAGAACTTACTTGATTTGGAATTTGTATTTGATTGTTTTCCTAAGGGTGTTGGGGATTAATGATACTTTTGTGTAGGATGGACGTGCCTAGTGGCTCCCGTGTGCGATCGACCGCGAAGCAAGGCCGTGGAGTACTTCCTATGATCAAGTACCAAATCCGGCCGAGAGGGGCGACTCTACGTTGGAGTCCGGCGAGTCGATTTCGACGTTGTGAGTGCCGTCACAAGTTTACCTACCCCAATACTCTTGTGTTTGCGGTGGACAAAGAACGAAAAGAGTTTGCCAAGGATTATGCTAAGATTGAAGCCGAAGTGAAACAATTAAGAGAGGCCAACAAGAGGCAAGCGGAGCGTATTAAGGAGTTGGAGTATGACCTGAGCGAAGGTCAAGATAGGGTGGATGATTTGTGTACGCAACTTGGGGAGATGCGCAAACGTATGACCAAGAGGGCGAGACAACTGAGGGAGAACGCCGGAACAATGTTAAATTTGTGTGAAGACCTACTAGGGGATGAGAGTGTCGAGAGTTCTAGTGTAGGAGGTGGGGTTGGAAGCGAACCCTCCCAAGCGAATAGGTCCTCTAGTCCCACGGTAGGCTAGGGAATGGCTTTTAAGCCATTTTGGATGATTTTGACTTGTATATATAAGGGACACGGAATGGTAGGCCGGGGAGGACTCTTAGCTAGTGGTGTTGTATATAGGACCAGTTTTGCATATATTACTTTTGTATTGCCCTTTCCGCAAGACGTTTCCTGTTTGTACCTGACTGACTACTTTGGTGTAAATGTTTGATCTTGTTATGAATGCTATGACTATGTGTTATGTGTTCAAGTGTGTTATGAAGTCATTGTTTGATTTTGTGGCCATATTTCTTGTTAAGTACAGGGATGTATGCCCTTTAGTGTTAAAGTTATATTCATGGGTATATTTTGATTATAGATTGAACTAGAGTGATGGAAGGCACGCGTAGTGGCCGGGGGCGTGGACGTGGGGGTAGACATCCCACGACTGAACAGGGTACGGGAGCTACAGTGCCCGAACCAACTCCTGAACCCCAAATCGATCCCAATGTGCAGGTAGCCGCTGCTATCCAGCGGATGACCGATCTTTTAGCCCAGGTGGTACAACAACAGGGCCCCAACCCTAATCCACCAGTTGGCAATCCTGGAAACCCCGGAAATCATGTCGAGAGCGAAGATCGAGCTCTCGAACGATTCCAAAAATTTTCACCGCCCAAATTTCTTGGAGGGCTCGATCCTGATGTGGCCGAACAATGGTTAGAAAAGATGATAGATATTTTTGCCGCTCTACATTACTCGGAAGAGAGGCAAGTGACCTTTGCGGTTTTTCAACTTGAAGGTGCCGCTCGCTCATGGTGGAATATTATCCGGACGAAGTGGGAGCGAGAACAGACACCAAGGACCTGGATGAATTTTGTACGGGAATTCAATGCCAAGTACTTTCCGCCGCTGGTTCAAGAGAAGAAAGAGGACGAATTTATTCGTCTACGCCAAGGAACGCAATCGGTAGCCGAATATGAGAGCCAATTCACACGTTTATCCAAATTTGCTCCTGAGCTCATTTTAACCGAACAAAGGAGGGCTAGGCGTTTTCTTCAGGGGCTTAATGTGGAAATCCAGAAGGATTTGGCCGTTGCCCAAATCACTACTTTTAGTGATGCCGTTGAGAAGGCATTACGATCCGAGAACGCTAGGCTCCAGGTGAGGAACTTCCAAAATCGAAAGCGTGGAGCTGCTGGAAGTACCTCAACTCAAGGTGATAAGAGTGCCCCTTCCCCTCCTAAGTTTGGACGGGGAGCTGGAGGGGGACGATTTACGAGTCCGGCTCGAGGGGCTCCTTCTCGAGGAAGCCAACCAGGGCGAGGGCCGCCGAGGAGCACCGCACAAGGGAGTTCAGCTACTGTTGCACGTGGGCCGTGTAACTTTTGTGGAAAACCCAATCATACGGAGGACGACTGCTGGAGGAAGCACAATAAGTGTTTGCGGTGCGGAAGTGCGGAGCACCGGTTCGCCAACTGTCCGGTCCAGGCACGCGAGACGAGAGGAACTACCCCGGCGACATCCAAGGCTACCTCAAGTCAATCGAGGGTAGATAGTACCAAACCAAAGGTACCTGCACGGGTGTACTCCATTGAACAACGGCCAGTTCCTGACTCTGCAGAGGTAGTGGAAGGTACGATTCCTGTCTTCCACCGCCTAGCTAGAATTTTGATAGATCCTGGAGCTACCCATTCTTTTGTTAACCCCGAATTTATATGTGGAATTGATATAAATCCTGTCACTCTCCCTTATGAGTTGGAAGTTAGTACACCTACGGGGGACCAAAGCTTGATTTCTAGTAAAATGTATACGAATTGTGAGATCTGGATAGGTGAGCGGAAATTATTGGGGAATTTGATAAGTCTAGCCATAAAGGGATACGATGTGATATTAGGCATGGATTGGCTGGCTCGGTACGATGCACAACTAGATTGTAAGAGGAAAACTGTTGAATTTCGCATTCCTGGGGAGGCGACTTTGAGGTTAGATGTGAGGGGTAGTCTAGCCTCATCTGCTATGATATCGGGTATTCGAGCTAGGAAATTATTAAGTAGGGGGGCACAGGGGTTCCTAGCTCTTCTTATTAACACTCCTATTGACAAGCTGAAAATAGAAAATGTTCCGATAGTGAGTGAATACCCTGATGTTTTTCCTGACGAGTTAGTGAACTTGCCTCCAGAGAGAGAAGTGGTGTTCGAAGTGAACCTTTGTCCAGGGGCCTCCCCTATTTCTAAAACCCCTTACCGAATGGCACCCGCGGAACTCAAAGAGTTAAAACTACAGTTGCAAGACCTTTTAGAGCGGGGGTTTATTCACGAGAGCGGATTGCCTTGGGGGGCGCCCGTTCTCTTTGTCAAGAAGAAGGACGGGACTTTGAGACTCTGTATTGACTACCGAGGGTTGAACAACGTGACGATTAAGAATAAGTACCCCTTACCCCACATTGATGAGTTATTTGACCAATTGCACGGTGCGGTGGTCTTTTCGAAATTAGACCTTCGACAGGGGTACTACCAGCTGTTGATTAAGAAAGAAGATGTGCCCAAAACTGCTTTCAATTCCCGGTATGGGCATTTCGAATTTGCCGTGATGCCTTTTGGATTGACCAATGCCCCTGCTGCTTTCATGGACCTTATGCACCGAATTTTCAAGCCCTTTCTTGACCGATTTGTTGTTGTTTTCATCGATGACATATTGGTTTACTCAAAAACCCGTGAGGAGCATGAACAACATTTGAGAGAGGTCCTACAAACCCTGAGGGAGCACCAGTTGTATGCCAAATTTAGCAAATGTGAATTTTGGCTAGACAAAGTGTCTTTTCTGGGGCACGTGATATCAAAGGAGGGAATTGCGGTAGATCCGGCTAAGGTGGAGGCCGTGACTGAGTGGAAGCGACCCGAGAACCCTACTGAGATTCGAAGTTTTCTAGGGTTGGCAGGTTATTACCGGCGATTTATTAAGGATTTTTCGAAACTTGCCAGTCCCTTGACCGATCTAACAAAGAAGGGTGGTCGATTTTTGTGGAGCGATAGGTGTGAAACTAGCTTTCAAGAGCTGAAACGGAGATTGACAATGGCCCCTATTTTAGCCTTACCTAACGGCCCAGACGGTTTTACCGTTAACACCGACGCCTCCAAAGAAGGATTGGGATGTGTACTAATGCAACACCGAAATGTGATAGCTTATGCTTCCCGGAAATTGAAAATTCATGAGCAAAACTATCCCATCCATGACCTAGAATTGGCCGCAGTTGTCTTCGCTCTGAAAAAGTGGAGACACTATCTGTACGGAGTGACTTTTGAAGTTTATTCCGATCATAAGAGCCTTAAATACCTCTTTTCCCAGAAAGAGTTAAACATGAGACAACGCCGTTGGATGGAATTCTTGGAGGACTACGATTATACGATTAATTACCATCCTGGTAAGGCCAATGTGGTAGCCGATGCCTTAAGTCGAAAGGCTCAGATTTCTGGATTGATGGTGAAAGAATGGGAATTATTGGGAGCTGTAGGAGAATGGAATCCAAAGCTGGAGCCTAATCGGATAATCTTTGGGAACATCCAAGTGACGTCTATGTTTTTAGAAAAGATCAAGGAAGCTCAAATTAAAGATCCGACGGTTCAAAATTGGATAGAAAAGGTGAAGAAAGGGGAAATTTCCGATTTTAATTTGAGCTCTGAAGGGATTTTAAGATTTAGAAATCGAATCGTAGTACCTGATGATAGAGATTTGAGAAGGGAAATTTTGGAGGAAACTCATCGATCTAAGTATACAATCCATCCAGGAAGTAACAAGATGTATCGTGACTTGCGGCAATTGTACTGGTGGGACAAGATGAAGAGAGAGCTAGCTCAGTACGTGCAAACCTGCCTAGTGTGTCAGCAAGTTAAGGCTGAACATCAGAAGCCTTCGGGATTGCTACAACCTTTGGAAATTCCTGAATGGAAATGGGAACATATCACTATGGACTTCGTTTCTGGATTACCTAGGACTCAGAGAGGACATGATGCCGTTTGGGTGATTGTTGATCGATTAACCAAGTCGGCTCATTTCCTGCCTGTGAATATGAAGTATTCCATGGATAAGTTAGCCCAAGTATATTTGGAGGAGGTTGTACGATTACATGGAGTGCCCGTGAGTATCGTTTCTGACCGAGACCCTCGTTTCGTGTCTAGATTTTGGCAAAAGTTTCAGGATACCTTGGGGACGAAGCTGAATTTGAGTACTACTTATCATCCTCAGACGGATGGACAGTCGGAGCGGACGATTCAGACCCTCGAAAATATGTTACGCACGTGTATCCAAGATTTCGGGGGCAATTGGGGACAACACATGACTTTAGTAGAATTCGCCTATAATAACAGCTACCATTCATCAATCCAAATGGCGCCGTACGAAGCCCTTTATGGGCGAAAGTGTCGTTCACCAATTTATTGGGATGAAGTTGGAGAGAAAAGGATCTTAGACCCTACCATTATCCCTTGGATGGAGGATGCTCAAGAAAAGGTCAAGTTAATCCGGCAGAGACTTCAGACAGCCCAAAGTCGCCAGAAGAGCTATGCCGATAATCGAAGGAAGGATCTGGAGTTTGAAGTAGGAGACCAGGTATTCTTGAAGATTACACCATTACGGAGTCTTACTGCTGGAAAAGGAAAGAAACTCCAACCCCGATTCGTAGGCCCTTTTCCGATCCTTCAGCGGGTTGGAAAAGTAGCTTACCGGCTTGAGTTGCCATCGAGCTTGTCACGGATTCACGACGTATTTCATGTGTCTATGCTCAAGAGATATTACCCCGATCCAGCTCACATTGTTCAGCCGGAAGAGATTGAAATTGACGAGGCCCTCACTTACGAAGAAAAACCTGTGCAAGTGCTCGATAGAAAAGTTAAGGAGTTAAGGAATAAACAAATTCCACTGGTGAAAATTCTGTGGAAAAATCACGGAGTTGAGGAGGCAACCTGGGAAATGGAGAGTGAGATGGAAACCAAATATCCAGAACTGTTTACTGACTCAGGTGAGAAATTTCGAGGACGAAATTACTTAAGGGGGAGAGAGTGTGAGACCCCGAAAATTTTCTTATTTTCTGGGTATTTATTTTGGGACTTTTAAGTCTATTTTTGGGGTTTTATTTTATATGTAGGTTTTCTGGGGAATTTTATGAGAAAATATGAATTTTGCATCATTTTCTGGGTTTAGGTCAATTTCTGTGCTTATAGAGGTGTACGGTGCATGTGGGACCCACTAGGGTAATCGGTACCGGTAAATGTGACTTTGGGAAATTTTCTATACGGAAGCTTTAGTACCTAGTGTTATGAGCTAATTAGTGGTTAGCTAGTATAATTAAGTTTTACAAGACAAAGATGTTGGATAAGCTTGGAAAACACATGTTGAGATCTTATTGGAAGTTGGACTTTTGACTTTCACTTTACCTTTCTTATTAAGAGAAAAATTGATCCAAAATTACTCATTTTTCTCTTGCTCATTGCCGACCAACCTTGAAGGAAGAAAGAAAGAAAACTCTTCAACTTTTGCTTCATTTCTTGGCCAAATCTTGCAAACCAACCATTAATCTTTCAAATTTCTCCACAAAACTTGCTTGCTAGGAAGGATTGAACTACTTGGTGGTTTTTGTTTGAAGAGAAAAGCTATCCTCTACCTTGTATCCCACATTTGTAAGGTAAGCAAGTTAGGAAATGTTTATTTGTTGGTTGTGAGATGAAATTAGTACATGTTAGTGGTTATAGATGCCATTTTATGGGTTATTTCAAGACTTGTGGTTGAGTTATGGAAATTTTCTATTTATTGAGGAATTTTCTGTTTTATATGATAACTTATGGTTGAGTTGGGTGTGGTGGATTTATATGGCTTGATTTAGAGCCTTGGTGTGTTAATAGTGTTTAATTGTAGAAAATTTCAGCATTTGTAGGATTTTCGGTTTTTAGGTTTTGGTATACATTGGGGTTTTCCTATGTATGGTATATATTCTAGTAGTTGATGTGTATTTGATTATATTGTGGCTTAAATGGGATGAATGGACTAAATTGTGATATATAAGTGTATTGGTATAAGTTGAATGGTTGTGGTTAGGTTGGAAATGTGAAGAAATTAAGGGGTTATGCCGTCCAAATGGTTAGAAATATAGATGGTTTTGTATTGAGAAGGATTTGAGTAGAAATGGATAAGTTTTGGGTTTTTACTCACATTCCACACCTTAATGTTTCATTGTATTGGCTTTTGAGCAACTTGCATTAGTAAGTTAAACTTGTACGTTGAATTGTGTTTGAGTCTTCAATATGGTTATTTGCTTGTTTTAGGTCGTACCGGTGGGCCGGGACCTACACCTGATTCAAATGTGTGACTTGCTTGAAAATTTGGTGAGTGTACCAGTATATGATGAACATACTTGTTACGTGATTTTAAATGTCTTGATTTGGGTCGAGAGTGTACTTGATCGCTCTTGACCACTTACTTGCATTTGTCCATTTTTGTTTGGATGTGAAATGGTATATGTTCAGGATTTGACATGTGATGGGGCAATGCCTTAATATTAATGTGAAATTGAGCTCATGCCCTTAGACCGTTATTCGAGTCGAGCCGGCAAGGGCTTGGGCGATTCGTTAATGAGCCTTTGGGTTCTTGATAGGCGAGTGGAGTGTTAACTCCTCGACCTTGTGGTATACTCGAGTATTACCCTTTTGGAACTATGAGGCGGCGGGCCCGAATAGGGGGTGAATGGTGGAAGGAAATGGTGCGAAGTGGTGTCTACGGATCTTGGTTTGTTTAAATGGTTGATGGAGTGTCAACGTGTGAGATCAAGTATGGCAATCGGAAATCGGCCCTTGAGGGTCGCATGTATCCTTTTATATGTGTATGTTGTATGAAGGTGTTTATGTATATGTGTTAATAGTTGTAGCATGAAATTGTGCATTTGGTACCTCACGAGCGTAAGCTCACCCCCGTTGTTTTGTTTTCCTTACAGGAGCGATGTTGAACCACAGTTTGAGATGAGTTGAGCTAGGGACATAGTTAGTTTTGAAAGCTCCTCGAACATTTGAAACTTCGATGTATTTGAACTCAAGTGTTTGTGTCGCGCCCCATTTTTTGATAAATAAATAAATGGTTTTAAAAATGTATTTTTTTGTGATTGAAAAATGAATTTTGATTTAAAAGAAAAGTGGGTCTAAATGGGGGTTTGAAAATGCGACGATTTGACCCAAAATTATAGTTTAAAAAGGGTTTTTTAAAACTAAATACGGAGTCGCCACTTGGTAATGAGTTAAGGTGTACCAAGTCACCTAAAAAATGTATTCTTTAAAGAAAAATAGGAAAAAATAGTGAGAAACCCTTTTTAAACGACTCCTAGTCTACGTAAACCAAAGAAGAAGGTTCGGGAGTCACATTTGACAAAGGGGAAGGCAAGGATAAAATCCAAGGCACCCCTTTGACCTAGCCAAGGCTAGTTGCGTTGATTTAATCAAAGATTTTCTTGTTTTAACCAAAGAATTTATTACATTTGGATGCACTACGTGAATGCAAACCCTAGACCTAGGGGTATTGGGGGAAATTTCCCTTCAAAGGTTGAGTGGTGCCAATCACATTAATTGTGAAGCCCAATAACGATCCTTCGAAGAAGTCACGAATAATGCAAGTGGAATGCTCAAACAAGGAAAGAAAATATGAGAGGTGTGCAAATGAAGGCAAAAGTGCTCGTGTGCAAGTAAAGGGATAAAAAAATGCATATGTGCAAATGAGACAAAGTGTTCGTGTGCAAGTGAAGGGATAAAAAGGTGTACGTGTGCAAATGAGAGGAGAAGTGTTCGTGTGCAAGTGAAGGGATAAAAGGTGTACGTGTGCAAATGGGAGGAAAAAATGAAAGTGTAATGATAGAGTGGATGCATGAACCTAGGGAATTCATGCATAATGGGTACGGGGAGACCTAAATCGTGACTCAATTTGCCCTTTGATAGAGAGGATACAAGCGTGCTAAGGCTTAGAAAAAGCCACACTCGTCTATATCCCATATTTAAGGGGACTCTCAATCAAATGAACCCTATAGCTAGCATGAAATGCAAAAAATCCTAAAATGGAGGGAAAAGGGGTTCGAGGGGCATGCAAAATGATAAAACTAAAAAGAATGCATGACATGTAATGAACATGCAAATATGTGCTAACGAGGGGAAATCCCTAAGGGTCTAGCGTTGGACTAGCCCATTCTATGAATTCCGACTAGCGTTGGACTAGTGGAAACGTACATTCATCCATCACATTCATTCATGGCCATGGAAAGCGAGTAGACATGCCAAACACTCATAAACACATAGCACATAACATTTAGCATGCTCGACTAGATGCAAGGCCCTAACAACGCAAATTAACACTTAACACGTAGGCATGCAACCAAGCTAATGAACCTATTACATTCACTAACTAAAACAAAAGGGGAAAGGGAAAATGGACCAAATTGCTCGCCACAGCCCTATCTATTACAAGCCAAGAGGTGTACACATACCCCATTAAAGAAAAAAAACTTAATAAAGCAAAAGTAAATGAAAGGAATGAAAGGAATTAAGGAAATGTAAAGAAAGCGAAGTAGACATGCAATTCACTTAGCACATTGGATCACATAGGAGAGATAAAAAGGGGTAAAAGAAATTATACCTCCCTTGGAATGGTGCCTTAAATGGAGTGAAATCACTTATTTATCTTCCAAAATAAAAGAAATGGTCAATATACCAATTTATTTGAAGAAATTAAAGAAAATAGGCAAACACGAGCTCATTCGGTCATAAAGCCCCTAAAGTCATGACTTAAGTGCAATTGACAAAGCATGGTAGTTAATTGAAGCAAAACAATCAATGAAGTGGCAGAATTAAAACTGCTAAGGACCAAATTGAAGACATTATTCAATTGGTTGGGTCATAGTGGCATAACGGGAGACTTGGGGGGTCGAAGTACAATTGTTGGAAAACTTCTCATGCATGCTACGAAGAAGATTTCTGCATTTCAAACCTTCTGCAACTAAAAACAACAAACATTTCTGCAGCCAAAAAACCATCGCAAATTGCATTCCCGCCAGCAAACCTCAACCTCAATCAATTTGATCAAAACCTTTCGACCAAAACATCCCAAAACTTATCGCAGCAACATGCAACACAAGTTCAACATTCAGCCAAAGCAAAACATAGAAGGAACTCATGCAAAAAGACGCAAAGAAAGCTCATGCATTCTGCAAAAATCTGAAAAGAAAACAAAAGAAAGCTTTGCTGCAACTTTTCTCAAACGAAATCATGATTTCCAGCTAGACAATAAGGCACATGGTTCCGCCATCCAAACAAAACAGAAACATAGGGGAAACTGATACAGAAATTCTGGACAGAAATGTTCATGTGAGCAGCTTGCAGGAAGAAAAAGAAAAACAGCAAAAGTGTGAGGATGAAATGCAGCTTTTGGACAAAATATGCAGCCTGGCTCGAAGATGTTTCAGATAAAATCATAGTTTGAAGCCATACAACAAGACACATCACCTCAATATCCAAACAAACAACAATATAGAGGGGACTGAGGCAAAATTCTGGAAGCATATTCACACAAAAAAAAAATGGTTTGGCAACCTGAAATTTATTTTTCCAGCAAAGTGTTTGATCTTAGTTCCAATGTTTTAAGTGACTCAAACATGCAAACTCATCTAATAAAGCTGTCCATTCCTTCTCTTTAATGCCAGATTGAACATGTCACTTAAGTGTGAAGATTCATTAGACTGCTATGGAAGGGAATACAGTAAAAAAATGCAGCAAACTTTCACTTCCTTCACTTCAATTTAGATATGTTCATACCACATAACCCAAGCCACCAAACATAGCAGACATCTAACCAGCCTTCATGACATTCAAATCAGATTTTTCACAGTCATCAACCCAACATCAAATGCGCGAACTTATGACAGGGAAAGGGAAAGGAAAATGCAACTACATGATATGAACATCTACCTTTAACTCAACGTTTTCAAGAAAACATGCAAAGGTTCAACCCATTCAGCAAAAACAGAATCTTTTAACATATTTCCACCCATTCTCCCATCAAACATGCGCACCCAAAGAAACCCAAAGAAACTACAGCCAAAGAAACATTAGAATAGACCTGTCTGCAGTCCTTAAGACATTTTCTACATATGCAAAGACTGAATGTAAACATTAAGCAAAAACCCATGAGTTCATCGGGTGGCCACTATAAAAACTCTAAACCCTTGCTATTGATCATACCCGAATCATGACTTAGCAAGTGAACAATATGACAGAATCATAGAAACAGCAAAAACTTGAATCAGTAGTAAACATCAAGAAAATAACCTCCGATGGCTTCATCTTTTGTGAAAACATGTAGAAATCTTCACAAATAAAGGAAAATCTTTACCTGAAAGTGTTGATTGACCTTGAAATCTGCCCAGATACGCGTGATGGTTCCAAAAGACACGCTCGAGTACTTTTGCTGCAGAAAAGGCTGATTCGTTGAGTGATCCTTCTCCTTCCGTTCTCAGCTTTGAAGTCTTTCTCCAAATTTTCCAGATTTTCTTTGCTTGCTTTCAGATCATCCTCAGATTTTCTTTGCTTGCTCTCAGATCCTCTTTCTCGCTTAGCTCACTCTAAAAACTTCCTTCCCCTCGCTCAGTTTCCTTACTCTTCAAGCGGCCACTCCCCTCTATCCTTCCTTTTCGGCTGTCCACCCTTTTTTTATTTATATGGAGACCTCACAACCCTAAACACTCCCAGCCCTCTTCTGTATTTGCAGCCAAAGGAGCCGTCCCAAACTTTCCTTGCAAGCTGCTACAAATGCAGCTTGCCGCGGCTATCCTTCCTTTTTTTTTTTTTTTTTTTTTTTAAACAACTTGATAATTACAAAAATGATAAAATAAAAATAAAAATAATAAATTGACAAAAACCAGGTAATAATAATAATAATGAAAATAATTTAAAAACTAAACAACTAGAAACAACAAAAATGGCCATTTTTCCATCTTTTTTTCTACATTTTTCTTTTTCATAGTTTTTTCATTTTTCACCTTTTCTCTTTTTTCTAAATGAATCAAACAACAATAAAAGATAAATTAAGTAGAAATGACTAAAATAAAGCTAAATAAAACAAAATTGCTATTTTTCTTTTCTTTTTCCTTTTTTTCCTTTTTATGATTTTTCTTTTTTTCTCTTTTTTCATGATTTTTCCTTTTTCTCTTTTTTTTTCATTTTTCCTTCCTTTTTTCTTTTTTCCAAAAATAAACCAAAAAATTGCCAAAAGATTGAATTTGAACGTATTTTTGTAAACAATTTTCCTTTTTCTCTTTTTTTTTATGATTTTTCCTTTTCCATGATTTTCCTACGCTAAAACTTAAAAATAAAATAAAAACTAAAAGCAACCACGACAAATGAGAATAAAAAAGTAAAAGGAATTACACCAAAAATTTGGTGTCTACAGTTTGTGTTTGAATTGTATAAGGACACTTTCTTATGTATAGATGACATGTATGTATGGTTCACCAAGTCTTGGATTCGTTATTTGGTGTATGTGTACAATCGCCGGTTTTAAAAATGAAAGCAGGAAATTTTGGAAAACCACTGCCTGGAATCCGGCCTAGAATCCGGCCAGTTTCTGGCCGGATATAAGGCCGGATAGGCAGGGGAAAAGGAAAAAAAAAAGAAAAAAAAATTGGACTCTGGCTACTGCCCAGAATCCGGCCAGAGCAATCCGGCCAACTTCCGGCCGGATTGTTGGCCGGATTGGCAGGGGACATTTCGAAAATTTTGGTTTAGCCTCGGCCTCCTATCCGGCCGACAAACCGGCCGGATAGTGACGTGGCCGGTCACTGTTCATCCGCGGCAAAATTTTCGTTTTCCGTTTTCTGGTCCGATGGAAGTGCTCGAGCACTGTACTTTCTTGTACAATGATATTATTGTTCTAATAACACCTTAAGGGGGAAAATTGTTCATTTTGTCGAGTTTTCTTTTATGAATTAAATCTGACTTGATTGTTTTGCGACCCGTAGTCCCGGCGGGAGCTGGGCAGGCGGTCCGTCAACCCCTCCGGTTCGCCCTAGGGGAAGATGGGGTCGTCACAGGTTTCTTGGCGATTAAGGCCAATCTGAAGTAAAAACTTTTGAAGTTGAGCCGGTGAGTGTACCACTCCCCTCCATTGTTGTTTAACTTGATTTCTGCTTTGCAATCTGTTTAATTTGTTTGAGACGAGAGTGTACTTTATCACATTCGTTCTCTTGTCTGTTCATATGCCAATTTTGGTGTCAATCTGAATCTGTATCTGTATCTGTATCTGTTCGGACGTCGTTTGGAAACTTGTAACCAATGACCTTTCTGTGACCTATGAGCTCAAATCTTGTGGCTAAGTTATTCGAGTCGGGCCGGCAAGGGCCTGGACGATTAGATAACGAACCACAGTAGTCTGTTTTGGGATCTTTGGGTATTGAGACCCTTGATTCCGGTATACTCGAGTATTACCATTTCTGTTCGGTTACGGTGAGCGGGCCCGGTAAAGGGGTGTTTGGTGGACGGAATTCGGTGTAAAGAGGGGTCTACGGACGCGTTGGTTCTATATACGTTGACGGAGAGTCAACCGGTTTGGATCAAGTACTGCGCTGGAAATTTGGCTCCTGAGAGCCACCCGTATCCTTCTGATTTGAATCATTGGTTCCATTGCTTTACATCTGGCATGTGTACTTGAGTTGCTAAACGTGAAATGCCATGATTCTATTGCTATCTGTTTGGTACCTCATTGAGCGCAAGCTCACCCCTTTCTGTTCCTTTTGTTTTCCTTACAGGAAAATAAACACTTTTGGTCTGGATTTGACAAATGGCTGCCAAATTGAGCTAGTTGAACATATCTTTTGTATAGCTCATGTATTAAAATCCTAAATGTACTTTTGGGGACTGTTTCCTTTTGATTTGGCAAACTAGACATGTATCCACTTTTGAATACTTTTGTATGCCACTTTGGCTTGTAAATGCTAAGTTTCAAGATGTGAATGTTTGCTTGGTATTTGGTTGGGTTCTGACGGGTCGGTTACTATTCATGGCCGACTCCGGATTTCATTTTATTTTATTTTGGGTTATTTTACTATTTTGAATTGTTTACGCGCGTTTGTAAGTTCCGGAATAAAACAGATAGCTCTAATCTGTTCCGTTAGTCCTGGCGAGAGCTGGGCTGGCGGTCCGCCGAACCCTTTGGTTCGCCTTAGGGTAAGATGGGGCTGTCACAGGTGGTATCAGAGCCAGGTTGCCGACAGTTGGGACCTTAAGTCCTTCGTCTGAAAAAGCCCCGAGCCTCTCGTTCGTGAAGCGTCACGAAGCGAAACTCTCCGTAGGGGATGCCCGCGTACGGGTGGCAAGCTGATAGGTACCCCGTGATGTGACCCTGAGAACTGTCACAATAGGGAATTATCTCATACTATTTTAGACCAAGAAGTTGAGTATGGAGAAGCTCAGAGATACATATTCCAGGAGAACAGATGCATTCCCCCTGAAATTTGGCCAGGACCTCATGGATCATGGAATTATCAAAATTGTCATCCTTATTGGACCCAAATTCGCAAGGCTAAAAAAGAGTAGACTGATAAAATGAACTCAACAGAATTTCAAGATTCTCAGATACCTGAAACTCAGAACCCAGAATCTTCCACTACACCAAAACACAAATACAAGTACCGTCCAGAATGAAAGAGCATTGAAAATAAAAGAAGGAATAAAAGGAGCCATGAAGACTGGATTGAACAAATGAATATCACTGATCCAGATTCTACTCCTTCTGATACCCCAGAAGAGGATTGGACAATTTGAAAACACAAGGACCCACAATGACCCATGTCTTTGCCACAATTTGGACATTGGCCTTATCCTTTATAAAAGGTCAATTTATTATTACAAGAGTCAATTAGTTGTTCAAATAACCAAAGGTCCTTTACCCTTTAAAGTCTGTAAAAGGTACCTTTTAAAGGTTCCAAGAGTCAAGTTATCTTTTTAAGGGTTGTTTGTGTGACAGCCCCACCTTCCCCTAAGGCGAACCAAAGAGGTTAGCGGACTGCCTGCCCAGCTCTCGCCAGGACTAACGGTGCAGTATAGAGCGATCTTTCACGTTCCGGAACTTATAACGCACGCAAATAAGGCAAAAGGGCAAAATAACCCAAAATAAAAGAAACAAAATCCGGAGTCGGCCATGAATAGTAACCGACTCGTCCGAACCCAACCAAACATCGAATTACATAAACCACATAACATTTAGCCTTTACAAACCAAAAATGACATTTAAAAGTGATACAAAAGTCACTACATATATGGTTTGCCAAAACAAAAGTGAAAACGGCCCTAATGACACATTTAGGGTCCCATTTTATATACAATACAAAAGAGTCATTCATCTAGTTCATTCGGCAACCATTTATCAAAATTCATTCCAAAAGAGTCATATTCCTGTAAGGAAAACAAAAGGAACGGGGTGAGCTAATTGCCCAGTGAGAATACAACTCAAGCAACCAAATTCATGGATACATCAAGTTTAACAGTCCAATTTACCAAAATAAATAAAGCCACACATTAATAATGAGGAAAAAAAGGATACGGGTGGCTCTCAAGAGCCATTTTCCTCGTTTGAATTCTTGATCAGGTCTCATTGACTCTCCGTCAATGTCTGAAAGGTAACCAACCGTAGACTCCTCTTAACTTCCATTCCCTTCCTCCTAACATTCCTCAACCGGGCCCGAAATCCAAACACTTGCATTGTGGTATTACTCGAGTAAACCGGAATCAAGAGTCTCTCATACTACAAGATTCCCTATGATGTTGCCCCAAGGCACATTAATTGGCACGACCAAGCCCTCGCCGGCTCGATTCAATCAATAACCAATGGGGTTGAGCTCATGGATAATATTTGAAGTCATGTATTTCATTTCATATAACATTTCATATAACTTTCCAATAACATGCGAAACAATAAATGAAAGTGATAAAGTACACTCTCACTTGGATCAATCAACATTCAACATCTCAAGTACAAAGATCAAAGCCATGTAATAGCACATAAGTGAGTAGTACACTCACCAAGCTAGCACAATGCGGTTTCAAACACTTTAGTCAAAAGAACGTTGTGCACCCACGCCCTAAAACATGCAAACAAATACAATGAGACTCGATAACGAGCCATATAACCATGCCAATTATAACCCCAATAGGGTTTTATAAACATATGCATAAATGAGCATAATAGCAAACCAGAAATTAGAAAATGGCCTTAGTCTTGGCCCCAAATAGGAAACTATTTTGCCCTTATTATGCGGTAATGGTGTAAAATTCTCTACGGTTATCGGATGGGGGTGTAAGACCCACCGTTTCGAAGCTATGAAACAGGGCTACAACAATGTAGAAGGTCACGCACTCCAGTTCCTAGCTTAACTAGGTCAAAAATGCCAAATACTATACCAGAATTACCAAAACAGGTTTGCAAGTCACACAAAACTGTAATTACTATAACTTAGTCTATACAAGTCCAAATGCTGAAATTCCAAAGGCATATGTTAGCTAAGACATCCAGATACATTTCATCAGAAGACACCAACAACTAAATCCAAACCAATTCCAGTCAAAATGGCCAATAACCAGTACAGTTTTCGCATTCTGTCCAAAGCAGAACAGCTACAGTAATTTCGTCATAACTCATTTCACATTAATCCAAATGACCTGATATTTTACAGGCACCTCAAACACATCAATACCTACAACTTTCATGTTTTGAGCAAAGTCAAATTCGGCCTCTAACCTTATGATCCAAAATCGGGCAGAATTGGGGATTTAAGAACCCTAACTTTCCATTTTCCATCCAAATCCAAAATTAGTTGCATTTAGCAACAATTCACACCTACAAGAGTCATTATAGTCCATTGCCAATCATCACAAACAACCACACCATCATAATCCAATTAAACCAGAAAAATCATCATAAAATGGAAAACTTCACCAAATCACTTCAAACCAAGATTAAAACCAGAAATTTCAGCACTCTTATCACTAATAAGCACAACATAAGCATCATTAGGTGTAGTAGGGTGTTTCAAGCTTCACTTACCAAGAACCAAGAGAGAGGAAGATGTTGGGCACCTTAATCCTTCAAACAAAGTTCACCAAACAACTTACTAGCTCTAGAAGGAAGAATTTTATGGAGTGAAAACTAAGTTAAACAAGTGGTTTAGTTGATTTGAGCTAGGAGTTTGCTAGAATGTTGAAGAGTTTTGTCTTTCTTCTTGCTTAGAGAGGGCCGGCCATCAAGGGTGCAAAATGGTGAATTTTGTGCAATTTTTGATATTTAATCCCTTGGTCAAAAAGTCAAGAAAATGAATAGTATTTCTTAAAAGCCATCCAATGAGAAGGTGACACTTGTCACCTTCATAAATGCATTCTTATCTTTCTTTTCTCTCTCACATCAATCATTTCACACACTCTACATATCTCTTAACACCCGATAAATTTTTCACAGTATCCGAAACTTAACCTTATTGGCCGAATTTTTCCGAACTTATCGCACTAGTGGGTCCCACGTCCAATATATATTCTTAATTTTCTAAAAATTCTCCAATACTAGAAAAATCATCTTAAAACTATAATTGCTCATAAAATCCACTAAGAAAATATTTCTAAGCCAGAAAATGCAGAAAACATGCAATTAAGGGGAAATAAACCCTAGGAAAAATATTAGGGTTTTACGGGTTCTCACACTCTCCCCCCCTTAAAAGAATTTCGTCCTCGAAATTTTCTCACCTTGATTCACAAATAGCTCAGGGTATTGTTTTTTTTCCACCTCCCAGGTAGCCTTTTCTATCCCATGATTTTTTTTTTCTTCGCGAACACTATTCTCTCTCCTACCCAAACCCTACGATCCTTACAAACCATACCAAGACTCAAACGATGATTTTCCCCAAAGGATTACTACTTTCAGGTAGGCGTGATATCTATTTCGTCCATCAGAATTGGGACTGACAAATGGATGAGTAACACCGGGATCTACTAATATTTTCGCAGAAATACCGCAATCGTACCTTCCTCAATCTCAGGAGAATCGGGGACCTGTTGTGTCTCCAGTGAATACACTCGAGCTGCTACCTTAGGTTTCGTCCCATTCCCCTTATCCGGTCCCGTGTTGGTCTTTGACATAGTTTGAGCTCCCCTTCCTTCTTGCGTCATAAGTAGGCAGGTAGCAAGCTTGTGGTCTGCGCTTCCACAACGCAGACATTTGCCTCCTTTCTTCCAGCAATTGTCTTCAGAATGATTCGACTTTCCGTAATACCCGCAAGGTCCGCGTGCTGCAGAAGCCGAGCCTCCTCTCTGGCCTCTCCCCAACTGGCTGCCTCGTGACGGGCTCTCTCGTGACACTCCTGGTACCCTTTCTTCCCCAATTCCTCGCCCAAACTTGGAGGGGGTACTCTCATTCCCCTGCCCCGAATTATTTCCAGGAAATCCTCGCTTTTTCGCCTGGAAATTTCTTACTTGCAATCTGGCACTCTCTACCCGTTGGGCCTTCTCAACGGCCTCGCTAAAAGCATTGATTTGAGCCACTGCGAGGTCCTTCTGAATCTCCACGTTTAGGCCCTGGATAAAACGCCTAATTCGCCGTTGCTCCGTCACAATCAACTCAGGCGCAAATTTGGACAGGCGGGTGAACTGGCTCTCGTATTCCGCCACCGATTGAGCTCCTTGGCGGAGTCGGATGAACTCATCTTCCTTCCTTTCCTGAACCAGAGGAGGGAAGAATTTCGCGTTAAACTCCCTCATAAAATTTACCCAAGTCCTGGGCGTTTGTTCCCTCTCCCATTTTTGCCGAATGACATTCCACCAGGAGCGGGCCGCCTCTTCCAGCTGGAAAACGGCAAAAGTCACCTGCCGTTCTTCGGTATAGTGCAGGGCGGCAAAAATATCGACTATCTTTTCGAGCCGTCTTTCGGCAACATCCGGATCAGGTCCCCCGATGAACTTGGGTGGGGCAAACTTTTGAAATCGTTCCAGAGCTCTGTCTTCGCTCTCAACATGATTGCCAGGGTTTCCAGGATTAGGGTTTGGATTCTGGCCTTGTTGCTGCACCACTTGTGCCAACAGGTTTGTCATTTGCTGCATAGCGGCAGCTATCTGTACATTAGGGTCAACTCTCGGTTCAGGATGGGGTCCAGAGGAGGTTTCTCCAGTACCCCCGTCTGGCGTAGGTTGCCTATTCCCGCGCCCACGGCCCCGTCCACTACGTGTGCCGTCCATACAATCTAAGTCGATCTAGGTCACAAAATAAATATACTGTTAATGGGCAATGGGCACCTAACCCCTCCTTTTCGCAGCCCGAAACAGGAACAAGTAAACAAGAACAATTAACTACTCCACTCCCTCGTCGAGCATTTAAACACATAACACATATACAGAGAACACATAACAGTATCAACATGTATACAGAACAGTCAGTCAAGTACATATAAAGTCATCCATAGAATCGCAATTTCTAGTTCGCCCCATTCTTTCTAACCTAGACTCTCGTCTCTTTCGTATCCGGGCGCAAGAATCCCATTTAGGATAATTCACAACTCGAGCTGGCCGGTCCCAAGCGTAAATCGTCCATATTATAGATTCCTACCCGACATACATATCTATCTTCCTCAAGTTGCATAATAAAGATTTTTACACTTATAACATGCCCCATTCATAACTTACGCTCAAACGAGCACTTAGACATCTCCATGAAATCAGGAGCATAACCCCACTTGGCCCTAGGCTCACTCCGCTCAGAGACCACGCGAAGTGGCTCTGATACCACCTGTGACAGCCCCACCTTCCCCTAAGGCGAACCAAAGAGGTTAGCGGACTGCCTGCCCAGCTCTCGCCAGGACTAACGGTGCAGTATAGAGCGATCTTTCACGTTCCGGAACTTATAACGAGCGCAAATAAGGCAAAAGGGCAAAATAACCCAAAATAAAAGAAACAAAATCCGGAGTCGGCCATGAATAGTAACCGACTCGTCCGAACCCAACCAAACATCGAATTACATAAACCACATAACATTTAGCCTTTACAAACCAAAAATGACATTTAAAAGTGATACAAAAGTCACTACATATATGGTTTGCCAAAACAAAAGTGAAAACGGCCCTAATGACACATTTAGGGTCCCATTTTATATACAATACAAAAGAGTCATTCATCTAGTTCATTCGGCAACCATTTATCAAAATTCATTCCAAAAGAGTCATATTCCTGTAAGGAAAACAAAAGGAACGGGGTGAGCTAATTGCCCAGTGAGAATACAACTCAAGCAACCAAATTCATGGATACATCAAGTTTAACAGTCCAATTTACCAAAATAAATAAAGCCACACATTAATAATGAGGAAAAAAGGATACGGGTGGCTCTCAAGAGCCCTTTTCCTCGTTTGAATTCTTGATCAGGTCTCATTGACTCTCCGTCAATGTCTGAAAGGTAACCAACCGTAGACTCCTCTTAACTTCCATTCCCTTCCTCCTAACATTCCTCAACCGGGCCCGAAATCCAAACACTTGCATTGTGGTATTACTCGAGTAAACCGGAATCAAGAGTCTCTCATACTACAAGATTCCCTATGATGTTGCCCCAAGGCACATTAATTGGCACGACCAAGCCCTCGCCGGCTCGATTCAATCAATAACCAATGGGGTTGAGCTCATGGATAATATTTGAAGTCATGTATTTCATTTCATATAACATTTCATATAACTTTCCAATAACATGCGAAACAATAAATGAAAGTGATAAAGTACACTCTCACTTGGATCAATCAACATTCAACATCTCAAGTACAAAGATCAAAGCCATGTAATAGCACATAAGTGAGTAGTACACTCACCAAGCTAGCACAATGCGGTTTCAAACACTTTAGTCAAAAGAACGTTGTGCACCACCGTCACGCCCTAAACATGCAAACAAATACAATGAGACTCGATAACGAGCCATATAGCCATGCCAATTATAACCCCAATAGGGTTTTATAAACATATGCATAAATGAGCATAATAGCAAACCAGAAATTAGAAAATGGCCTTAGTCTTGGCCCCAAATAGGAAACTATTTTGCCCTTATTATGCGGTAATGGTGTAAAATTCTCTACGGTTATCGGATGGGGGTGTAAGACCCACCGTTTCGAAGCTATGAAACAGGTCTACAACAATGTAGAAGGTCACGCACTCCAGTTCCTAGCTTAACTAGGTCGAAAATGCCAAATACTATACCAGAATTACCAAAACAGGTTTGCAAGTCACACAAAACTGTAATTACTATAACTTAGTCTATACAAGTCCAAATGCCGAAATTCCAAAGGCATATGTTAGCTAAGACATCCAGATACATTTCATCAGAAGACACCAACAACTAAATCCAAACCAATTCCAGTCAAAATGGCCAATAACCAGTACAGTTTTCGCATTCTGTCCAAAGCAGAACAGCTACAGTAATTTCGTCATAACTCATTTCACATTAATCCAAATGACCTGATATTTTACAGGCACCTCAACACATCAATACCTACAACTTTCATGTTTTGAGCAAAGTCAAATTCGGCCTCTAACCTTATGATCCAAAACCGGGCAGAATTGGGGATTTAAGAACCCTAACTTTCCATTTTCCATCCAAATCCAAAATTAGTTGCATTTAGCAACAATTCACACCTACAAGAGTCATTATAGTCCATTGCCAATTATCACAAACAACCACACCATCATAATCCAATTAAACCAGAAAAATCATCATAAAATGGAAAACTTCACCAAATCACTTCAAACCAAGATTAAAACCAGAAATTTCAGCACTCTTATCACTAATAAGCACAACATAAGCATCATTAGGTGTAGTAGGGTGTTTCAAGCTTCACT